>JAOXYM010000022.1:23379569-23403755 GCA_028567055.1 Leptatherina wallacei | reverse complement strand
ACACACACACACACACACACACACACACACACACACACACACACACACACACACACACACACACACACACATGCAATCTGTTGTTGGTGGCACTGCATGCACATACAAGCCCTCCATATCCTTATACATGTCCACCACATCACCATGGATTTACATTAGCAATCACAGAGTGGATAACCTCCCCACTCCTCCATCAATCTCTGATGGGAAATAAAAATGAAATGCACTTCTCAGGCAACTCAGATTAAAGATCACGCTTTTATCAAATACTGAAGTCTATTTCAAGTCCTGCTCATAAATAACTGAGCGGAGAGACGGAGGAAAAGACGAGGGTGGAGGCTAAAAAAAAAAAAAAAAGAAGAAGAGGAAAAACAGGGAGACCCGAGGGTAAGAGGCAGACAGGCGGGGGTGTAGACAGAGCATCGTGGTCTGGAGCTGAGGGCACTTGAGGTTGGAGGGATCAGGGGAGAAAAAAAAGTAGAAAATGAGAATCAGAGAGCATTTATGCATCGGATGATTCCCACATCATTCAGCTCCAGATGAAGCAGGAATTAGGGTGGAGGACGGTGTTAAAGCCAGCTTCCTGTCACCTCTCTGAGTTGCACTTCTCCCGTTCTCCACTACTTACCAACGATGCCAGTGGCTCTCCCAACCATTTAGATTTCCCACCATAGTCTAGACACTCCCCGGAGACGCTGCCATCCATTATAAAGATGGAGCTTTCAAAGAGAAAAGGAAGTGAAGGCCTCACACAGAGTGTGTTCGGCCTAAAATGTCCGTCTGTCTCCAACTCTCACCGTCTCCAGATCTGTTGTCTTAATATTTTATGATGATCTCACCTCTCTTCTGTAGTGTGCTCCTACTTACAGAGCAACTTCTGTCAAACTCCACTCAGATCTGATCATTAGAGAGACTCCAGAGGAGACAATGAGCTGCACCTCCTCTCAGGTTCTCACTCTCATCTCCTCAAACTCCCCACGGAGCGCCGGGCGGCGGTTATGGCGAGTTCGGCCTTTTGTCCTCATTCATCAAACGGCGGGCCCCGGACTCAGCTGGTGCGAGCCCCCGGTCGGTCGGCTGATGTGGCTCCATCCCGAGTCTCCAGCTTGCTTTTCTCTAATCACATACTTCACTTTATGGAGTGACCTGCTTTACAGCTCTGTGACAAGGATCCGCAGCTATACTCGTTTTATCTCTTTATGTGTCTTCATCAGCTCCACAGGTGGGTATTGATGTTCTTGTACTACATACATCACATCAGGAGAGCGCATCATGAAAGGCTTCAAGGAGGGAAACAACAAGGAAAATGATGGTTGGGTTTCACCCTCTTTCTCTCTGCAGCCTGTAACATCCAGGGTAGAAATACACCCTCGTTCTCCAGGACGTAATTGTCTTTTTTTAAATGTAGAAAAATGTATTTAATCAGAAGAAGCAGTATGTTATGACATCTCTCCTCCACCATCCCGCTTCACTATGTTGCTACAGTAGTCCAGAAGCTTCTTGTGTGTCTTGAATTAAAAATTGAATTACATGAAGAATTAGTTTTATTAATCCAAGACGGAAATGACTTTAAAGACGGGGGATTTCATATTTATGTCGCTGGATGTCTTTACATTCTGCACACCGCTCCTTACAGCATCAAGGTTGCAGGATATCGAAGCTTCCAGGAAATTTAATTTAACGTTCGAGTAGCGTAACATGCAATAAATATGTTAAACTCTACATCGGTATGCAATAATAAAGTTTTTTTTGTGTTACTAGTCTAAATAAACCTGTTTGTGTTTGGTGGATTAGCTCCTTTATAAAACCAGCTGGTGTTGTACAGTGGTGGAAAAAAGTTTTCGAACACCCTTAAAATTCAACACAATCTCTAATATTATCATTGAATATTCTAATAGGAAGTTTTTAAAGACTTTTTTAGGATTTGTTTCGTATTTTGCTGTTACTGTACTAAAAGAAACTGCACTTGAAGACCTAAGAGTGATTCTTAAGGCCATATTTCACAAATGCATGGGGTGAAAACCTTTTTCCACCAGTGTATTATACATGGTTGGAAAGCTTGTTTACTCACCTGTACGACCAGGTAGAACTTGTAAGGATGGGGGTTCTGTAGTATGAACAACACAGCTAAACATGTGGGTAATGCACCCAAAACCCCCTGTAACACCTCCTTACTGCTATGTTTTAAGATTAACTATCCTGAGATCCTGGCGCCAGTGGTGGTCCCATACCTGCAGAAGCTGGGACCTCACCCCCCCCCCCCCACAGAGCCAGGATCATCACAGAGAATTTGGTAGTAGAGAGGGTGAAATGACCTCCTGAGAGTCCAGACCTCAAACACAAACCGTGTTAAGAGTGTTTACAGTAGAAGCCCCATCCTTACCAGTTCCACCTGGTTGTAAAAGTGACTAATCAGGCTTTCCATCAGTGTATAAAAAATACCAAATGATATTATTAAAAGGAAAAAATAACCACGCAAACACTAATTTCTTTACTCGTTGTTTATAAGTAAGTATATAAGTTTATAAGTATGCAAGCCTACACGAGAACAAATTTCCCACAATGCAGTGCAGCAAAGATTAAAAAGAATGCAAAATCAATAAATCTTCAGTTTGAGTGTAAATATTGTTCTTTACTTTGCTCGTCTTATAATAAAAGCTGTGTTTCGGGACATATTTTAGTTCCAAACCAATCAGATTTACAGCAGTTACATGCTGAGTGAAGTCGCCCACAGCTCAGCCTTGTGGGAAGGTGCCATGTTGCCTTATTTTACACAGATGCACGCCTCCTCCGTATTACTGTGTGTGTGTGTGTGTGTGTGTGTGCGCGCTGTGGTCAACTCTGCAGCCCTGACACAACAGTGAGGAAAGCACTGAAAGATGCTTCAACAGACAAACTTATTTTACTCCAGACTTCAGGAGAAAAAAATGCAATAAAATCCAGGTCTGAAGTGGTTTTGAAAAATGATTCAAAGAAAAACACCAGTAGAGAAGATGTCAGTAGGTGGATGAAGTCTGTTGAGGCCGGTGAAGTGGACCAGTAACAGGAAACATGTCCACAGTCTGGCTGGGACTTACTGCAAAGACTAAAGAGAAATTGTGACAGCCTATAACCATGCATAACATAACCGCGCCGGGCTGGGGAGGGGGTGTTACTTAATTCTGAATCTCCAGCTTTCTCACACAGCCTGCATATTTAGCCTTGAAGGTGGGAATGTTTTTCTTCTATCCCTGGAAGATATCATTAAACATCATTTGTAAGCATACATTACACTATACGCAGCAAATCGCCCATCTGGTGATTTTGGAACTCACTGTCGGGGAGACAATAAATTCATTGTATGCCTCTGCACATAAAGAATCCCACTAAAGTAATGCCTCCATGCAGACATACAAAGAGTACATTAAACATGGGCGTGTGCGCAGACTGTATGTAGTGTTAATAATGCAGTGTTTACATCTTGGCATTGAGCAGTCAGCACTGGCCTAGAGGTACAAACTGGCAGGGCTGTGCAGTAATTAGGGGCTGTGTATTTGGGGATGTGAAGGCTTGCAGCATGTCATGCTGATGCCACTGCTGGGCAGAAGCAGGAGTGCTACACCTTTTCTGTCGCAGCAGGAAGTCGCACCTTTCACTTCAGCAAGCGCTCCCGCGGACTGAGAGCTCGGCCGTACCTCGGCAGTCGGGGAGGGGACACGGAGGATGTTAACTCTGTGACAGCGGGCGAGATGTGTCCTCGCACCACGAGGAACACGCGTGCTCTGTGTTCATGCATTCGTTCAGATTAACCGTTCCCACTTCTCTGCATTTTGGCATCAACATGCAGCATTTTCAAAACAAGTCATTAACTTTCAGTGTTCTTCTCCTTTGTCAAAGCCAATTTTTCCTACCTTGTTTGTACCTTGTTTGTGTAAGATGCTAATTATGGTTATTTTTGTCTTTGCATGCTGAGGTCTGAGTTAGATTCCTGCTGCTGCTCCGTAGCAATGGCTGCAGAGACACTAATAACCAGAATTACAGCACTGTGCAGAATCCTTGAGGCGCTCCTCATTTCTTTATATTTTGCTTCTAAAGAGTTGGACTTTTTTGTAATCTTTTAAAGTGGGCTTGAGCAACAGCTCTCCAGGCTTTATGAAGGTCTTCAAAGTTTTTCTTCAGCTGTACCTGACCGTCTACTGAAGCATCAGAACAGCTTCTAACTCAAAGGATGGACCAGTTTTGTGTTGCAGACAACTTTAAATTAGATCTTTAGGCTCTTTGTTATGAAGACATCTATAAATGAACCGGGACCTCGACATTACTGAAGCAGTGTGGGATCATCTGGACTGAGAACAGAACAAAGAGGTTTGGAAAGTCCTTTAAGGATGTGATGAAGGATAAAGTTGCTCAGACCAAATATTCACTTTTAAACTCTTTAAGACTATTTTTGTCTTATAAATGTTCATTTTTTTCTCATGTGCATATTTTTTTTTAACCTATTTCCCAATTTTCTGCTACTATATAAAGAAATGAGGACTTGCTCAACACTTTTACAAGACGGTAGAAAACTTTCAATGTTTGTAGAAACATGTTTGATTTTATAATTCAGTTATGGTGATTTTTCCAAAGGGAACATCTGAGATAAGGAAAGTACACATTACGAGAGGATAAGCCTGACTTCTCTGTGTTCTGGTCCGACTGCTTTATGGCTAAGAGGAGAGGGTGTGAATCTTAAGCAAAATGCATAATGCATGAGAAAAAAAAAGTTTAAAGACACACCTGTAATTTAGTACGGAGATCCAATAAAATCAGGTGACTTGCAGGAGACAGATTAACAAGAGAGTAGTTAAAGTGGAAGCAGCTAGCTCTGACAAATCTGGAGTTTTGCTCCTTAAAATGGGCGAAAGGCCAGAGAAACTCTATTATACATTACCCATAGTGCAACACATTCATTATCAATCACTGGATACTTTATATTTTATATTCAGTTCAACAGGAGGATGGGGATGCTGGACGGAGACATGTCCAGGCTGCTGGCATGCTCTCATATTAATCTATCCATGAGCAGATTATTTTGTCCCAGACATGCAGATCACATATCTAACAAACATCCCGACACTGACGTGGAACTTTTCAGACCAACGAATCAGGAGGAAATAATCCTTGTTTACAGCCATAAATGTCACATAGCAAAGAAATGATAAATATCACCTAGATTCACATCAGCTTCTACATTCCATTATTATTCTTATTTTGAAAATAAAATAGAGCAAACTTCAGTTCTCATCACATTTTCACCACGTTGGTGTTATTAAGCTAGAGGTGAGGATCTTTGGTCAAACAAAATAAGCTGAAACTGACATAAAAACAACCCAGAAAGATCTCTCAATTATTACATAATATTTAAAATGAAGGTTATAATATTAACTGTTTCCAGTCGTTTTGATCTAAATGGCTGAACTGGTGCTCTACGTCTTTAACATGAAGCTTTACTCTTACACGTTATTGTAGAGGATTTTAAACAGGGAAGACTTCACGACCTAAAGGTTTGGAATGAGGAAGCTGTTGAGACCAAAATACAGCTGACATGACGGTAACCAGGAGACAATCGGCAGTGTGCATGTCCGAAAGGATGACTGTGTATCGAAAAGGAGGGGCAGAAATCTGGCGTATAAAATACAGCCGGTTAGGAAGGGAGGGGAGCGTTCCTCGTTCGACACTCAGACGCTAAGCTGCTGCTACCTGATTGACCATTTTGTTCTAAATTAAATAATAAATATTTAACTATGGAACAGCCTTCTTTAAGTGTTGTTCCTCTCCAACGGCCGGGTCCTGGAGGTCCGTGGGGGTTGGAGCGCCGCCAGTATTTTAAGGGTGCGTACGTTTGGTTAACAGAGGGATTGTAGGACGCCATAAAATGAACATGCTCCTTTCACAGAATTTAATCCTGCCACATTATCATCCAACAAAGTGTTTAACTTCCAACATCCAAGCAGACTACGAGGGCGTTGCTTCGTTTTCAGCTTAGATCAAATAAAGAACGTTAGAGGAAGATTCACCATCCCACTAAACTGGTGTGACTAGTGCTTTAGCTTCTTTTCTTTAGCCTTAATAAAAACAAATTTCACCCTGATGCATGCATCTAAACTATTTCTGTTTGATTAGCAACCTGTGCGACTTGATGTCTCCATCTTTGTTCCATCTCTCAGACTCTGGCTGCATGCTTTAGTTTTTGCTGCATAGATGATCTGAAGTATACGTTCCCACCTGCACAGGCTGCAGACTCCTACAGCCATGAGGAGAGATATTCACCAGCCTTGCCTGCACGCCACACAAGCAAACCCAACTGGAATCCAAACAGCCTCTTTGCATCTCTGTTTGACATTAATTGATAATCAAACAAGCCTTCACATCAGACATTTATGACATCAGCTGAATTATCTATTTAATGTAACCCAATTATATGCAACCCTTGTGCACCAATCAACACTAATTCCTGACTCATAAATGACAGCTACAACGACAGATTGAATCAATAATAAACATTGATGAAAACTTGCGACCCGTTTAGAAACAGGGTAATAAACAGGAAGAAAAAGAGCCGGGCTGAATTTCTTTTTCTTTGGGAAAAAAAAGAAAAAAAAAGCTCTTTGATTCTCATTGTTTATGCCGTTTACAAGAATCCCCTCACACTCCAGCGCTGGTAGGAATGAGTGTAAAACAAACATTCAGTTTCCCTCTAACAATCAGCTATAGACATTTATCATTAATTCTTAACGCAGGCTTCACTTGCTCCAGCTCTTAATTACAGCCTTGTCATTTTAAAAAAAAGAAAATCTTCAATTATTCACTCAGCTCTTCTCAGAGCTACCTAGCTTCAACGGTTACAAAAGAATCATTGTTCTGCCTCAGATGGGATTTCTTCCTGCTTGAAGAAAACCTTTCTCCAACATAAGATCCTCAGACGAGGAGGGTTTAAATCTACAGCAGAGGTCGGGGCTGTCACATCCTGCGCGCCGAGTCGAACTTTCGCTATCACATGTCAGCGGAGGAACCTTCAAAAGCAGCCCCTCTACGGGCTTTGGGGAATTCCACACCTGATGCTTGTTGGATTCTTGCACAACGGCTTGAAAATCTTTCGACAAAACGAAGGTAAGTGTGCACAGAGGGGCCCAGCTGCTCTTACCAGTCTTGTAAAGAGGGGCACTCCCAAATGCCAGAGGTGATCGTTCAGCAGTCCGCTGTACACCACGTTCCCGAAGACAGCAATGCTTCCTGACTTACACAACGTGTTTCCTGCAGGGACACAAAGAAACACATGCAGGCGTCATTGAAACGGACAAGAAGCAGCAAGGGGGCAACTGCATGCACTCCAGCAACACTCTGCTCACAGAGAAGGAGGAAAAAAGTAAATTCAATCAAAGGAAATCATTGTGCAGGAAGCAAAATAATAGAGAATGCAACATCGATTGTTATAAATATTGATTTCAGCTGTTTATTGACCTTACATTTAATGACACATACACATAGATAGCTGGTGTAAAATCAATGGAGTAGTACAACCGAGGCAGGCTGAGCTGCACCATCAACTCAGAGAAAAACAACAAATCAGGTGAACAAAGAACAACAAGCATCATCACATTAAAGCCTTGATGCTCTGAAAGCCTTTTTTTTCTTTTTAGTTTTGGATCTGATTTCTGAGGGAAGACTTCAGAGCCTTCCATTAATGTTGAAGCTCGTCTGAAGGATGGTAAATGCACTTCGCTGCTGAATGATTCACACCAGTAAAACCTTGAAGCTTCCACTTTTATACGATGAGCAACCTCTGGAGTCGGGAGTAAAAGATTCAAAACACATGTGGGTGAAATTTCCATCCAGTCTGCTTTTTGCTCTGCAGCTTAAAACAATCAGGATGTTGTTAGCGTCAACAGAGAGCGGCCCGCCGCTCCCGTTTCACCGTCGTCTCTTTTATTCTCATTGTTATTAAACGTGTTGCTGGAATTTACCATCGGCTGTCGAAAGATAAATAATCGTCTCGTCCGGCACCTGATATAAAAATCTGCTCCACGTTAAACAACAGTTAATTATTTTCAGTCCCAAGACAACTGTTCCCATTAAGTTTTACCATGTGTAATACATCAGAACCAAGTTGGGTCACACACACACACACACACACACTGTACATATCTTCATATCTGAGGCTTTCTGGGTCTCCCATGAGGCAGATGCTGATTGCATTTTTGGCAGGTAGTTTATGACATCCGCCTTATCTTTCTTACATTTAAGCTGTGATTTCTTTAAAAAAATAAAAGGAAGCACATTTTATCTGCATGCTATTCACACGGCTTTCTGCTGTGTTAAGTAACAGGATTGTGTGGATGCTGTTTATCATCAGCAGAAAACATGCATTTCCAATAAAAAGTAATTTGCTTTATATTAAGTTAAGTTTGCTGATATTAAACTTACCTTTAAATGCCTAAATAACCAACTGCTCCCAAAGCTTCTGTCTAACAAAAATTACATCCACTGGGGAGTGAGGGACTATTTAGAGAATTTCCATGAAGAGGCAGAAGTTTTTGTTTGGTTTTGGGGCCTAAACACAATCACAGATGTTATACGGCTGTGAATTAACTGTTTTATGTTTTTTAGGTATTTTTTCTAGCTCAAGCGTATTTTTGGATGGGAATGAAAAAGTCTCATATGATGTCAATAGATGAATGCACGGACAAACACAAGTCAGAGAAGATATGTTATTATTTACCTAACTATAATGTATCATAAGTACAAGCGTCTGGGATGTAGAACCAACTAAATGCTTTGATAAGTCAAACACAACTAACAAAAGAGTAAGTAAGTGGATGGATGTCCTGCGTTTTCAATCGGATGTTTGTATGGAAGACAGAGCTCCCTTTTAGTAAGAAAACAAACAAAAGAAAAACAGGTTGATGTAGATTATTTTCATGTTTTATTCCATTTAGCTAAGGAGAAAGTATGGAGCCCATCTGGTGACATTTATAGAACATATATCAATGTATAGATGTCCAACTCAGATTCTCAGTCTTTTATCAAGTTGTACACATGAACCAGGTGTGGTGAAATATGTAAAACCTGCAGGGCAGCGGCCCCTCGAGGACCAGAGCTGTCCATTCTTGTAAAAATCCACAGATACACGTAATAAGTTGTGAACACTTGTTAGTTGTATGTTGGCATTTATGACTATAAGATGGATCATTTTGATTTTATTTCATTTTTCTTCAGCATGGAAGATTCCTCTTCACTCTTCCCCCAAAAACTACAAATCCCACAAACATGGGCAACAGATGTTTGTTCTACTCAAACCCCCCAAGAATAGAAGAGGATGGTGTATTAAATCACACAATCTCTTGTGATAATCAACAAGAGAACAAAAATGAACATTGCTTGTTCTCCCTTTTAAAAACCAGAACTTCATGAAGTTAAAAACCGACTTTGCCATCTTCCCCCTGCTTTCTGGGCATCATGAGTTTAAATTTTCAAGGTGTTCTGCAGTTTCTCGGAGCTCGTGGCTGCTGTAGCTAGTTTATTTTGAGGAGTAAGAGGTTTTTTATGAAGCTTTAAGATCAGCATCACCTGGCCTTTCCTAACAACCACCGTAAACACGCTGCAGCCAAAACAAGCTAATTACAGTCCGAGACCTTTGCAAATGTTATGTGAGCTCAAATTTGCTGGAGTCTAAACTTTTGCTGGACACTTTGTTTCCCCTTTTTACTCTAAATTTGTGCAACAAATAAAAAGATAAAACAAAAATCCAAACAGATTTTAAGAGGTTGATTGAATTTATGGATACAGTTTGTTCACTTGCTGCTATGAGATGACCATAAAATGAAGCATTTCTGTCTGTGGGAGAGAAACTGTTGTGCAACTGCATCTGTTAACTGGAACAGAACGTATATGTAAATCTAAGCGTCCTTAGTTTGATGGATCCACATCCAGCGTGGCATGTGAAGCTTATTGTAGCATGTACAGCGTCAACCCTGCTTTATAAGTCATGTTTGCTGCCACGAGCCTTCGCAGTTCACCCCCTTCGCAAAGACACTCTAAATTAGCTCGGTGCCAATGAGGGGGCCCTTCACTCACAAAAACACACACGTACACACATACATGCCTTGGGTTACACACATGTCCCCAAGAGTGTGATGTAGTGCACACTGATGTCCCCATGTATGTGATGAATGCAGCTTATGGAGCAAGCAGCACAGAAAACACAGGTCTCCATTGTAATTTCTGCACAAAGGAATGCTGCAAAGGCACACCAGGGGTGGAGTGAAGCAGTGCTGACAAGCAGCACATGCATTATTTAAAAACAAAAGTAAAAAATGCCCATTAAAGTGTCAGTGGTGCTTTCGGCAGTGCTGGCTTGGGCGCGGTGTGCGTATTACTGTTATTAATGGGCCAGGCGTGGGGGGCATTGCTTCGGTGTGATTGCTCTGCTGCTGTTGCTATCTGCAGATGAACCCCCCCTCCACCCCCACCTCTCACTTTTCACCCCCCCATTTTCTTCAATATGTGTGTGTGTGTGTGAGGAAGAAGAAACAGATAAGGAGCGTGATACAGACAGAGAAAGAGACACCGCGAGACCCCGAGTGCACACTCAATGAGCTCCTACAGCTAATATCATTTCACATTATTGAATGCATATTAAGTCAGAGAGACCTTGTCAGACGAATAGGAGCACCGGTGCTTATATCAAATTCTGATATGGCTTCACGGCCACGTCTAAAAAAAATGCCGAGAATGTAGTCAGCATATTGAAAATAAGTGCATACCATTTTTCTTTGCAGTTTAACATCAAGGGCTATACATTACCACTACTGACACAGCAGAATGAGGTCATTGTGCATGTTGTAATTACAGCTGGGTAAACACTCGGCTTTCTGCTGCAACACAGAGAGAGACGCAGGGCTGGAAGAGGATGGAAGCCCATCACCTCTGAGCTGTATTGGAAAATATTTAATACATCACTGGGAATAAATAAGCTGAACAAAATGATCAGGGGTGTTTTGATCAATCCCAGAGTGGTGTAATACGTTGAAATCAATCACTGCAGTGGGTGTAACACAGAGCACAAATAGTAAAGACTCATCCCTGACCTATTCTTCTATAACCAGTTTGTTATGGTATTATTAATGGTGTTTACATGCAGCGAATAGAGCACATAATCAAATTTTCCATATTTGCATGTAGAAAATGTCACATAAAAGAGACAGCTTAATTTTCCCCCTCACAAACTCTGCAGAACTGTAGAGCCAGTGGGCTTTTATTTATTTATTTATTTACTCTTAGTTATTAAAAATGCATCCAGCTCTGCGTGTTTGTACCGCTGGAGCATCTGTATTTTTCTCCCATTTAATAAAATCGAGTGCAAGCGGTGACATGTTGCTTAGTGGTTCACGATGAGCGGTTGATAACGCTTCTTTTGGCTGTTAATCCTGCTTTTTTATGGCCCTTCTCAGCAGTTGGGTGTTCTCTCATCTGCAGACTTGACAGCATTGAGCCCAGCCTCTGATTAATTATTAATTGTGTGATTAAAGTGTGTGTGTTGCTGCGAGAGTGTGTCTTGCAAAGGGAAAGGGGGGGGGGGGGGGGGGTAGAGGAATGCAACCTGCAGTGTATACTTTGCATTATCTACAACTTAAAGTTTTTATTTCTCACATTTTAAAAGGAGGATGTTTAACTGCAGGCATCAAATTATTTACCCCCTAAAGGACCCGGCATGTACGATAACTGCCAGAGCAGAATAAGGGAAGGAGAATGTATTGTTTTATTAAGTGAATGATGTCTAGTTGAGTCTGGTTCAATTTTCCTCTGGCTGCAAGTCAAGACTTCTTTTGTTTGGGGGGGGGGGGGTATGGAGAGTTGGGTCCACACATACTTCCAGGCTGTTGCTGCTACCTGCGTTTCAGGATTGAATCCGCTTATGAATTATTCCAAATGCCGATTTTTAAACCCTTTCTAAAAGAAGGCTGCACCGACGCGAGCACACACACACACACACGCACACACACACACACACACACACACACACGGATGGAATGGGATGCACTCACGGAAAAAGAGCCGGTGCAAGTATTTATTACGTCTGCATCACGTATGCAATCAAGAAAATGCATCGCATCCAATACGTCAGACATGGCGCATCGATTGCTGCGAAATCTTGATCTCACAGAGTCTGAGTCTGAAAATATTCTCCAGTTTGTTTCAAATGTTGGTGCACCATCAGAACTTTCTGCAGTGGTGATAAAATACTGTGACGTGCAGTATAAAAGACAACCTTTACCACAGTTATTGTTTAGATTGAATCTATCTGAACAGGCACCTATCGAAGCCTTTGGGCGCATTTACTTGAAAAAATAATTGCAAATATACAAAATAAACCAAAATATTAGAGCCGAGATAATGAGTGGATGTTTATGATGATTCATTACGATAAAACAGCTGTCAAGTGACGCCTTGTTTTAGCTCCTGTTTAGCTGCAGGAGAAGTTTCAGTCTTTACTGTGATGATACAACCGTGGGGTTTGGAGAATTATTATTAGGTAATAATGGAAGTAGCCATTAGCAGCAGGCCTGAGAAAGGAAATGGAAGAAAAGCGGTGGTTGTGCCTGTGGTCGTTGCGTTGAAAGGTGTGTTTGTGTGTTTGTGTTGTGCCCCCAGCTGCCTGCTCTCCAGCCTGCTCTCCTGGCTTTGCTGTTGGAGATTTAAGCATTCCTGCTCCAGAATGCGCAGCTCATTTCTAGCAAAGAGGCACATTGCTGCAATGCAATAAGGGAAAACAACACTTTTAATAATTCAGGCCCTGAGACCGTGAGGGGGGTGCAGTGGAGGGTGGTGGTAGGGGGTTGGTGGAGGGAAGACGTCTTAAAGTACCGCAGAATGGCTCATTTAGCTGCTGCTACGCATTATTAAAGTTGTATCGAATCCCCCCCCCCCCCCCCCCCCCCCCCCCCCCCCCCCCCCTCCTCCTCCTGGGTCTTTCCCAAAGTTTTTTTTTTCCATTTTGCTTTCCTCTTTCCCCTAAAGCCTGCGAGGTAACCAATAACAGCTACCAACATTTATAAACGACAGAGTACCCTGCACCTTAGAGGGGAGGTAAACAATGGTGTAGCTCTTAATCTCTCTTTCTCCCTGTCCTCCCCGTTCACTAGTCCTCCGGACTGAAATTTGTCAGTGCTTTATCCTGTTTGAGCCGTAATACAGAGCCCTCACTGTCCAGATTATTTTCTGCCTGAGCTAAGCCCACAATGCATAAAAAATGTGGGGAATGAAGCTTGTATGGAATCAAATTGAGTAATAAAATCATGCTCACTGTGGCACTGATGGACGCGTGATGGTACCGTTAAGGACGTGTTCAGAGGTACTGTAAATTGCCTTTGAGCCTGATGGCAGTTTCCAGAGGAAAGACAGTGAATATGAATAAAACACACAGGGACAAGAAAAATGGGAACAAGTTAAAGTGGAGATGTGCTTTTTTTTTTTTTCCTGGGATATTAACCCCTCAACATCCATCTTCCCTCTGCATGTCCAGAAATGTAGATTTAAGGTTCAAAACATCCTCCTAATCCTCCCTGACTGACTGATATCATCATGTACATTCTGCTTCAGCCTTTAACAGCTTTATGATGTTTATTCGGACTAAATTATTCAAGGCTGCCTCTGCATCATTCCATCAGATGGAAATATTTCTGATGCTTGGTGCATTTTTAAAAGAACTACTTTTTAAATTCAGCTTGGTACATGCGGTCTCTTTTTCAAGCTTTAGGGCCCCCACCTGGTCGCGCCGCACGTATGAAAAGGAACCGAACAGCAGCGTTTAATAAATCCTCTCAGATCTTCGGCCTCTGAACCGAGCTGTTTTTCTTTGTGAAAACTTGACATTTCAGAGATACAGCGCAAACGTTTTCAGCCGGCAGCAACAAATTATAATTATTCTAATTTATGATTACTGCTTACATTGCACAATACAATGAAAAAAAAAAAAAGAAAAGTAAAAGCCTATTAAAATGTCCGTTTAAGATATATACACCATAAACTGCTGCAGAAAGCTTAAATCAAAGGCCACGGAGCTGGAGGAGAGTGTCGCCAGGAGGTCAGGAGATGAAGGAAGCATGTGGACGTCAGGTGGGTCATGATTGGCTGATATATGGGTCTTTAATGAGGGATCACGTGTGACAGAGTTGAGACTTCCTACTGGACTGAATGAGTATAGAAATTGGACAGGTCTGTCCGTTTTGGGTTAAAGGTCCTTCCAAGTTGAGGCTAGAAATTGACTCTTTCCTTGTGTTCAGATACAATGCAACAAGTGGAGAAGAGCAACGTGGCCGTTAGCAGAGTACCTAAATGTAATTTATACTTTAACTTCCTCGACTAAACACATAGTGATGCTGACAACTTCACAGCAGCAATGAAAACAATGAAAACATTTTTTATTTTTTTTAAAATGTAAATTACATCATCTTCTATCTACATCGTCTTTGAAGCATGCAGAGTTGAGGAAGCTTTGAAATGAGGAGGATACACGAAAGCATCCTTGAAATTCAACTGAACAAAGGAGCAAGTCCTTCAAAAGATCCTTGATATCGGAGCAATCCTTCTGATGAGGCATCCTGGAAGTGTAGCTTAAATTTGAGATGCACCGCATATTTACACAAAAGGAGTAGCTAACAGCAGCCCTGTAATTCACTCCATTGATTTTGCAGTTACATATTGAAACTCTGATGCAAGTTGTCTCATATTTTAGCACATATTTCACTCACTGTGTGCTAAAATTGTCTACAGGGTTCATTCAGAAACCGGTGGAGGAAACATTAACGTAGAATAAAACGTTAATAAAGTTGAACTAAAAACATTTCAACGCAGCCAAACTTTGGGAAGATCTCTCAACCCCCAAATCCAGATCTGAAAGAGACAGTTTCTATTTAAGCATTAATTTAAAAAAAGACTATTTTTATGTTAAAAATAAATAAAAAGCTTAAATTTTGATGAGAGAAGTCACTTCCTAAAGTTTATTGGAGGACAAATATTAGTGTTAGAGGGCTGTAAAACACTTGGTTTCCAATTCTTCCACCATATGACTTCATTATGCTAATTTATGCTTCCTGGTGTCTGTTCTCCGGGGATTTCCCAACCCTTTAGTGTATATTGAGGATATGAGGAAGCAGGAAGCCTCAGGAGGAGCTGCGAGCAAAGAAACACAGGAAATGCAGTTGTTTTGTCTCCTCACTGGGAGGAGCTTCCATCTGATGAAGAAAGCAAAGAACTGAGCAGACATGTTGGCTGAGCATCCTCTCTGTCCATCAACACTTTAATATCAGATGTGAATTTAGAAGAATGGGTTTTGACCAGTAAGAGAAGCTGAAGGTACCAGTGGAACCTTCCTGGTTCTTCAGTGATGAGCCACCAGGCTGGTTCCAGCATGATGTTATGAAGGTATGATGGAGTCCCATACAGTCAGATAGAGGTTGCAGCTGAAATTCCTTTTCCAAACAGGAGGAATTCCCCTCTTACATGCTTCACATAGGGAGGATTTATAGACTTTTTTGGGGAGGGATATTATTACTAGAGAGCTTACCTACAGGTCTTAGTTTCCTACTCATTCCTCTGATTAATGGGAAGCTTTTTCGTCTCTTTCTCCTTTCTTATTTACAATCTTTCTGTCCAACTCTTTCCATGTGATAATAGTGTAACTTATGATGGATTCATATAATAATAAAGAAAACACTAAACATTTAGCACAGCTTTGTCAATATCCTTTACAAGTGTAATATCTGACAGGCCTTGTTCATTCATGTAGCTACAGCTCTGTGTTTCAGCTTTCTGAGAGAAGGATTCTCTGTGTCTGGTGTTATAAAGTAGCTTGTTTCCTCTTCACCCTGCAAATGCATCTCTGAATCTGCCTCATTTTTTTCTTTAAAGCCGCTGTATGAGGGAGCTGATGGTCTGTATGTTATGTTGAAGCCATGGATATATTCTGAGCCAGTTAGCCTGAAACTGGCCTTTGGGCGGGTTGGTGACGCTACCTGAGGATCTGAGTCATCACTGACACCAACACCACCACAGTTATTTTCTCCTGGTGTTTTGCAGAGCAGTTTTCCTTCGGATGATGTAAGGTAAATACATGTTAAAGCCAGTTTTATGGCTCCGATGCAACGTTTAGTGCACATTATTGCCAAACATCCATTCTCTTCCGCTTATCTGGCTTTGGTTCATGGGGGCAGCAGCCTAATCACAGAGATTCAGACCTCCCTCTCTCAGTTACTTCTTCAAGCTCCTCTGGGGAATCCAAAGCCATTCCAGGCCAGCTGGGAGACATAGTCCCTCCAGTGTTTCCTGGGTCTTCCCCAGGGCCTCCTCCCGGTGGGATGTGCCCAGTGGGACGTCCCCAGGGAGGCATCCTATCCAGATGCCTGAACCACCTCATCTGGCCCCTCCCAGATGACCGAGTTCCTCACCCTCTGTCTAAGGGAGTGTATAGCCACCCTGTGCAGGAAACTCATTTCAGCTGCTACTGACAGCTGGTGACCATAGGTGAGGGTAGGAACGTAGATCGACCGGTTAATCAAACAAAATGATCAGATTTTTGGCTCCTTTGCAGTTTACTGTTTTCAGCTGCAAATCGAGCACCACCGGCAACTTTGAAGCAGAAACGGACCCAGAATGGATCTTTTACACAGACAGTTCAGCTTTAAAGTTCTGCCAGATGGTTTTCTGGACCAAACTGAGGTATTTTATCACATACGTTCTCCAAATAATGCAGGAGAAGGCGACTTAAACCGGCCACCAGTCGAGGAATAGAAAATAAAACTTAAACCCACGACACGGAGTTTTGATGCAGCTCAGAAATGACAACTCTTACAGTTTAGCTCCCACAATGACAACTACAATGTCAAGAAATAAATCTGGATTAATTATGTCTTTAGAGTCTATGTGGACTTCTTAACAGCTTAAATAAGAATAGTATATAATTGTTATATAAGTATTATAGGATAATAATAATAAATAAATGATAAATGACCTCCTTACACATTCAAAATCCTGTTTTAAAGAAGCCAAACTAAATTAAACAAATGAATGGACTGGTGTGTTTACAGGAAGACGATGGAGAGCTTGTGTGTGGCTGCGAAGTTCAGGTGGATTATTAATAATTAAACTCCAACAAGTAATCTTATTTTCAAGTTACAAACAATAAAAAATGGAAAATGAAACATGGAAACACTCTGGAGGATTTAGTTACACAGCTGACCTATATTTTATTTTTACCAACTTGTCATGCTTAATGGCCTAAAAGCCATTTCAGATATTTTCTCCTCCTGACAGAATTGCAGTAAGAAGCAGATGCTTTTTTTTCTTTTTTTCTTTAAATTCACAAAATCTGACAGCTCCTGCTTCAGTGGGTTCAACCTCCAAAGTATATCTATGCACCTTCATAAACACAGTTTGATGAGGTGCCTTGTACATCAAAGCAATACCAGTGCAGCCGGCTAGTCATCCAGCCAGCCTGAACATCAGACAAACCAGTCAGTCAGCTGCTTTGTCTCCCACCGAGTGTCAGACTCTGACGTTCTGCTGCCATCTAAGCTGACTAAACACAGACCCCGTTTTCTTCAAAGCTATGCAAATTAGCCACGTTGCTAAGTGGATTCCTCTCTTTTTTCCTTTTTTTTTTTTGTTGCGGAGCCTCAGGCCCGATTAGGCCTAATTTCTATCTACAGAATGTATACAGTAAAGCTCTGCGCTGCATTTCTGCCCGTGGGGGATTCTTGGTGGTCTTCTCATAACACAGCCCTGTTTAATAGATCAGTTGTTGAATTTAAAGTGAAAGTAATGTACTTTTTTTTCTCTCTGCTACAATGAAATTAAAAGAGGCTAAAAATAGAGGTGGGAAGAAGCTAATAAAGATCAAACACAGCTCAGACATACAGTGGCTGTAAGCTTTGACCGTGAAGAACATGACTGCTCTTTGATTGTAGTATGTACAGTACACGGCTCAAAGAGTGGCGTGAGTCGGTTTCATCATCCAGATCCTGATGATGCGGATGCTCCGGCTCATAATCTCCACCAGTGGTCCGCACGGGTCAACAAAGACTCCTAAATACGACCGGTTCTGACATCGTCAACAGAGTTTTGTAACTCCAAACCCTGTTTTGGTGTTTAAAACTTGTTTTTGCTCCCAGTATGTTTTTCTTTTATCCGTCCCTGTAGGCCGCTCCGAACGGGTGATCAAATATTCTGCTGCCTGAGTCTTAGTGAGCTGTTTGCTTTAAAATAATTCAAAGAAGTTTTTAATAACTTGGGGGGGGGGGGGGGGGGGGGGCAAACATCTGGGTTGGTCTAGTTTATTATTGTCCTGTTTGACCTGATGAGTCCTCCTGATTTATTTGCTTTGGGAAGTTTCTATAAGTTATTCTTCTACATGTTATTATTCTGCTGCCTGTATGAAGCAGGGCCCGGACACATTTCCTGTTTAAATATAATAATAATAACTAGCTTGCTCCTGAAGTTTGGGTCCATATAGATGTTTGTATTTAGCCCGGCTGCATTTGTTTCATCGGAGTTTTCTTTGTAAATAAGTTAAATCTGTTATTAGTCAGCAACTTCCTGCTGAGATTATTTACTGCTGAATAAAAGCACAACGACTGCACAACCTCTGCTAGAAGAAGGCACTGCAGGAAACAAAGGTTTTATCTTTATTTCAATGCTACAGGAAGACATCAGGAAAATATTACTGTCCACATGATATTTTCTTTTATAAGAAGAAAGAAGAATGGAAGAACAATGAGAGGAAGAAGAATAAGAAGCAGAGGAATAAGAAGGATAAGTAAGAAGTAGAGGAGAAAAAGAAGAAGTAGAATAATAAGATGTAGAAGAAGAAGTAATAGAAAAAGAACAAGAAGTAGAATGATAATAATCAGAAGAAGTAGAAGTAGAAGGAGTATAATAACAATAATAATAATAATAAAACATTTTGTTTCCATTATATTGGTCCTTAGATAAACTAAAATCAGCTGCTTTGTTTCTGCTTCTAAAACCTGGTTGATGAAGGTTAACCTGCAGACTGTGAGGTTTCTGTGTCAACATCAAAAAGTCTGAGAAGGTTTGCATCATAACTACACCGGCGTTGAAACGAATGAGTGGAGCCAGTGCACAATTTCACCAGCCAATCAGCTCGGCCCTCTCGCTGGGGCTCCAATCTAAAGGAGAAAGGCAGCATGTGCAGCTGCTGGTTGTGAATTAAAAACAAATACAATTTCCTACAGTCGATGCAGACGTGGTTCAAGACATTTGACAGCATCGTGGTAAAATCTAAGCTCAGGAAGGTGTCGGGGTTTTATCAGAAAGAAGCAACATTGGACAAAAGTCTGCAGGGCTTTGATTAAGTAGAACTGCAGCAGATATAAACTACAACAATACTGTTGAGTTACTGGTGCTGTATCTGTTGGAAAGTGGCTAATCAATGACACATTCATAGAAAAGGATTTACTTCTATTTTCCCTGTATAACTAGAAATGAATGAACATCTATTTATAAGAAATATAAAGAACTCTATTAGACAACATTAATCTAATCACATCAAATACAATGAAATGGAATCAAATATTTCTGGCATTTATTTTATCTGGACGTTTATTTTTATTATTATTTTTTTGTTTTTTCTTTGTTTTGCAATCTGAAATTGCAGCCATTAGCAGGTAGACTGCAGGAAAATGACCCGGAGGTTTTCCCAACAGATTTAGGAGTTTATGTTCAATAACCTCCTTCTCCTGAATATTTTCAGGGTTAACAGGAAGCTGCCGTAATTGGTGGCTAGTTGCTAAGTTTAAAAGATTTTCTTTATTCTTATTAAAACATTTTAGACTCAAATTGCCAGATTCCGTTTTGAAGCACTGTCCATGGTGCTGAAATGAGAAACTGAGTTCAATCAGTTTTATTTGTACTGCGCCAGTTCACAACAAAGTCATCTCAGGGCACTGTGCAGATTTATTGTGATCCAACGAAAACAAATCCACATTAGTGCGGTTTATAATCACCGTGTTCATACAAGCCAATTCATATAATAACTTCCTAGCTAAGGAAAATAATAATAAAGCTCCATAATAGTTGCATGAAAGGAGGAGTTTAATTAATGAAGCAGGCCAAGTAATAACAGAAAAACCCACATTGTGAGCATATCTGCTGGGTCACAATCACACCGGTGGGGGGGGGATGTTTGCATAAGACAAACAGCAGCTGTAAATGACCTGATTATCAGCAGGCCTTCGTGTTTGCAACAAAAATCTTCAAAAGAATAAATAAAGAACTCTTTTTTTGGTTGTCTGTGATCAGCGACCACCTGCAGAAATGACCACTCATCAGTATCTGCTCCAGATCGCTCAGTAGACAGCTGATAGTCGGTTATGTGGTTTAGCTTCAAGCAACCTGGTGCTCGTATTAAAGCAAAATTAACCAGGACATGGTGATGCACTGCACCCAACAAAGCTCAGGGTAGAGTGGTGCTATGACCCTTTCTTTTTCTAATGAGAAGTAACACAGATGAAGGTGAGGTGGGGGGGGGTGACAAGGGGGATGATTTATTTTGGACTTGACATTATAATTATAATAATTATTGGTATTACTGGTGTAAGAGAAGTGTGTTGTTTCTGTTTGTGGCGTCCTGCTAAAAACAGAAACCCTATTTGCCGGAGTCATTTCCGAGCCTTTCTTATCATTATCTCTTCATTATCATTATCGCCATTATGATTGGTCACGGCATTTTTATCTTAATTGTCCCAAGCATCATCAGAACACACTGGGGCTAATGACAACCTCAAGACGTGGAACGAAGGGGGTTAGATAATGCAGGAATAAATAATGCAACTAAAAAACAAGCCATAAAAAGCCTGAACTGCCCATCTGGCTTCAAAATGTTCTGGAGACACAAGCGAGAGGATAGAAACCAATAGCTGTTTTGATGTCTCAGTCTGGATGTGCGTTGCCAACAAGCAAGGGCCTCGGGATTCCATCAGACTATTGATTGTACCAGCACTCCAGTCCTGCTTTACCACCCTTATAAACAAGCTCTCTGTCAAGCACACTATAGGGCAACAAATGATTTTATTTCATAGATTTTTGGATTTGACTGATGAATTATTCACTGATGTTCTACCCTTGGTGCAGAAGGAGAGAGGGGGGGTTGAAAAGGAAAAGAAAGAAATTTCAGCATGTATCACACACACAAGCCTGTGTGCATGAACAGTTTATCTTCCAAAAGGTTTCTTTTATTTATTCTTTTCTACTAACTCACATCAGCCCTGCTTTGTCAACATCAGCTGAGTGAGAAGTCCCATGGGCCGAGACATATCCTGTAATCTGCCCGGCCTCCCCCCTCCATGTCCGCTGCCGTTCTTCTCCTGCATCCTTCTAAGTGTTATTGAGTCTGCAAACTCTGAATAAATTGTTATCAATTTGGATCCAGTCCAGCACCTGTGAAACGTGCAGGATGGCGGTTTTTTGTTGGCTTTTTTTTTGGCCAGTGTTGTTTGAATTACTCAGGCTTTAGTGCCACACACTCTTGGCCCAGATGTTCAGGATAATGTGACAGTAAAACTGCAAAGAAAGATGGTTACAGGCGGTAAAAATTTCACTGTTTATATTTTGTGATGTTTTCCCCTTTGCACGATGTTTTACTGGGGAGGTCAATTGCCGTTCCCTGATTTGTTTGGAGGAGCGGGGGGATGAGTGTGTGTTTGCGTTGCCGACCCTGAAAGGCGGCCGGTGGCGCGTATTTCAGATCACATCATTAATCCTGCACTGGGGAAATACTGGGCAGCGGCCGCTCATACTGGTGGAACCTGAGCAGGGTGTATAAAATATCAAAGCGGATCGATTGGTGACCTCATGGCGTATCCACGCTCTGCAGCCGAGCGGGGTCAAACCCAGCCCGAGACAGGGAAACAAACATAACGGCCATTTTGCACGTTTTCAAACCTTTTTCTGCTCTGACAAAAAGAGGAAATCCTGAAGCATCGGTGGTGCTGAGCCTGAGCCTTTCTGCATTTCTTTCAGTTTCACCTCCAATCAGTCAGATTTCCCTGTAATCTGTTTCTTTTTCCCCATTAAAAAGACAGAAGCTAGAGAAATAGGATGGGGGGGGGGGGGGGGGGGGGGGGTTGTGGGTTTTAAAAATTGTTAGATCATGTACTTGGCATGTTTTTAATGTGCCAAAATTGTGTTTATTTAAAGCACTTTTTGCTACTTTTTGTATGAAAAGTACTTTAAAAATAAAATGTGAATTTTAAAATAAGTCTTGAGCAATGTTGTACAGGCTCTCTGAAGATCTGTCAAAGTTTTTCCTGCTTTTTATTCATATTCAGTCTAATTCTTGTACCCCAGTCACTTAACTCCAACCTATGAATCATGAAAGCGTTGAAGCAACTCGGGGGGTGGGGGGGGGGGACACATAACTTAGCGAAGCAGCTTTTTTAAACTGGATCTTCAGGCTCTTTGTTACCAGCAGCCTGTAACAAAGACGCATCATTTGTTCACATTTAGTTTCAACAGCTAAGACAGTTTAACAGAGAAAATCGGATTTTAGCAGCAACAAGGTGATTCCTGAAGAAAACTGAAAACTCGGCAAACTCAACTTGCAGATCCTCAATCCTGGTCCTCGAGGGCCAGGGTGTCCTGCAGGTTCCTGAAGTATTCCTACTGCTACTCGGTGTATTTAAATCCAGGTTAAAGACCCTTTGTGTCTTTTAAGCTTGAATTTTAAACTTGATCATGTTTTTAATTTGTCTAATTCTTTTCTTCTGTTTTCATTTCTTTCTTTTAAAAGTTTTGTTTTAGTACCTTGAATTGCCCTGTACATGAAATGTGCTATATAAACTAATTTGTCTTACCTTGCAACACAACCAACTCCAATCAGTGGGTAATCCGCAGACTTGTGCAGAGCTTGTCTGAGTCAGGTGTGTTGTAGCAGAGATACTTCAAAAACCTGCAAGAACCAGGACTGAAGATTCCTGCTGCAGAGCCCTGCTTTGGGACCGGGGGGTCCCACGTCACCCAGTGCAACTCTTGCGGGAGCCGGCGGTGTAAAGATGTTTTGGGGCGGGAGCGGACGGCTAAGAAACAACGGCGGGTCGTGATTTTGGAGAGTGCAACTGAGGTTGATGACAAATTTGAAACTAAAGTAAAAGAAAGTAAAATCCTATTATAACATCCTGTAGTTTATCTTCATGTTCTGTCCATCTGTTGCTCTGCTGTGACAGTTAGGGATGTTATGGGTGTGCGTGTGTGGCGAGTGGGTGGGGGAAGCATGCTGACGGAGCCTATGTGCTAGTAGAAGAAGAAAAAGAGAGTTCAGAGCTCGGTTCAGGCTGTGTACGACGTGGTTGATCCGGGCCGACACTGAATAAAGTGACGGACGCAGCTATCCTTTGTCCTCACCACCTCCCTCATTGTGGATGTTATAATACATATTCTCTCTCTAGCTCTCGTTCAAATTTAATCTGATATTGGCACATTTATTGTTTAATATATTTCTTATATAATAACTACAGATATTTAGACAGCTTCTAGTGTGTTTGGCCTCAGTTTACATGAACATTGTCATTAAAAACTGAGATTTTTGTTGAATATATTTGTATTTATTCTTCTGTTATAGGCCAGTTATTAAAACTGTGCATTTAACTTACTTTACTTGGCCTTTATATGGGTCGGCCGGAGTGACCGAGACAAGCAGCGAGAGCTGGATTGAAAAAATAGTCCCTGGCAGGGTTCTAGCATTGAGTGGAGGACAAAAGAAGAAAAGTCAGGAATAAAACCCTATCAACAGCAGATGAACAGGATCTGAAAGTGATGTCCTGAAGAAATAGGAACAAATCCAGCAAAGACCTGAGAGAGGCATCTGGACCTTCAGCTGATCCATCTACTGTTGGGCCAAAGCCTCATTAGAAATGGTCTCCATGGAAACGTGGCTGTCAAGAAGCTGTTCTTAAGGAAGGGAAACAGGGAGAAAAGGCTGAGGTATGTCACATGACACAAGAAGTGGCCTGAATATCAGTGGCAACAGGTCTGATGGAGGGACAGATCCTCCCCAGAACCCGGACCTCAACATCAATGAAGCAGTGTAGAATCATCTGGACTAGAACATTGGAAAGTCTTTCAAGGATCCCGGAGAACAATTCTTGAAGACTA
>JAOXYM010000022.1:23363959-23379469 GCA_028567055.1 Leptatherina wallacei | reverse complement strand
TGAAGCAGTGTAGAATCATCTGGACTAGAACATTGGAAAGTCTTTCAAGGATCCCGGAGAACAATTCTTGAAGACTATTTAAAGAAATGACTTGTCTAAAAAAAATCATTATCAGATTTTCTAGAGTAGTAAAACCTATTTTAGCCTCACACAGTGTGTTTCCATTCATGTTTATATAAATCTGCTCTACTAAAAAAATGAGGTGTGGCTCAAAACTTGAGCACAGAACTCCATGTGGTGTGTTTTGTGTGTGCTGGAGCACCAGCTGGAGCCACGCTGAAATTAACTTTAATGCCATTCTCTCTCGTGTGCGAGGCCGAGGCTGAATAATGTAGCAGTGCTAGCTCACTTCCTGAAAAATCGCCAAAATCACAAGGGATGATGATCGTTGCATTGCACTTGGCGTTTGTGTTGTATCCAGTATCGGACCAAGGCGCTCTCAATTGCACCCCAGAGGCTGGAGCTTGCTAACTGAAGAGAAACCAGGTCAACTGATAGGGGAATTGTGTTGTTATCTTTATATGTGTGCGCTGCAGATACAGTAGCACAGCTCTTGCTCACAGCTTGCAACATTTTACAAAGCAATCAGGGGCTGTTATCGATGCGCGGGTAGCAGGGCTAAACTATAGTAATCCACTCCATGTTTACTAATGAATCGCCATTTAGGGACGGGGCTCCGCTCTGTGTCAGGCCGAGGGCGGAGCCAACAGTTTGGTAAATTCACATCTGAGGGAGGGAGGAAGCATGAGGGGCAAGTGGCAGCCTCCCAGACTTGACATCCCATCATGAGGGAGGGAGGAGGGAGGGAGGGGGGGTTGCTGGGTGGGCGGCTTGCTGGCAATGCAGAGTCTGTTTGTTGTGCATCCATCAACCCCGGTGTCCTGCCCAGGAGCCGATCGATAGCCAACACAAAAGCTCATTGATGACAGACAGCTCTTGACAAACATATAGCATTTTTTCTGTCTAGTATAGCAATAATCTCCAAGGTCACTGTGAGCCGTTCGACGGCGACCGGGACGCCGGCAGCTCAAACCGAGTCTTGTGTGTTTTTTCACACGCGGGGAACAAAAAGCTCTGATGCATTTTAAGTCAGCGCTGAAAGCTCTTGGCACGTTGTTAGGCAGCTGTACACAAGGAGAATGAAAGCACACACGCTTGACAAATGGTGAAGCTGTCGTGACATGTCACTGACGGACAGCAACCCCCCCACCCAAGGACACATAACTAACCAGATACTAAATACTGCAACGGAAGGCCCAATTAGCGGACAGCACGGGTCAGCGCCAGTGCAAACAGAACGTTTTAGCCCCGATTTCACTGAGAAATATAAATGTTCTGTTTATTTATTGAAAAAGTTGGCTTGTGTGACAGCTCAGCCACACATTCAAGCACACACTCCAACTACAGGTGTGTTAGGGCACTAGGCTGGGAGTTATAATAGGAGGGCCAGGCTCCCCCCCCAGGCCATCCTGCCAGCTGGCCGGACCGAGTGTGAGTGATGCCCGAGCGAGGCAGCCCCATTAGGGAAGTGCTGGTGGTGAGTGCAGGATAGCTCAGGTAATTAAAGCCAAACCAATGCAGGCAGGCGAGGCGGGGGCTCCCAGATTTATGTGGCTGAGTAATGCACATACTGAAGTCAGCTCGCCATCCAAAGGCCTCCCTCCCTCACAAACAGTCTCAAGAGGCATTAGCTTCCTCACCACTCTGATGCAGCCTATTACTCTCAACCTCTCCATCTTGTTCCTCATTGCTCCACAGCGAGTCTCAGTCAGATAAAACCTCAACATCTTTGACATTTGAGACTGGATTTACATTTTCTAAATCCACTGATATTATTGGTCAGCCACTCTTTGATGAAATACCATCCACTGGGTGGCACAGAATACCACCAAATAGCAGAAATCTGCAAACGACAACAAGAAAAGTTCAGGATGTAATGAGATGAATTTTAATGTCTTTATTTATTCTGAATTATTCCTTTTAACTGTTTTTATTCCCTTATTTCTTATACTGTCCACATCTTCCAGTCAGAGGTTAAGAATGGATACTGGCAGCTGGAATCTAACCAGAAACAATCTGACCTGTGAGCCACTTCTACACTGGGAAGGTTGGAGCCAACATTTCCAGGACCTGGATTTAAATTCTAACTTGGAAATTTCAAATGTAATAAGAAATAGAGAAAAATAGCATTTTTCCTTTAAAAAACAAAACAAAATAATTCTAAAAGACTAAATAAAAAGATAACAGGAAACAGAAGAAGTAAATAAATAGATTTAAAAATAATAAAATTACTGGCAATGAATATATTAGAAAAATAAAAACTATTGAATTTATGTTTATATTTATAGTTTTTTGTTTGTTTTATATACTTATTTTACACAATCCAAATATTTGATTATAATCTATTTATTTCTCTTTACATTTACTTTTTTTTACCTGTCCTGATTTTATTACATTTCTTTCCTCCTCTTGTCCCATAAAAATCCTCCAGATGTACCCAACCTTTAGTGCATTAAAGACTTGTTAATAATAAATACAAGATTCATTTTATATTAGCTGAGGAGGCAACTCGAGGGCCATATGGCATATCAGCCACTCCCCCCTAATCTGCTTTATTTATTGTCTGAAAACAGAAAGAAACTAACTTTTGGGATTTTTGTGACATTTTTTAAACTGATTGTTGATTTATTTCCTATTTTTACCCTCTGATACATGAATTATAAAAAATGCACAAGAATATTTGACTTCTACAGACACGTACAGTGATGCTTCTCTTTGTTTTTAACCTCATTTGAGTTTTTATTTAGTTTATTTTGAATTCTTCTATAAATATAATGTCATTTATATTTCTAAATATTCTATAAAATATAGCTGTATTATTTTCTTACCCTCTTTACCATTGTGGCAGGCTTGGTAATTACAATGTATGTATATCTTATAATATATTTATTTATTCTTCAGTGAGTAGAAATGTATTGTTTGACTTGCTGACACTAATGAAATGGCTAATAAACCATGCACACCCATGCAGAAAACTGCATGGGTGTCCACTGTGGGGTAAACATGGCTACAGAACGGCGCTCGCTCCGCTTAGTCTCTTCTCTGAACTTTTTGACATTCAGCGCCATCTTTGCTCTTCATTGTCGCCACGAAACTCAAAGTTCAGCCACTTTAAGAGCAGCTGTGATGTTTGCAGCACCTTGTCACATTCTCCTGACACCCATTAACATGATGGCGAACATTTCAGAAATTTGTAACAGCGTGTTTGAGCGGTAGATAAAGTTATGAAGTTGACGCTGTCAAGAAACTGTCAGAATGAAATCTGGAATATGAAGCTCTCAGAGGAAAGGAACCACACTCTGCGTTGAGGTTTTGGGTCGATCACACCTGTCAGCCTGCAAATCAGTTACTGATGTGGGCTACTTGTTAGTTGACTGATGATGCGAATAGCCGCGGACTGCCTGCTGATGTGCATCGGCTCATTTCTGACCAGAACTCGACTCGACCTGCCCGATCAGATATGCTGGAGAACGGATCGGCTTAGATGCTCAAACAGAGAGCCGAGATCAGTGGGTGCGTGTAAGGTAGCATACAGTAAATCCAACCTCCTGTCAGATCATATTTCATTCCCCATCTCCACAGATGGAAAGATAGCGGTAGACACACAGACGTATCAGATGGACAATGCTTAGATTGTCAAACAGAAAAACAGATCAGTGAGGGAGAATGAGAGACAGGCAGGCGAGTCCTCTGGAGGGACAGCCGATGGGGAAAAAAAAAAAAAGAGCCAGATGGGCAGACAAGCATAAAGTAAATCACGGAGAAGCTCCTCAATACCAAAGCAGTATGGAGAATGGCAGCGCAGGTTGGGAAGAGTTAGCCGCAGTGTGCATCAGCTAGCATTATCGATGCTGACAGGCAGACAACCCGTTTATAGGGAAAGGAAAAAAAGCATCAAGGAAACCCTGCTCTTGTCTATCCCCAATTGAATTACTGCTGTGATCCAAAGATGGGAGGAGTGAGGTGGGGTGAGGGGGGCCGGGATAATATTCTTGACGAGAAGGGCCGCTCCAAATGCGCACAGAAAATGTATATCCGTACTGTGCGTCCCTTAGGGCTCACATCTCACAACTTTGCCCATCTATTTTTATTTGTTCCCCGTGCTTCTTGTAAAGCAGTGCTGCAGCCCACAAAATGGAGAAAGAGGAGGGCAGGGGAGAAGAAGAAAGGAGGGGGGAGGAGGGTGCAATGAGACGCACTGCTGGGAGGGAGCCGGCGTAGATCGCATGACCCCTGCAATGCTGGTGGAATACTAATGTCACACAAAGTTCTCTGGCAAAAGATACAGAGGAACAAAGTGCATAGAGGAGTGTGGTAGGAAAACACACACAAAAACACACGTGCACGGCATCCATCCTCGTCCCCAAACTCACGGGAGGACTTACAGGGATCATGTTCACCAGCGGCATGGATTCAGAGAGGATGTCTGGTCTGATCTGTGATTAAAAGATGCTGATTCAGCAACATGATGGAGACAACAAAGTGTCAACAAATGACTCAGATCTTTTAAAAGTTGCAGTTTGGACCATAAATTCCTCAGCTCGACATTAAAGTCATACAGGATGAGAAACTTTATTCAGCCTCTTTATTTGGAAGTGAAACATTGAGCCTTAAAAGCAGGACCAGCAGGAGAACATCCAGGACGCTGGTGGAGCCAATAGGTTTGCATTCAGAAGATCAGATTTAAATGATGTGAATCAAACGGTTTCTGCTCTTCCCTCATATAATGATCCCAGTTTCCTCATGTGCATGTCCACCGCTGTTGTTTGGGAAAACAACCACAAACATTGTGGCTTACACACCTCCCTCTGGAAACAGCACAAACACTCATTTATTCACTCATTAAAAGAGTCTGATTAACTTTCTTTTGCCTTTGACTTACTACTTATTTTTTCTTATTATTGATGACGTCACGATGACGTCACAACTAATGGATTTTGAAAGGCCTGACCAGTCGTCTTCAGGAATAGGAACTGATCTCAGAGACAAATTTCCTCCAATCTTTTAGTTCACATGCAGATGTTTTAAAATTGAGCTAAATTAGAGCACGTTTGTTATTCTCATTGAACTATAATATAAAATGTGATTTAAGTATTATTTATTCCAGATGAACAATTATTCAGTTGTTGCACTAAGTTGTTTTTTGTAAACATTTCTCTAAATGAAAGAATACAATTTTTTTTTTTTACTTTTTTAAATATATATTTGTTTTCCGTCTTCATAGCTTAGCAGTGATATTAATTCTACAATTATTGATGGATAAGAATCAGAAAAATAAATTGTGGACGTTAGCAACTTCCAAACTGCACGAGGTTTATTTTGATCTTTCAGATCTTTTGGTGAACTATCGGATGAGTTCGTAGGGGTTTATAGTGGATGATTGTACTATAACACTGCTGAGTGGATGCAGCCGTAATGCAGACTGTATAAACATCAGCATTAATGACTGCATGGTGACGAGACGTGGCCGGCTGTCTCCTACAGGAATGTGCTAACACAACCTTGACCTCTGACTCAAAAGCTCAATCAGAACTCTGACTTTCCACTTCATCACCCTCTGCACTGACGTTGGCCAAACTTCAGATCCCTTCAGATGAAACAATGATTGTTTGGGTTTGAACTCAGTGCTGCTGTACAGCCGGCACTCCTTTTTATTTTATTTATTTATTTTTTATTTATTTAAATGTGCAAAGAGTGAAATTCCAGTGTGTATTGAGTATACTGCCTGCACTCCTTTTGTTCCTCAGCAGTCAGTTCTAGTGTTTTAGCTTTCATGGAGACTGATGCCCCGGCAGAAGTTGTTGTATTACCTCCGATAGTTTCCCTCAGTCGTCAGTGAGCAGGAAATAGGAAATGATGCATAAGTATCAAGGATTTACTGTCACATACAGTACGGCTGTCATCACACTAAGGTGCATCCTGATGATGTACGCCTCCGATCCTCCATCTCTACTCAATGCCTTTCTAACTCTGCATTAACCCAAATCCCCGGCTAGCACTGGGAGGTGTCAGTGGGGGTTTAAAGGTGGGGGTATTTCCTCAGTCGCACCTGCATATTATCCTTGCTACTCAACTTAATGGCACTTGGAAGCGCCACGAGTGTCTTCGTGAAGATCATTTTCTTGACAAAATGCTCAACTCAGGAAGCTATTCTGCAATATTTTCAGATCACCTGCACCGTGCGCGAGCGTGCTTGGTTGGAAAATTGATGCAAGAGAAAAGAATCCACACGACGACGCTCATTATTATCCATTTTGTCTCACTCAAAGCCTCCGCCACCATCGCTACGTGGCACAGCTTGAAAGTATACAACAACCACCGGGTTTTAAATCCTGAGGAAGCCCGGTTGGAAAACCGGGAGAAATACAGTAAAATTCGGTTATATTTCACATTTTCTTAAACGGGATAAAAGCAAGCAACCACCCTGAAGATGTGACAATAGCCATTAACACAAAGTGACTAACTAATTAATCGGGACAGACCATTTGGAATGAGCCAATTGAGCACATGCTGCTTAGCCAATCCCACACATTCCTGTATGCCATTGATTTCATTTGACCATTATCATCTGAGGTTGTGACCAAAATTAGATGCAGCCTGGCTAATTATCTGACAGTCGGCAGCTAATTATCTGGCTGGAGTGAGACACAGAGGCGAGGGAGGGAGGGAGAAACCTCCTACCACCACCTTGCAAACTAGTCATCTGCAAGGCTCCTGATAGAGACCACAGCCAGCGTGGAGATCAGGCTGAGTGAGTCCACTTAAGATCTGAGGCAGGTTGCTTGAATGAAACCAAGCGAAATGAAGATGAATGGAAAAACCCAGTCAGACTCCAGGAAAACCCCTGTCCGTAGAAAAATAAAGAAACGCGAGGCGTGATGCTTGGCCTGATTTTTATCTGATGAAAATTATTTCCATCATTCACTTAACAGCAGGAGGACTCTGCAGACAGAGCCAGCAGACCATAACACACACTGTGTAGCCAGTCAGCCAAACAAATGAGTGGAAGATCCTGCATAATAGCAAATTAGCACTGGTGCTTCAACCCAGGGATTAATCGCTGTTTGGTCTTTTGTTTGGCAGAGATTCATGAGGAGATGCCAGTGTTGATGTCAGGGAGGGAGGGGAGAGAGAGGGGAACTGGAGTGTTGGAGGACAGCTCTGCAGGTCAGAGGTCAGATAGATGGACTTTCCTCCGATACACTAATTACCCAGGAGGCTAAGCACAGGCTGCTGCTCGCACACGGGGATGAGCTCCGCTGAACAAATGACTAAAGCATACATCAGGACACAGCGCCATACTTCACACTGCACTCCTGAGAGGACGCGCTCACATTTAGCATCATGTTCAATATCACAAAGACCAGAATCGGGACACATTTTCTCAGACAGCATGAGAGGATTTCCACCATTAAAACATTAATATTCTTTCTGTGTCACTTTTAAAGCATGTTTTCATGCACTGCTTCATTTCAGACGATGTTAGCCTTCATACCTGTTTTCTGTCTGACTGGTGGGGGAAAAAAAACAAATTAAACACACACTTTTTATGATAATCTTACAACACTTTGTCACTTCATGCAAAAAAGAGCATGTTTAATTACAAAGTGCCTCATTTGCATGTAAAACATACAATTTAAAATGCAAAAAATAATTATCTTAATACAAGTAATGGTCAGCAGTATTTGTTATTAGCTGGTCGGTAATGGCCTCTCAGCTCCATCCTTTTCCTCTTATGTTGTGTCTTCTATACTTTTTGATGGGTACATTTTAAAACTTCAAACATATTCCTTTGTTGTTGGGTCTAAATGGGATAAAAATCCAGATGAAAAGAGCCCACCTGATCAGATTTTGTACAAATTGTCCTGATAAGCAGAACAGCAGGTGTATGACATTTCTAAAAAAGCCACTAAACCTGCTCAATAATTAAGGGGAAAACATTAAATGTGACCCGGCTTCTGTAAAAGTAGCTGCAACTTGATATATGATATGTGATATTTGAGATTTTTCCATCATATAGATTCAACTTTAGATACAAAACACAAACAGTGTGCAAACATCAAATATGCGACCTCCTGTTGAGCTGATGTGGAACAACTCATACATTCAACATTATATTTCATGTTATGATGCAAAAGGCGTCTTTTTAACTTTTCTAAGCTTCACTTTTTAAAATATTGCATCAGCACCTCCATATGTATAACATAACCAGATATCAAATGAACGGATGGAGTCAAATCTGGAGAAATCCAGAATCATAACATTAGGGTGGCAGACCAAAGAGCTTCTCGGCGTAACAACGCAGTGGTTTTGGCACGCAGAATGTAAATAGAATAAAAGAGTGCACGGCTGACATGAAAGCCTGCTGCTGCTCCACACGCGGACAACGTTGCTTTCTTTTAACCGTGACCGCAAACGCTTCCCGAGCCTGAACAAAAACCTCACCAAACCAGAGCGGCCGTAAACGGCGATGCTGTGATTTCTCTTTTATGTCGTCTATAAATAATCATTTGTAACAGTTTTGATGGCACTGATAAACAAAGTCCTGCTGATGGGGGGGGGCAGTGAGCTTAAAAATGCTTAGCTCCATAGAGCTGTAATGCATCGATGAATAATTAATGTCCTGCTGCATACTTTACATTTTATTTCTGCTATCTTATATAAATTTCATTTGAGACCTCTCTGAGGATTCATCCTCATGTACTTTTTTTTCACACCACTGTTTTTTACTGCTACAGAAGCAATACTTTGTCTTCCAACTCTTTCGCCTGTGGGAAACATCTATCTATCCGAGACGGGCCCTTTTTTCCCTGCCTCACCCTCGTCCGTGACCCCCGGAAGTGGACGGACAGGAAGCCCCCCCCATCCGGCGCTGGGGTGCCAAACGGCCTCGTCCGCCTGCCTCTCGGTAAACAACCCGCGTGTTTGTGTGAGCGATTGGCACGTCGTTTGTTTTGCTAATGGGTGTTTTTCTCCTTCACTCTCCGCGGGGAGCGCTATCTAATGAGCCGCCCACCCGCGCTCTCCCTCCTGCAGCCCTTGTGCCCCGAATGTGCCGCTTTAACCCCGGTGCAGAGGAGGATGGATCGCATGGGCCGGGGCCACACACACTCGCATAAAAAACAAGGGGAAAAAAAACCCACAACGTATATGCAATGATTGAAAAAGTATGCTTTTCTGGCTTAAATTACATGGATTGAAATATTAATAAACGTATGCATCCCCCAGCACACGTGGTTTGCCTTGTAGTTTATTCCCAGCCTAATGCACAAAATCTTTGCTAACACATGTGGACATTTGTGAACTGACAGGAATGTGGTAGCTCAGCTGTACCGCTCCCTAATGCACCAGGGAGGATGTTAAATATACATGTGAACCTATGCAGCCAGGGCATCGTCTTCTTAGTAACACATCACACAGGGGGGATGCCACGCGAGGCGGCTGATGAAGGAGGAAGCGCAGTGATCAAAGCTGCGGCTCATGTGTACTCTGATTATACATGTTTCTGTGCTGCCATTAATGTTGCCCGACAGCACGTCATGCTTTAACTATTAGTCTGGATGAGCTTTGAAACACTGCTCAGGTTAAAAGACAGTAAATTCTGAGCCATTATCTCCGTCAGCCATCTTTCAGAGTCTGTGTTTCTGCGGTAAGTAGATATTATGTCTACGTTATGAAATCTCCACAGTGATTCCGTCTTCAAATATTCAGCGTTTCCAGTGAAACTGGATGTTATTCATAGACCAGCTGCTGCACATCTAACTTTAGAAGACGATTAAACTGGCGCACTGGTGCGATCTGCTTGGAATAAAAGTTGGGAAGCTGCATGAGAAGTAAATAAAAAACAATTTTCAAAGATTTTCTTTTTTGGAAAATATGTTCATTTGAGTTAAAAGCTGGAGAAAAATCTGGGGGCATGTGTGTTGCAACATTTTGTAAGTGTTGGGAACCCGGGGAGGAGAACTGCTGGCTCGTGCTGACAGGTTTAGACTGCAGGCAGGTCAGTTCAGCACCTGGACTCTCTTACTGCAGACTTAAAGTTTAAAATACGTGAAGATGGTCAACATTCATCCAAATATTTCCCCTAATAGAAAGCGTTTATATAACCTGAACTTTGTGAGTTTTAATGGGCAGCAGCAGCTGACGCATCACGACAACCTAAATGAAGTAAAAACATGCACAAATTACAAAGAATAAGCTGCAGACGCATCAAGAATCATAGGCATCAAAGGGAAACACATGAACATCAGAATGACTCACGCTCACAGTCATCGCCGGTTAAAACAGCAACAAAAATCTGTCACAACATTTACGGTCAGACGTGTCAGTTGCTTAACAGGAAACAGCTTCATGAGAGCAGAAATGATGATAAACTTCTTTGTCATTTAATGTTGAAAAAAAAAAGCTTATTGTGAGAAATCTGAGCCTCTCTTGGATGATCTTTTCATGCCAATTAATCTAATTCATTAGTTAGCTGTCAACGTGTGGTTTTATTTATTTATTTTTGCTTAAAAAAATTATTTAATTGTATATTTTTAAGATTCAGTGATTGTCATGCTCTTTTTTTATTATATTCAGTTCAATTTAAAGATAACATTTTGGGGGAATTATTGTGTTTAGTTATTTATTTACATTATTTCAAAGAAAAACCAAAGAAATGGTAAAAACAAAAACAGAAAGAAGTTTCATAAGTTATGGTGAGAAGAGCAAATGTTTTCACATTTTACTGCAGATACAGCAGCTGTAAGACAAACTCTAGTACTAGTGCTGCCATCTTACCCAGCCCTTAGCCTGTGGATGTTTCCTTGCCCACTTGTAACCTGTATGGTTGAATCTCATGATGTTGTGAATCACTGCAAGCTCAACTTTTGGCTCCAGAGAGATCTTAAAAGCAGCCTCCATAAAGGTCTGTAAAATGTTCACAGCACTAAACATCATACCATCAAATAGTGGTGAAATATGGCTCCGGTGTATCGTCATAGTGCTGGGAATGATTGCTGCCTAAACTACACGCAAACAGAAAAAAATAAAAAAAAGTTGAATAAATCCAAACATGGTGATGAAGTGATGAAGAGCACCTCCGTGAAACAGGCCAAATATCGCAATGAAACAACATTATTGTAAACATGTTTCATGCATGACGGCATATGGACGCCGCCATCTCTACCTAAGGCTTGGGTTTTGATGTGCACGCCGTGCTATATTCAGATTAGTGTGACATCATATAAAATGCATTTAGATTTGCTAACCATCTGGAGGCAGGCTGAAACAGGTGTTCCTCCAGAGTGGAGGTGCTCCCTCAACCCAAATCTCTCCATCGATGAGAAAAAACACATCAATAGTGAACGGCACATAGGAGCGCAGCAGTCCGCCGCCTCGTCTTTAACGCACACTCATCCTCAACTCTTACGCAGGGAAACCCTCTCTGGATGGAAATATGTTCCCCAAAACAACCGCAAAACATTTGCTCCGTCCTTATTTTAGATCGGCTCGCAGAACGAAGAAAAAAATGGCACCAATGAGTTGGAGATGAATTATTAATTCAAGCCACAGAGTTATTTTAACTGAGTGAAGATGGTTCATCCAGCTCAGTTTGCCTCCCAGGGTGTCTCGATATTCACACGTCAGATGATGAACGCCGCCAAAGCCATCATGGATGAGGCGGCGGAGACAGACAGGGGCAAAGTGCTGCGGGTAAGAAGAATAAGGAACAGCTTTCCTGGGAGTGCTGAGGGTATATGAGCCCTCTGTAAAACAGTGGCACAAAGGAAGGAAGAACTCTTCTTTTTTTTCTACACCATATGCTCCTGTTCCGCACAGGAGCTCGCCTGAATGGGATATGAGGTCCAGAGACACTGCCTGTCCAAGCCGAGCAGGTGTGCTGCTGAGGCTTTCAATCACACACACACACATATACACACAGACATATACTGCTGTTTACACTCTGCAGAGCCATAATGCAACAACTCTTAATGTAGCAGCTGCCCAGATTGGCCATCTCGAGCTGGGATGCAGCATACTTACACTGTTAAGCATTTTTCAGTCAGTAAAATTAAAGTTTTATGACTATGAGAGAACATCACAGGAGAAATATAAGGTGGCTGTCAGTTCTGCTGATTTTATCCGCAATGGTAAGCAAAATGGTCCAGCCTATAACTGAGGCCTGACGGCAGTAATGTATGTTGAACATTCAGTCCAGCGCCCCCGTTCTAGCCAATCCCCAGCTTTCAGAGTTTGCCGTCAGATCTCCATCAAAAGGGCTGGAGATATTTTTTAGATGATGGCATTTAGTAAAGCATCATCAGCAGTGGTGCAAAATCTGCAGATCTGCACAATAAAAATGATCCTAAAGATGCAATTTCATGAAAGTGAAAGAGTGCAGTGTTGGTTAAAAAAGGAGGAAACCACATCACTGTCACAAGCTTTCCTTTAGCAGCATGTTCGTATGAAATCACGTGTGCGGGACGGGTCCACGTTGAGTTGTTTAATGTCCCTACAAGAATAATCCTGCAAAGTCCATTAATTAATCACCTGATCTTTGCTCTGCTGCCAGATTCAGAGACTGTTCTTTGACCGCCTTTATGGACTTTTGTTTAGGTAGAAGTCGTATTTGTGGTAATTATAGATATGAAATAATGCCTTCTCCTGTGCAATGGTTTGTCCACCTTCAGCTGGAAGGTGTTTCTATAAGGGCACAGAGATGGAATCTATTAAACTTAAAATTCGTTTCAAGGAACTAAAGCACAGAAAAGGCTACAGCATATCTGCCAGACCTGTAGGTGGCGCTGTAACGCTGCCACCTAAAAACATAGAATAAGACATTGAGCATGAGTACAAACTTGTATGATGTAAACAAAAGTACAAAGAAGATGACGGTAGAGAATCAGTCTAAAAGGGAGACATTTCTGCTCAGTAGCTCCTCCTGCACCACTGCAACAGTAATCCGCCATTGTTGCAGCTGTTGGCAGGGTTCGTGCATGTGGGCTAAGGGAGAGGTGGGGCTGCGGCGTCACTGGTTCAGGAAATATGCTTATTGATTATAAACACAGAAACAAAACAGTGGCGTTTGCAGATTTAGTCACTTTGGGACTCGGTTGAAAGCATTTTCGAGCTTCCAAAGCACCAGTTCCATGTGGATGATAAAAACAAAACACCTTATCTCCATGTGGAAATGAGCCAAGTTTGTTTGAGCCTGCTGAGCACTAACATGTAGTTGTAATGAAAAGAATAACTGTAATAAAGAAGCATGATCCCAGTTCCTCTCCTCTGCTCTAAGACTGAATATATACTTGGTGTTTAACCCTGCGTTTGCAGAGACAATCAGGTCCGTTGTGAGTGTAATTGTCCATATACTTGTTTGTGTTCTGCATTCGTTACAAGAGGATTCCACTAGGGGGCACTTTAGGGAACTCAGAGGGGACATAGTTGCTGGATTTGTGGGGTGTAAACAAAACCTCAAACATGGCGACAAAAGAGGTTGTTTGTATTTGGTTCCCTTTTAGACCGCAACAGATAAAAATGGCCGCAGCGGTATCGTAGATGGTATGTAACCCAAGCACGCTGTTCTTCATCCTCAAAACTTCCCATCATTTTTTACTGCTGTCGACTCTTTGACCGTACATCCAGTCAGACTTGTCCCGACACTGTCCCTACAACGACTCACACATTACAGCTTGTCAACGTTCATTTCTGAGGATGTTCACAAACAACACTTCAATCTGAAAGCAAAATGGTAACTAACATTCAGCCCTACATCTCTGCTTTAGAGGAATAAGGTCCTTCTTTTCATATCAAGGAGTAGTGGTAATCCAGACACCTAAAAGATCCCCAAAGCCCCAATCAATAACCACTACGTACTAACCCCTTCAACAGGATAATTATCTTAAATTTAACCAGAGTGAAGGATTAAAGTCGTCATATATCCCTGATTATCTTGTCATTTCCTACAAATGCCAGATGTGTATTTATGATACAACAAACTTGGTTCTTATTTAAAGGACCGAACCAGCCTCTTCTTTGGTTATATTTGGACTCTAAACTGTATAAAACGCTACAGTCTGACAGAGTGGGACTGTCACAAGACCCTCTTGGCTGCGGCATGTCCACATCATGTTACTGAGAAATGTTGAGAAAATGTGTCGCTGCTTCAAAGAAACATAGTGGCAGCGCATTTCTCTGGCAACCAGGCTGGTTTCAACCTACACATGCATTCATTTATATGGCCCACTGTAATATTTATAGAAAACTTATTTTTAGTCTAACCTAAAAAGCAAAAGTTCAACTCCAGGAACTCAGAAAGTCTTAAGAGCTCTGAATGTTTCAGGAAACATGTAGTTCATCTGATAAGAAGTGGACAACGCTCACTAAACTACGTCCCATTTGCTTAATATCAAACCTCACACCGAGATATTATGGCTCTAACTCGCTTCGCACCAAACTGAAACACAGAACGAAGCTATTTTATCAACTCCATTGACTTTTATGAGAAATTAACACAATATTAAGCAGTGAAGACTCATCCAGCTGCAGCTACACACAGTCTCAGTGAAATACCTATGGCCAAAGGCACGCATTTAACTTGAACATGCAGGTACACACACTCACACAGCCATTAATACATCCCTCCCTTATTTCTACAGAGGCTCCAGTATTAGTGAAACCCCAGTCTGCTGGCAGGCCTATCCATCATCGCACCGCGGCAGACAGACAACAGAGCACACCCTCACACATCCCACAGTCTCACATTTGCATTTGCCCACCTTCTTAAATTCAGCAAAGGTAAGACTAATTCACACGCTGGAAGGCAACTCGATCTATCCATCAAAACTTTTTTCACACACTGCCCTCTAATAGAAGTTAAGTTAAAGGTCATGAGTGGTATATTAGTTTGGTAATTGAGTTAGTTACTTCATTTCTGTTGCTCTACAATAGGTTGACATCCTCATAGTGGGGAAATATATTTTTTCTGCCATCAGTCTGAACCGGCGTGTGCTTCTGTGTGGAAATCACACCGGAGGATTTACGTGTTGGATCATTTATATTCCGCTAACATGATGGTCACTGGTTCTTTCTTCTATCCAGGTCCAATATTGTTTCACAGACAACAATATTAAATATATTTAGACTTATAGAATATTTTTTTGCTGATATATAATTTTTTCCCCAGGATTTTCCTGTATCAGCAGTTACCAGTTACTCATTACTTATGTAAATTGTAATGAAATTACTTTACTAGTTACTTCATTTTAAAAGTAACTTCACTACTTATTACTTTACTTTATCATTTCTTAATTCACTGTGTTGACATAGCCGAATCATCACCGAATCATTACATTATACATTGTATAATGTAAACAAAATGGCTTTAAAAACACTGGAGGAAAGACACCTGCCGCCTGCACACAGAGCATTTCACGCTAATATTTTTATCCTTTTGAGCAATAAACTCGA
>JAOXYM010000022.1:23239643-23311503 GCA_028567055.1 Leptatherina wallacei | reverse complement strand
GAACCTGCAGGAAGAGGAAGAGTAGGGCTCCGGTTAGAACTGCGGGTGAAAAAGGACCAACAGGACGGTTTCTGAGCGGGATTTATAAATGCTTATTTACTACCAGCAGTAACTCGAGGAGGAAGTTATTTCCTCATCTTTGTGTGCACTATGAGTATTACAAACAACCTTAGCTTGTAGAAATGCTTCTGGGGTCTTTTTTAGCTCCTAAAAGCAGGAACTTTACCAGCATCTGCATTTAACAGTACTGCATGTAGAATACCTTGGAGGTGGGATATCAGGACTAATCATTCACCTTGACATGTAGTTAAAGGTAGAGTAGGAGATGTTTTCCAGGAGCATTTTTTACTATATTGCTTAAAATCCCCCTTAACACCCTGATTGCAACCAATTAATTAAATACTTTAACACAAAAATAAAACAGACATTTTAGTTACTTGTGGAACAGACAGGACTGAAAAAACACCATTCAATCATTTTAACTGGCCCATTCTAAAACATTGGCTGGTGATATGTCAATCAAACTCGTCCGCCATTGACTTTTGGATTGCAGGATCTCCTACCCTACCTTTAAGCATAAAGCAAAAAAAGAAGTTTATACCACATAATCTGCTTTCCTGCAAATCTGTACCTGAATTATCAGCTAGGAAATCCAACTTCTTGTTGTGTTTTTTTTTCTAGATTTTGCTGAAGACTGAAAAATCCCAGCGCTAATTTGCAACTGAATGTAGCATGACAGCGTAGCGATATGAGGAAATGAGACAAGAGACTGAGAAATCAGAGAAATAAAGTGGATTTTTATGTAAATGTCCTCTTTTCTGCTGAGCGAGCGTGTACTGCAATTTAATCTGCATGTTTTTATTTAGTCGGTATGCGGCCGGTCTGTCATTGGTCGGTCTACATACTCCCAAAGGTTGCAGCCTAGAAGTGTTCTGCACAGCAAAGAGAGAAAAATGAGGTAAACATTACCAAACAGACTGAGGCCGAAACCCAACCACTCCCCATGGTTCTACGCCTCCATTTTGCAGGAACACGATTCCTCTTTTCTTTTAGAAATGAACAAGTAGTGGCCAGTTGAAGGTTAGATGACCACCACACATCCTAAACGATGAAGGGCACCTTATTTCTGTAAAACAGAGAGATCCAAATCTCCTTATTACCAGCACTGGAGTCCTGAAATGTTCTGGAAATGTCCTGGAGCTCTTGCATGTGAGATGGCGAACTCTGCTACAGCTGCTCTGGACTGCTTCCCAAAACTTTCCACCACTAAAATCTCCACAACAGCAGCAGATGTGGCGACATGCGAACATGATGCTGCACATTTCCTTCTGTCCGTGGACCCGTTTGCTGCTACTGAGTGTCTATTTCAATACACACCCCAGCAAGTTCACAAATTTCCTTCTGAATGAATAAAGTTTATCTCACCTCATCTTATCTTAAGGGTGTATTAAAGTATATTGTACTTATAAAGACAAGAACAGAAGTAAATGAGCTATTTTTGATGTGTTGTAAAGAAAACTGTGATTGCCACCTCTCTGCATAGACAGACACTGGCCCGCAGCCCTTCCTTCACATTTTAAGCTTCTCCATCATAAAATCTGCGGTGAAGTTTTTGTGTGACCAGACACTGCGAGTATATAGAGTATGCATTAAAAAAACTGAAACAAAACTCAGAGAAATGGAGTGAGAGTGTAGTATACAACAACTCGGCTGGGTGATGAAAATGCAACCAAAGAAAAAACCCATGAAGTCCACGGATTGCTCATATCTGGGGAGAAAACTTGCACATACACTTAGCTGGTTACGTTTATGTACTATGCACTGGATTCATCACAGGTTAATAAAATGGATCTACTAATAAGCTCACCAAGCAGTGTGATGTATCTTGTATGTTTAATCTGTTCACACCAACTCAGGCTGTGATTCCAGATGAATCATCATGAAAAAGCTTCAAACAGTAAAAACAGCTCATTGTGCAGCTTCTCCTCCGACACAGCAGATATGATTCAAATTCCTTTAAGTCAACGTTGCTGTTCACAAAAGATTCAGAGATCTAAAAGGGCTTTTAGAGGATTTCTTACACATTTACTGAGTTGTTGTTGCATTGAAGTGATTCATTAGTAGCTGAATGTGCACTCAGTCTGTTACGTTTGTATTTTGACTTGAGAGCAAACATTACAGGCCATGAGCGGCAGCTCGGCAGCCCTTATATAAAGCACATATATCCTAGTGTCGGAGCATGTTTTTGCCTCGGTGTGTGACTGTTCCCATAAAGCAGGAGCTTTTCTGCTGACTGGTGTATCTTCGCAGGCCTCAGGTTGGCTGTTGCCCAGAAGCCCAGCCGGTGAACCGCAGAGAGAGCGCATTGATTTCATCCCAGCAGAAATCCCTTCTCCTGGTTCCCGCCTCCCTACCCCGCCCAGCACCTGATTAAGCATTTGCAGGGAGCCATGCCAACACAATTTGTCATTTATCAAAAGTAATTAAAAGCAATTTCTTTTCTCTTGTTGATTGGGAATTGACTAATTGTTGAGTCGGTGAAAACGGGGGAATAAATAAAACAGGGAAGGATGAATTTTACATAAACTCAGAGGAAAACATAAATGCTGTAAAACGAGGGCCAGACATCTGGCTCTGTGATTTTCCTCTACATGATTATGACTGCAAAACCAAAACAGTTGTTGAGCACATTCTGATATACAGCCCATAGGCAGTAAATAATATATTAGAAGCAGCATATTGACTAGCCGACTTAAAAGGGTGTTTTCACTACATGTTGTGTGAACACAAGAGTGGGAGGAAAATACAAACACTGGTCGGTTACTTGTTAGGAGAGAATGAAAAAAGAAGAAGAAGAAAACCTTGTTTTCTCTCTCGAACCAAAAGAGATATTTGAGCATCTCCGTCTGAAGAAGAAGAGAGGTGAGGAAGAGCCGAAGCCATCCTCCAGCAGAGGTTAGAGTACGTCTATCCAATGAAATCAAGCAATACCATTTCAACATTATCGGTAACAACCTCTGAATGCACCATTACCTTCTATAAGGGCAGAATGAAATGTCAGAATTGAATCGAAAGGGGAGGGTCGAGGTATAAGTGGGCAGCCGAGGTGGCCATTTTGTTTCAGAGGCCCTTCATTTGGCGTTCCTGGATCATTAGCAGACGGCAAACGGAGAACTGGAGGGACATGAAGGAGGCGTGGGCGGCCGTCCCACGTGTCTCCGGTGATAACACGGCAAACAAACATAAAGAAATAAAGAAAAACGCGGAAGCAGATTCAATTTCCCACCACTTTGTGTAGAACTTTAGCTGCACAAATACCTGGCTGCGCTCCGAGTGGATTAAAAAAAAAAGTATATAAATATAAATGTATCCCATTCTGTGCCAACAAACGGAGTCGTTGCTTCAGTGAGACGGTCTGAATATCCCTTTGAAGGCTGCAGATGGACAAGCAGCGCTATCATTGCCTGGGAATGCAGAAATAATTGGGCAACAGTGGAAGAAGCTTGCACTCACGTCTCTGCTGAGACAGCTTGGAATATCTAATTGAAGCTCTTATTCTCCTGCCTTTGTTTACATTCCCATTTATCATAAAAAAACTCACTTATGCTCTCCAACATGTATGGTTATTAATGTTCTAATTATGATTTTCTCCTCCAATCTTTCGCCTTGCAATTTGGGTGATGTATGTTTGAGCAACACAGCGAGTCGTCATCGTCGCCCCCCCCCCCCCCCCCCCCCCCCCCCCCCCCCTCCCCCCTTCCTAGAAACAAATGCAATAGCACACCTTCTCCTGGGAGCCATCTGACGGAGAGAGAAAGCTTGTCACACTTGGTCTATACACAGGGATTTATGCTAGCTCAGTGAGCATGTGCGATTATCAACTGTCTTTGTTCAACATGCAATTTGAAGCAGAAACTTTTCGTTCTGGCAACTGTGCAAGGATGGGGAAAAAAAAAAAAAATATATATATATATATATATATATGTCCAAAAAAAAAAACCCTTTGGCCAGCTTCTCTGATCCATTTTGTGAGAGGCTATAGGTACAACAGCTTTAGAGGTATGAAATAATCTCAGTGAGAGCCTTGAGGAGCTCCTGCAGAGAGGCTGAGAGGGTCCTGTACCGCCTCGAGCAATAAGTGTTCTTCAAGGCTTTTCCTCTGAGCACTTTTACAAGAGCACAAATTAGGTGTGAGGAACGCCTGCGTCGGGGGCGCACCCAGCCGGCACATGAAGAAAAAGCTGGGAAAAAATGAATCAAAAAAAAAAAAAAAAAAGAGCGGGAGGGAGAAACTTCGATGACAGTGAAGAAACGGAGGGCGTCATAAAGTGCAGAAAATAAGCTCTCACTTTCCACCGTTTACGGCAGCTCAAATATCTGATGATACCTCTCATAGCTTTTAATCTTTAATGTGAAAAATTAATCATCCCATTCATTATTTTAATAGCTGTCATTTTTCTCTCCCCAAAGTGATGATTTATAACCATTAAGCCCTGCGTAGGCTTGTGTGAGAGGGATTTATCGTAATGTTTGCACCAGGTAGCCTCCAACCATATTTCATTACTCTGACAAGCCATTAAAATGCCCTGGTGATTAAACAACAGCTCTGAGGTCAGTGTGTAAAGCTGTTTCTTTACCCATGCAGGAGCGCGGCGGTGCAGCCGGGGACCGGCAGCCTAACAAAGCCCTTTTACCCCCCCGGTTCCCTCCAGACTGGCAATTGTAGTTATAGATCTCTATCTGTTGTTGAGTGTGAGGGCGACAGGGGCAGAAGAGAATAATGTACATGCACAGAGGCTACGATGAAATAAAGTTAAGAATGGGGCTATTATGGCTGTTTTCCTCTGTGGTTTCAGACTGTGATAACTGTGCACTTACAGGAAAAAGTCTACTCTCAGATACTCTCATATCCATCCATCTGTGGAGCTCGCTGTGTTCCAGGACTTGTTTTCGAGCAGCCTTTATTCCTTCGCTCCACTCGCTTGTCTCTTGTACCACTGTTTCAGCTGCTGTTTTCCTACTGATCCCAACATGCAGCAGTTTATCTGCAGCATCTGAGGGACCGAGTGGCAGCATCAGAGCTGGAGGACCATCCAGAGCCCCCTCTGCTCTCTGACAAACCCAAACATGTTGCAGAAGATGATACACAGCATACCAGCAGGCCAAGACTGCTTTTATCTCTGATGCAGAGCAGCGTCAAACATCAACAGAAAAATACAACTTCCTTTTTAATACATTATTTTGATGTTTTTGATTTGAATTGCTCCACTCAAGACACAAAAACTTTAATGTGGACCCGAACTACACCTGAATCCCAGCTGCTTTCAGCCGAGGAGCGTAGGATAGACTTTCATTTGCAATATCATGCAATTAAGAGCTGAAAGATATTCTAAAGCAAAAGCTTATAATCCCAAATATTCTATTCAGGGACTGACATCAAGGTTTTTATATGTCTGTCCTGAATACAAGATTATGATGTTATGAGTTGAAAACAAGTTATTATTTCTTCATCAACATCGTCCAGACAAGAAGGCAGTTGGCCTTGGCCTTCGCTAGTGTAACTTCACTTTAATATGGGAAAAAGAAATATTTACTCTCAAGTTGAGGCCTCGTCTGTCTGTCTGTCTGTCACTCTGTCTGTCTGTCTGTCTCTCTCTCTCTCTCTCTCTGCTACACGAGACACAAAATGCTCATTAAAAGGTTCTACTTGCAAACATTTAAAAACCATTGCAACACAGAACATCGACATCCTTAATCTTTGTGACCATTATTGTACTTATTTGACTTTGCACATTGTTTTGTTTTTTATTTATTTGTTTCTTCACATCCTTATTTAAAATGTTTACACTCATCATACGTATTCTTCTTTCCTGTTGATTTGTGTATGCTCTATACAGATATGTATATTTTGTTTTTGTATATATAATTGTAGGTTTTGTTTTTATTTTTTGCTCATTTGAGTCCTTGTTTGCCTCAATACCTGATGCTCCAACCCTTAGATTTCTAGTGTTGGGGTCAATAAAAGTATTTATCTTGACTCAGTGATACTAAAGGGCCTTTCCATTTTTCCATTATTACTTTCAATGTAATTGAAAAATATGTTCAAGTAGTTATGGTCCAATTTCTCCAGGTATCCGTCCCAAACATTACGTAACTTTTCAACCTTAAAACAATGTGTTCCGGGCTCGTTTGTTGGGACAGTGACATCTATTATGTGCATTTCTGGAGCTGTCGCTGTCCAGCAGAAACTGCACTATACACAACTTCTTCCTCATCTGGGACGCTGCATGATGATGCAGCCGAGTTTGGTTTTACGCATTGCAAGCGTATATAAACACACCAGGTGTTTTGAACGTGCACCGTGGCAGATTCAGCAAAGACACGCACGAAGAAATCTTCGACATAAGAGAGGAAAAAAGCGAGAAAGAGACAGAGTAAGAGTTAAGAAAAAAGGTCAAGATCTTTTACGGTCTGGAGAGAGCTCACCGTACAGGTAGGATGCGAGATGGATGCTGGAATTAGCCGTCGATAGGGGGCGGATTTGCGAGAAAATGTCTGAAGTTCTGTACAATATTGTACTGAAAGTCATTTAGCTATTATTATCTCTTTCAACGATGGGAGCAACAGCAGGGACAGCCAATCACGTTAGCAAGACACAAAAGACTAGAGCCAATCATATCAGTTGAAATGGTGGGGCTTATAGCAGCCATCACTTGTTGCATATTGCACAGAGAGCACTGATCTCTTCGGTGACAGGGAAAATGGTATGGACAACTCAACTTGATGGACTTTGATGGGGACATGTCCCCTACTGTCCCCCACCACTTCTACACCCATGTCCAAAGCCATAGGGATGTTTTCATTTCATGAGGGGTGACAGTTTCACTCTGCAGTGAAAACTTTGTTAGAAAAGACGTTAGATTGCCAGTTTAGCCTATTTAGGTCCTCTCCCATTACCTCCCCTTGGTTCTTCCTCTTCATTCTGTAACTCGGACTTTTGGATAACTAGATGACCACTACTCCACTTTACCTCAACTGTCACCACTTCACCTCATATGTGTGCAGGCATTTATGTGTATATATATATATATATATATATATACACACACAGATACACACACTTCATCCATAATACATACAGTGCTTGTACAAAGGACACCCGCTATCGTTCTTTATTGCTTTTATCTTGTTCTTTTTTGTTTTTTATATTTTTCTTACACTTCTGTCTTTTTGTATTTGAGCTGCAGTAACGCGCAGATTTCCCCGTCGTGTGATCAATAAAGTCTTATCCCAAAAAAGGGAAAGGTTCATCTTAGTGTGGAAAAGGAAGGAGAAAGGACAATTAAGGACAAGAAATTGCTTAGAACATGTGGAAAGATTAAAAACAGTTTTACTGAATCATAATGTTAGATTATTAAACCTTTTCATAATGAATATGTCCAGGTGTGAAATTAAGACCCAAAGAAGCAGCAAAGCTTGCGGGCATATTTATGTGCCCCTCCAGCACATTACCACGTAACAAGGTGAGCTGTGCATCTTCATCTTTCCAAGATGCCTGCATTTACGGAACATCCTGAACTTTTTATTTTAATTTTCTAAGACTTATTAAATAAAAAAAAAGAAGCAGATTGATTTGGTGGCGAGAGCCTCTGCTGTCGGTGTTCGAGGACGACGCCTTTGCTCATAAAAAGACAGAGCAATGCTGGGAGGTCTGCTTCTGTGGAGAAGCAACAGCCACTGATGCAGGGACAATTTTACACTGAGCAGTTTTATAAACTTTCTTTGTGGCCAACTGTTGTCGACAGATAAACCGCTGCTGCAAATAAACAAGGCCAAACTGACTTTCTCTTGTCCTGATGATATCTGGGGTTGCACTGCAGGAAGTACGTGCTCACCGATTGAGCCAAAACTGCCTCATAAGCAGGGTTTATTTAAAGGTGCAGTGTGTAACAAAATTAAACTTTTTTATTGGCATCTAATCACTATCAAAATAAAAGTGTTACGTTTTCATCCTCTTAGAATGAGTCATTTATATCTACTTGCTGTGGGTCCACATGCATGGAAGCTGCCATAATTGCGCCATCATCTTTACTGCGATGCCTTTGTTTGGGATAAGTAACGCCTTAAGCACCACCTGTAGTGCAGTCATTGCTGCAGCCGAGGCCACCGGATCCACTCACAGATAAAACATTGTCTGGAAGAATATTGGCCACTAACGAACACCGTCCATTCACGACTGTGCTTGGTATTTCAAGTAACTGCTATGCTTATCTCTACCACTAGAGTATTTCTAACACACTGTACCTCTAAGTTAATGTCATGGTGACAGATCCAGGTTACATGTGACAAAGTTTCCTCAGTGGCAAATTTTAAATAAACTTTGTTTAGCTGAATGGTCACTCTAAATTCTCCCTAGGAATGAGTGTGCGTGGATGGTTGTCTGTCTCTCTGTGTGGCCCTGCGACAGACTGGCGACCTGTCCAGGGTGTATCCTGCCTCTCGCCTGATACTTGCTGGGATAGGCTCCAGCCCACCCGCGGCCCTGCATGGATTAAGCGGTACAGAAAATGGATGGATAGCTGAATGGTTAACAACATCTTTTGAGTTAGTGCGTTTATGAAGTTCGTATACTCTGTAACATAACAGGATGATAAAGCCGTTAAAGAGTAAAACCTTGAGGCCTCTGTAGAAGCAAGCCTAAAGGGAATGATGTTAATAAATTAAAATACAACAATAATCTGTGTGACTGTTGTAACTTTCCATCCAGATGAGAGAAAAAAAAGAAAGGTCTGTGCTGCCTTGCACATTGCATGGTAAAAAGTGTGCAGCTGCTGCTCGAGTTCAGACCTCTGAGCGTTTGTTTATGAGCTGTATCTCTGAGCTGTCTTTCTTTGGTGATGCTGATAGGCGTTTATTCTGCTGTTAATTATAGAAAAGTGGCCGGTTGCGTGATTTATATGCCTTAATATTACTACATTAAGTCTACGGACACACACCGTGGTGGCTTTGTCCTTTTTTTCCTGGTTGATCGTTGTGAGGCTGTACCGTGGAGGGAGGTTCCATATTCATAATTGATAATCAGTTATTTGCACAGGCAGCACAGAGCTTGTCTACAGAGAAGGGATTTATTGTTGTTTGAGGATGTGTTAGCTCACTGTGGCTCATCATGTATAAAGATTATGTTCTATAAGAATACACATTTATTTTTTTTAACTGCATTTCATGTTGTTGACCGACAGCATTTTCTAATTTGCTACTTGTCCTGTAAGCCATTGTCATAATTATGCTGTGTACTTTTTCTATTTTAAACGTGAATGCAGTGATATCTATTCACAGTTCATTTTCTCTGATTTACTTTCATTTCAACTCCGTAATTTTTTTTTAAAAAAGTGCACATTTTACATTTTCTGAGGTTTATAACGACAATTAGCAAAAGTAGTGGAAGAAAAAAGACTGCATCTACTTCATGAATCAGCAGCAATAAGTTGAAGTAATTATTTTCTGGTTGACTTTATCAATTTCACGTAGTTTGGAGAGGAAATTTGGTCCATTCTTCTTCACAATGTTGCTTCAGTTCATTAAAGTTTGCAGCATTGGTTTCCTGCACAGCTCCCTGAAGGTCCCAACTCAGCATTAACACCAGGTTGAGGTCTGGACTTGGACTGGATCATGCAGACCTGCTAATGTTGAATGACCCAGTTTCAACCAAGCTTAAGCTGCCAGACAGATTTGAGTCTAGAATACGTTGTTACAGAGGAGTTCATGGTCTGCTGAATGACTGCAGAACAAGCCCAGATTATCATCCCCCCACCACCGTGCTTAACAGTTGGTATGCTGTGTTTGGTTTCTGATTCTCCCCTTTGGTCTGGTCTGTCTAAAGGACATTGTTCCAGAAGTTTTGTGGTTTTCTCAGATGCAGCTTTGCAAAGTTAAGCCATGCTGCTATGTTTTTTGTTTTTTGTTTTCTCCTGCAACCCTTCCTAACAAGTGTCCTGAACTTTAAGATGTAACTCTTAGTAGCACAGTTTCTTTACACGCTCTGAACTTAGCCTGAACTTGTTGAATAGGGCTGGGCGGATCGATTCAAATATTGATAGTATCGATACCAAGGTTAGTATCAGTATGTTTTGATACCAGCGTGAGACTTTCCTGTGAATAAGAGCCAACCAGTAGCAGGTTTTGGTTTTGTTTGATTTGCACTGTTGACTATTTTTCCTCACACAATTGTGGGATAAAAGAGATTTGTTTTATTATTTTGATACATTGTTGATATTATTTTAGATTGTTTACAAACAAAAAAGCTTAATTTTTTAAATGAAAATATTTGTACTGTTTTGTTATGATCTCAATCAGTGAAATTTCAAGCAAAAAGTATCAGTATTAGCGATACTTGCCCTGGATTTCCTTGGTATTGGATCAATACCAAAATCTGCAGTATCACCCGGCCCTACTGTTGAGACTTTCCCTCCGAGCAACACTGTCCACTTCGCTGAATGTTTTTCCATTTATAAATCATCTTGGCTTCTACTTTACTATACTTAAAGAAATTGAGGCAAAGAAGACTTTGTTTCTTCACACACTGCTTCTGGATTTTGATTTTGTTTCTGCTAAATAAACAACAGTTGGGTGGTGGTGTTCATCTGAGCCGAAAGACCTAATGAGAACCACATGACTCATATCTTCATTTACTTATTCATTTTTCCACCCATTATGCCCCGATAATTAATATTAGGGGGGAAAAAAGGCGTGTTTACTTTCTTGTTCTCATGAAATTCATAAAACTTTAGCATGATTAGAGTTTCCCGCTACTCTTCCATCCCCTCCCAACAGGCGTTTTATTAACAGCAACACAAATAAGCTGATAACTTACTGTGAGCTTCGTCAAAGAGTGATGAAAGTGTACGTTTAGTGGGGCAGATGTAAAAAATACAGTCATTGTGGCCTGCAGAGCTCACCATCTGGAGACGATGCTGCCGCTTCTTTCACCCGGATTTCTCCGTTTGATGTTTTAAGTAATGGGATGAAAATAAAAAATGCTCCAGTGTTTGTGTGAAAACAGGACATCACAGCAACGGGCCAATTATCTAAAAATACCAATGATGACCAAGAACAAAAGGAATATATATATATATATATATATATATATATAAGGAAATTTCTCTGTTTAAGTGCACAGATGTCAGTTGAGAAGAAGCAGCAGCCTGCAGCACACAATGAAGTCTCCTTCAATCCCAGTGAAGGAAGCTGAATGAACAGCAGGCCGGGGAGCAGGGGGAGGGTTTAACTCCCTTCATATATGTTCGTGTGTAATGCCCTGAGCCCAATGAGCTGGATTGATCACTGATGCCACATCTGACAGTGACTGACAGCGCCTGTAATTGCTGTGTTTGCTTTGGGAGAAGAGCAAACAACCGAGCTGGGACCGTGTGTTTGAAACATGTTGGCATTTCTCAATTACCTAGAAATCCAACTCTGGATATTGCATTATCTTACACAATGGTCACCGTCTGCCTGAACGGCTGAGTGCTGGTAGCCTCTCGACTAATGGGAGGGATCAGTTCCGTTTGTGGCATGATGGTAAAAAAAAAAAAACTCGCCTTGATCCGTGTTGTTGAAGCACAAGCACTCGTAACTGATCTTCACCACTTAGTTCAGCATCGCTTTCATTACTCAACAATTATCCCATTGTCTCACATCTCCACTTTATACTTTTAATTATTTAAGCTTGTGTTCTTTTGGTGTAAATCTAATGAAAGCACACAATAAAACTGGGTGAAAATGCTACACAAGCACTAGTCTCATTTTAATAAATATAGAGTTAAAGCTTTATTTGAATCAGCAAAAGAAAATGTGCTATCAAGACTGGTAGAACTAATTGTGCTAACTCATGCTCTTATTTCACTTGATATCTGATGAATAATTACTGATCCATTGTTTAGTGGAGGAATTCTTCCCTGTATTGGTTTATCTTTATTTATTCATTCTACGCAGGTCTATATATGCCTTTAGGGGACTTTATTAACCCAATAAGAATAAACATAATTAAAATTTCACAAAAGTATTATGTCATCCTGATGCTAATGAATAAAAAAAAACAATCTTTTAATTTGCATTTTACAGTAATGAGCTGCTTGACACATCATCAGCAGCACTTTGCTTTACAGGGGACAATAACTATTGAATAACCATTAAAGATATTCACATGATAAAATCAAAATGTAGAATAAACAATCTGACTGCACCGTATTTTACTTTCAGAGTATCGGAAGATGTTTTGAGGTCTTAATCTCTACCATACAGCTGAGGTCAGCTTTGATCAATTTTTGTTAATAAGACTTAAAATTTGATTAAAACAATCTTTCATTTATCTGAATTGTTTAATCATTTAGCTTACATTCACAGGCCACTTTATCATAGGGTTAGACCCCCTTTTTTCACCAAGACTGCCTTAATTCTTGGTGTGATAGATTCAACAAGGTATTACAAACACTCCTCAGAGATTTTGCTCCGTATTGACATGATAGCATCACACAGTTGCTGCACATCCATGATGCACAAGCAGCAGCCTGAAGCGTTGATCCGAGGCAGGATGGATCCATGCTTTCATGATGTTTCCAGCAGATTCTGAGCCTAGCATCTGATTGTGGAGCTGAAATGGAGACTCATCAGACCAGGCAACGTTTTTCCAGCTTCTATTGTCCTGTTTTGGTGAGTCTGTGTGAATTGTAGCCTCAGTTTCCTGTTCTTTCTAAATGTATTGAGCTGATTCCATGTGATTGGCTGATTAGATATTTGCATTAACAAGTAGTTGGACCTAATGAGGTGGCTGGTGAACGTATATTAATAGTTATAATTAGTAGTTAGTAGTTGGGGCCAGTCTGGAGGACTGTCTCTGGTGGTTTCAGTGTTATGAATGTCTGAACAAAAAACATGGAGTTTTCTTGCTGGTTTCACTTTCTTAAAAAATATATTTAAATTAGTCACATCAAAAATCTCCCCTCTATAAAAGGTAAGATGAACTTTCCCTGCTGTTGGGCACATTAAGGATTAACCACTAATTTTTTAATGTCAGGCTATTAATAGACTATAAGTAGATGTAATTAATAATTTAGGTAGGTACTCAGAACTGATTAATCATGCAGTAAAGGTATAGGATATCAAAAGTATGTAAAAGTTAAGCAGCAATAGTCACATATGAATTTCACATTCTTATTTTTTGGTGTCAAAAAGTGTGAAAATAAAATGTTCTTTCTTGATGAGAGATAAAGGAGAGATTTCAGTCTTCTCCATATTCTTTGTATGACACCTCCTGTATTTCAGCTGCTACTCATTCTCCAGCTTCTCATGCTGAATTTGAGTATTTTCACCAAAAAGCAGGTGAAACATTTGAAAACATAAAATGTCATTTTCACCCATAAATTGTTAAAAATATATATTTTCATTTTATTCACGACTTAAATGTACATTTCAAATCAGCTTACACTGTGTGTATGTTGTTGTATCATAAAATCCTCTGATTGTGAAAAATAAACAATTTACTTAATTTACATTTACTTATTTAAAAATATAAAAAATGAAAAATAAATAGAAAAATAGTTTCACAATTTTAATAAATTTCTAAGAAAATAAATATTTATATTTGCATATTTTTCCTTATTTTTCTTTGAGTGTTAATATGGTCCGCCACAGGCTTCCATACTGGTTCCTTCATGTTTTTTTGTTAGTTTTTTTTTGTTGGAAAAAATGGTGGGGGGTGTGTGTGTGTGTCCAAATTCAATTTTTTTTTGTGGACAAAATCATTTTCCCCCCAAAAGTTTTCCAATAAATACAACAAGAATACGTTCCCCTCCTTCTCTAATGTAATTAAACCAAAGTGTGTAATACGTACTTCAGAAGTTACTTAAGGATAGATGCTCTACCTTCCCATCCTCTCCAGTCATAACGGGTTAAAGCACATTAAAAAGCAGGAACGTATATAGGCAGATAGATGGGATTTCAGCCTGTGTTGTTAACATTTACAGCTCCTGTTCCTGAGGGAGAGAAGTGATCATCAGTGAAATCACCCCCAGAGATTTGAAAGCCAGAACTAAAAAATTGGAACATATACCACAGGCGGTGATTTCTGCAATTTTATTTCTTCTCAGCGCTGAAGCTTGGATCTACCGTGCATGAATGTCAGAACATCCTGTTTCTGCTCGCTACAACAATCCAACACTTGTGCAGAGGGAAATTAGCATTCTAATGTGTCGAACGTCTCATGTTTGTTGTGTCCCTGATGAGAAGCACAAAAAATAGTGCTAATTTGTAATAGATATCAAAATTCCAAGCATTAAAAAGTTAATTACCACAGCAAATACAGCAGTGATAAACAGCACATAATGGCATTTCTGCAGATGACTGTCATTTCCGCCAACCAGAAAAATGATATTTAGTATCCAGCTGTACTTCTGGATGCATGAGGAGGAGGGGGAGGGGGAAGAGTACTTGTAATTCAGAATATTTTTTTCTGCAACTTAGCAAGTTTTCATCTATCAGCAAGGCACATTAAATCCCAGCTGGTCAGACGCTAGATTCCTGATGCTCTGCTTTAGACATGAAACAAACTACTGGTGAAATGAAAGCCGTTCTCAGAGCCGTGGAAATTCCACTCCTACAAGAGTCCATTAAAAATACATGTTCAAATGAATCTTGGTGGTGATGACAAGTTTTACCATATTCTTCTTGAACTTTTAATGTACCCAGCTCCGACTTCAAAGACAAAATTAAATATTAAGGCTATTATCTAAGCTGTGCCCAATATTATTCAAGCTTAGGTTATTTATATTGTACAGTAATAATTAGGTTATATAAGCCAGTTTTTTTCCTTTTTGAGCCAACATTGTGATCAAGGGGGTGGCTGGTTTGTAGTTTTGCAACCTAAAATGAGCAACCTAATTCATACATTTGCTGCAGTAAACCCAACAAGATCTCGCAGATTTATTACAGCAGTCCTAGCTGGAAATGTAAATATATTTATGATTTATGACTGCAGGGAAATAGATCATGTTTAATACAGTGGATGTAAGGAGTAGCTCAACTTTTGGCAGAGAACTGTGCATACTCAACATAATTTGGTGCATTTGTATAAAAAAACAAACAAACAGTGAGTTATTATCTGCTCTGATTGAGAAGAATCACAGTAAATCTGGTCTACCTAATGTGGATCACCACTGTTTACCCACCAGCGAGATGGTAAATACTCTGGCTGACATTTCAGGGAGGTTAGTGTGCTCAGAGAGCAAAACGGAAGTGGAGGCTCAGATGAATTTGTCTGACAAATGCTCCTGGAGTATGTGTTGTCGACTGTGCTTCGGCAAGGCCCTGGACTGGGATTTGAGTGTGACTGAAGCCAAGCAAAGCATGCCAGATCACTAATTGCACAATTTAAAACCAAAGTCCCTGGCAGCTTGTCGTTTGAAATGGAGAGAAGAGCCACTGCTTAATCACAGAGCTCAACATAGATCTGCAAGTCTCTCCACCAAGGAGCCCCTGAAGCACATGGCTGAAGTTCAGTGTCAACAGCCAAAGTAGAAACAGCCGGGATTGGCCGGCTCTTGCCGCAGCTGTAATTGAGATGGTTTTATGCACGCCATTGGACGATGGAATTGCTTCAAATGTTGGTGCATTGGCAGTGACTTTACTTTCATTTAATTGTTCATATGAGCAACTGTTGCTCACAGTTGGTGGTGCGCAGTAGTTTGTCTGGTGAATTGGACGAGTCTCAAAAGCTCCGAACAACTGTGGCTATAAAACAATTTAACTTTACATTCATTTGGCTCTTGGCAACTTTATCTAAAACTTACACACTGTTTTCCCCTTTCTTACTCATATTAAATGTTCACGGATTCAGTGCAACGCTGTCCATCTGCAGCCTGCACGATTCTAAATTACACCCACTTCAGGTCACGGCTTCTGCAGAAAATATGACGAGAGAGAGAATCGAGTCACCAGATACCAGTTCTGAAACACAGACCGGCAAACTGGGCTGACAGAAGATGCAGGTTTTCCATAAAAGCAATATGAAAAAATCATAATCATACATTATTGCACACAACTAATCATATTAAGATGCCCTGAGAGCTTCATGTTATAAAGCGTAGGTAAGTTAACCTCAGCGATGCAGCGTCTGTTATAAACTGCAAGAATAAAAACAGGTGAAGATCGGCTGGTGGAAAAGGAAAAGGAGCTGAATTTGGCTGTAAAAAGCAAGACACTTCTAACAGGAAGATTTAACATATCTCCCTGCAAAATGCACGTCTTAAAAATCAAGTTTACCATGACAACATGTTTATCTCTATAAAGGTTGCAGCTATGTTTTTGTAGAAGAGAAAAATGCTCTCCGGTGTGGGTCTCAGTCCAGTAATCTTAACATTTATTGTTTGTCTCAACTGAGGTGCTCAGAGATCGACCCCTGCCACTAAACCACATACTCGTACTGCTGCACAGAAAGTGCAGAGGACCCCGTCTCCCTCCAGCATTACTGATTGTTTGTTCACAAGCACTGGAGCGGTGGGAGGAATTTTCTAATTTTACAACGATGTGTGGAACTGCTTCATAGTACAATGTTCTGGAAGTTTCTCGTCAGCAACACAGCTTTTCACCCAGCAGTGACACGTAGCATCACACTAGATCTTATAATAGCAAATTATATCATTTCTTGCATGTAAAGCAACATTTGACGCAATCAGGGGGGGGAAAAAACAGTTGATAACTGTATTTTCAGACAAACAGAACCCACCCACTATCACCCACGATCACTATCTGACACCATGAAGGAAGCAGGTTGCTGAACTGATGACTTTCCCATCATCACACAGACTGGAAGATGTAAATCAGGAATCTAATCTCACCAACAGAGAAAACTTGGGATCTGCTTGAGTGGTCCTTTTTTTTGCCAAATAAAAGGTTTCTCACTGTGTGAAATGACCTGAAAGTACATCAGAAGAAGCCATGATAAAAACAAGTATAATTCCGCCGAGGCGGAGGTCGTGTATTCGGCAGTGTTGGTTTGTCCGTCTGTCAGCAATATAACTCCAAAAGTAACGGACGGATTTTGATTAAATTTTCAGGAAATCTCAGAAATGGAATTAGAAGCAAGTGACCTGGATCACCGCCTGGATCAAGGAATTTTTTTTACAGGATTCTTTACAGGTGCAAACATCTGGGAACATTGGGAACGTTGTCACTTCTGGGTCTTTCGCTGGTGAAAACAAAAGGTTTCTACAGCATAACGCTTTTGGATCTTTGGTGTCAATCCTCATCGATTTTTCTTTGATTTTCTAAGAGTTTCCTTTAAATGTGGTGAAAAGTTGTGTTGTGGTTGGCTGCCACAGACCAGAAAGATGTGATTATTGGTTAGCGTATTAATGCTGACAGTGCACCTTGGAGTCCTTGTTCGGATCATTTTGTGACTGCTGAGTAAAACATTTATAACGATATTACTGTTTAAAACTTCTGCTTGGTTTTTATTATAGATGCCAAAAATAGTAGAAATGTCTGCTTCCAGTAACAATAACAAACCTCTGCTTGTGGATTATTTTAACTTCTCCATGTTTCTGGTTAGCAGCTCCTTCACAATGTGACTATGGACAGACATAAGGACATTAGTTCAGTCCTACTGCCTCTAGCTTTGCCTCATATCTTTGTCTCGCCTTTACACTGAGGGATCAACAGTACTGGATGACGTTATGGATAATTTTCTATGAAAAACCAATGGAGAAAACTTAATACTATGACAACAAGTTGCACACTTCAACACAGATACTGGTAAGATGCAGGGTTCATCTTCACCGGCAAGCTGTTCATGGGTTGTGACGTATGTTTGCGCCTGCCCATGGGGAGATAGAAGCTCTAATGCCCACAATCACTGGCAAAAAACAAAACAAAAACTACAATGCCATGGTGAAGGTCTGCGCTCTCTGAGTGCTTATGGAAGAAAATATTAATATTCACAACTGCATCTTTAGAAGTGATGCTTGTTTCATCTCACACAAACATACAAACTGAAATTTCCTGAACGGTAAATAAATAAAAAGAGGAAAGTGAATCTGAGAAGCTTGCAGCAGTGTTTTCCCTTTTGATTTCCCAGCCTCAACCCTTTAATGCTGTATGTATCATCTTCGATACCTTTTTGCACCAATTTATGGTAAAAACTTTGTTCAAATCCTTGTTGAACACAATCTCATACTTGTGTTCTGTTATTTTTTAAATCTTGTTGAAAGGGGCCAAATAAAGACATCAGATTAATACAATTACTTTTCTCCTCATTTTAATTTGAGTCGGGCTTTAAAGTGTTAAAGAAGGAAAAACTGGTGTTTTCCAATCAGGTGAAGGAAAAGCTTCAATAAATAAAATTAGTGCATTCACTTCAATAACATCAACAGGGATATTGAACTGGAAATGTATTAAAATGACATGAAATTTCTCTTGTTGTGGTGTAGAACACAACTTTTATGAATCTGACGAGTGTAGGTTGTGTAATCAATCTAATTTAATTGGATTATAAGTGAAATGGACTTTTTTTAAATATTCCCTGAGAATTGGCGCTGTACAGATAAAATATAAGCTTGTATAACATTGTAGTCAAAAAAGAAAAAATCTCAGTTTTGTAATTTTATTTATAAATAAGCAGATTTGTAAAGCCCCATGCTATAGATATTATAAAATAACATATAACCAACCTACTGTCATATTCCTGTCAGACTTTAATTCAAGACAGCAAAATACTGTTAAATCAAATCAGATTTTGACAGTGTAGTTCTTCAGAGGACTGATGGAGGATGCATCCGTTTCATCCATCTTTTAACCGACAATCAAACAAATGATGTCAATGATTATTTCATTTTAGAGACGCACTCTAGGAAAGAGGGGAAAATCCCTAGAAACCATCCAGTCACCTCTCTTCCTGACATGACACCCACCCCCTGCAACATCTCGTGTCGTTTCCATGTTATCTGCACAGTTTCACGTTACGCCTCCCTCAGAGTCCACTCAGCATCCTGCTCATGTCGACTGCAGAAACCTGAAACCGAACTACGTGTCTTATCATTAATAACATTAAACATTAAATCTTTGAGATTGAAATCCTCGTAAAATCATGTAATATAACTGAGAAACGGACTTCATGTGCATATCTGAATTCCACTCTATTAATTTTCCATGACAAAAAAAAAGTCTGACTTCAACACGTTGCCTCCTTCAGGTTCCAACTCTGCTTTCTGCCTTTAAATTGAATGTTTGCAGAATATTTTGTTCTTCCAAGATCAACGAGAGAACGAAACATGCAAGAACAACTGTTTAATCCTCCAAGAAAGAGTCATGTTAAATCAAAAGAGCTACAATAAGGAGACATCATTCCTTCTTCATAATATATAATAAAAATACATGTTTTACTGCTGGTAGAACGTAACTCTACGGGGCATTAAACTCTCATTTCCTGTTATAGCAGTGTTACAGGTTCAGGCAATTCTCCACTGGCTATTGGGAGGAGCCGTAAACATTATTACTATTGAGGCCAGATTGTATTTTGGTGAGAACATTAGCAAAGAGGCAACTTACTCATTGCCCCTGTGAAATGAAACTAGAGTTGTTGTGTGTTTTTTGTTTTTTTTCCCTCTTCTCTTTCGACTTGGGCTTAACAAGAGAATGCAAACACCATCAGGGACACGGCGGCTGTGAGAGGAAGGAGGTGGAGCTGGAATCACACACACACACACACACAAACACGCATCGAGAAAGAGAGTCACGCAGTGCCACAAAGTAAGACGAAAGAAAAAAAATAGAAAATAAAAAACACTGCCCTGAAGTCAATTCCACACTCAAGCAACATCCGTCTCTGATCTGGGAGCGTTCTTGCAGCGCCGGCATAACAAGAGTGATGCAGCACTGAGGGCCATGAATTAAAAAGTCAATATGTAAAACCATAGAGGGATGCCATTTTGAAAAAGCGTTCCATCAATGGAAATCATATTAACATGATAAAGGGCAGATTGGGAGACAAGGGCATTGATTCAGAAGCTGCTCCGCGGCCCGCCATGTCCACCTCAAACATGTTAATGAATCGCACCGCAAAAGCAGAGGTGGGGCGGGCAGACGGAGGTGAAGTATGTCTGTGTAGAGGAGGGGAAGGTGGGGGTCAGATAAGAGGAGCGAAGCTTGGCTTTAAAGCAGCACCCTGGTGAGCTTTCGCTTCTGGTGTTGCATCAGGTGGTGGCGACGCCTCACTTGGAGTTTTTGTGTAAGTTCGGTGAGGTGCACGGCCTGCAGAGAGGCTTTTTTTGTGGGTGGGTTCGGGAGTGGATCCAATTAGATGGTGGCTTCGAAGAGGGACATGAAGGACTATAATGCCACCCAGAGACCCGAAGTGCAGCAGAGGATTCACCCCCCCCCCCCGTTGACCATGACTACAGACACACAGCCTGAGGGAGGGAGCATCCAAGGCCTCACATATGTGCACACGCACACACAGAGAGAGAGAGTGACATGAAAGCAGCAAGGCATTGCTGCCAGGCCAAACAGATGAATTACTTATCAAAGACGTGCACAGCAGACTGGCTATGAGGCTGCAACACACAGACAGCTGGGGCATTATCAATTCACCTTCAATTAGCCGTCCTTGGCACTGCCTGCCAACGGGACCTCGAGTACAAGTGCATCCACAACGCATAAGCTCATTCAACGACAAAAAAAAAAGTGCAAAAAGGATCAGGTGCTTTCTTTTGAGGAATTCAATTAAAACAGAGTTGAAATGTAAAAAAAAGAAACGAAACAGCACAGAATTTCTACAGAAGGATAAAAGCAAAGGGATTATTTTCAATGCCAAAGGAGGCAAAAAAGAAACAGGAAAGTGGGGGGTTGGGGGTGAGGGGGGGGGGGGGAGAAAAAGCACTTCCTTGGAGTCTGATGGCACAGCACCTTTGTTAAATATGAACTAATTAAGTGGAAAAATGAAAGTGTTTCATCTTCATTAGTATCAGACAATAGGAGTATGAAACATAATTGAGAGTAGTTCCACTTTAATAGAATGAACAGAACTCATTTGGTATTGAAATGTGCAGGGCGATTTAGCCAAAAGAAAGTGTATTATTAGATTTAATAGAATACCTACACATGATCAATGCTCAGAGCACAGGTGGTAGTTTGTCTCTGGTTCTTCAAATGATTAGGCTGACGAAATAATGGCCAGCCGGATTCATGTTGCTCCTACATTGATTACGAGGAGCGGCCCATTTTTCATGAATTGGAGCTCAGCAAACGATTTATTAAGCCTTTACACGTGTGACATAACAAGCCAACGCACCGAGCACGACTGGATTCGGTGAAAACAGGATGCTGGCGAGACAAATGTTGATGATGATGACAAATGGGTCAAATGGAGGTACGGAACTCGGCCTAAAGGAGACATCAAGCTGTAAGTGATGGTTGGAGTTTCCTGTTTTCCCAAAACAGTGATGGTGAGGTTTAACGTTAAGTGCACAAAGAAAGATAAACAAATCATGCCTCCACAAAAAAGATCAAATAAAGCCATAAGCTCGCATGAGTCACCGTCCAGGCTCACCACTAAACTACAACCCTGCTTCCAGAAAAGTTGGGATAAAAAGGTAAAACGTAAATAAAACCAGAATTAAAGGATTTGCAAATATAAAACAAAAAAAAGGAGACATTTTAACATTTCATGCAAAATATGAGTTCATTTGGAATCCGATGGCAACACATCTGTAAAAAGTGTGAACACCAATAGGCTGGAAAAGTAAATGGCACAAACAAGTGGAGAAATATTTGACCAACTAATTGGGTTAACTGGCAACAGGTCAGCAACATGACTGATTATACTGTAGAATGCCCAAGTCCGGTCCTCGAGAGCTACCATCCTGCAACTTTTAGATGCAACACACCTGAATCAAATGGCTTAATGCCCTGATCCACAAGTCATTCTGCTCTGCAGAAGCCATTCATTTAATTCATGCAAAAAACATGCCCACAATCATTGGCAAAATAAAAATTACAATGGCTTTGCGGAGGTCTGCGCTCTGAGTGCTTCTAGTTTATAATGCTTTCTTAAAGGATAGCTTATCAAATGTAAACAACAAGATAATGTACTTGTACTTCTTAGTTCTCATTATTTATAGGTTATTAAGCTGCTATTTTACTGGTCCGGCTCACTGGAGATCAGTAGAGCTGCATTTGGCCCCTGAATTAAAATCTAAAGAGACACACCGGTTTTAGGGGGTCCTGGGCTGAAAGGGTACAACGTTGCAAAAAGTTTGAGAACCCCTGATCTAAAGGATCTGCTTCTCCAACCAAATTTCTATTGTTGATTGTCTGTCGGAAAAAGTTGCAACGTGTGTTGTGCCAAACTCTAGTGTTGGGAACTTCACTCACTATACTTCGAAACAAAGTACAACAAATTAATTCTCATGCAGCGCACCCCCACAATGTATTTGATGCAAAGTCTGAGGCAGTGGGGATTGCACAAAGCATGTGTGGGTGGGGGGTGGGGTGGGGGGGGGCTCAGCAGGGCCCTGACTGCAGATTTCTTTTGCCTCAGGTACCTTGAAGAGGTTAATCCATCTGCAGTTGGAAGTCTGGAAAAATGATTTCTAAACAGTTCCTGTTTATGGAGCTGGGTTCATGCAGGGGGGCTTTGTTTTGTCAGCAACACTGGAGAGGGTCTTCTGAGGTTGGAAGTTCCCTCCTTACCTCCTACAAACAATAAAAAGTATCCCTCGACAAGGTGTTCACATACTTATGGGCTATAAAGCCAACGGCATCAGCACACCAGAACCCTTGACTTCACAGAAATTGTTTATAGAGTTAAACTTATGCAGCATGTGACCCCCACCATCCCCCCACCCCTCCACCCCTTCAAAGAAAGCCATAGTGCACAAAAGCAACATGGTCATTTTTTAAAAAACATGAGCGCATCACAGAGCTCGGCCACATTGAGACGGCTGTCTTGAGAAACAGTGGGTCTTTATCACTTCAAAGGCTGACATCCCCCCGGCGTCTCGGGGAAGCCGTGACTGGCACCCGTACAGCCCTCTTTCTGCTGCATTTGTCCAATCTTAGAAAGCCCAGAGTCAGGAAACACAAGGTCTTTTCAAAGTTAGTCAACAGGCCTTTGAAGCGCAGCCAACGGAGTCAGCAACCCAGCGACAAGGTGCCGAGCCATTATCATTCAATAGACAGCCGGGATTTTGCATATTTAACAGGAAATTTCACTTTGCTTTTTTGACACGGGGCATTATGCATCCTCTGTACATAAAATCCATCAGCACCTTGCCAATTTTGTTTGTGCTTTTCCCATTTCGCTGGAGAAATGTGTTTCTCTCGCCACGCACGTTACATCCAAAACATGCAACGAAATTAAATTATATGTCTGTTTGGACAAACAAATTGGACAATAGGTTGAAGGTAAAGTGTTTTACTCATGTATTTATTTCATTAGTTTGTTTTAGTGTCGATATAACCTTGTGCGCTGAAAACACTTTGAATTGTGACATTTGTTGTCTTTGCTTGTTTGTCACATGGATGCTGGTAAAAATCAACTGTTCAGATTCATTTCCTGACAAAGTAGGAGCCAATATAATGTTGTATTGCACATGCAAACAGCAAGGACTCAAATAAGGAACACCCAAAACATGCCTTATTTGTTTTGACACATTAATATTTGGTTTCATGTTCACCTGCACAGTCTGTTTAGCTGTTTAGACAATGCATTGAGAGAAAGAAGGGTCCACGTTGCAGGCTTAAAAATGACACAATTACATAAGTTTCTGTGCTGGTTGCATCCCAACGTATGTGGTTTGAAATCATACATAATGCATCGCATTAAACTGTCGGGCATGACAAAAGTAAAATTATAAATAATACATGCTGACAATTTGCATTAAATAAAACTAAAAAAAGTAAAAGAAATAAAAAAGTAGTAATTAAGTATAATGGTGCGGACACCCAAACATGCTATGTCCATGTATGTGGTAGGAGGATTAAGATGCAGACGACGATGGAAAGTGGTACCAAAAATGGTCAAGTGAGTTCAAAACACATGATTCGGCCTTAATAATGTAATAATCTGGATTCTAAATGAACAACAGGCAAACCCTGAAATGTGGGTTAAAATCAATTTTGGTGACTACCACTACATTTCCAATGAACACTGTTCCATGACGTACCATCCGTTAGAGGGCAGGGTCATTTAGGTTTTATAGCCTGAACAAAGTGCTGCTGAATGAGGAGTCATAGAAAGGAAGAGAGGAGGATGAGGACGACTAAAGAGATCCGGTATACAGATAGTTTGTACTCATGCAGACTAGAGACCGTCTGCAAACACCAAACTGGTGAAACTGAAAATATCTGGCGTGGTACATACTCAGACGGAGGATCTGGAGATTACAGGTCTGATTATGTGTCAATTAAATGAGTTAAATGACTAGTTAAGATCATTGGGTTTATTTATTTTCTAACTATGATACATGTTGACTTGTCTTCAAATATCCCACAATGTTTGGACATAATTATTTATTTGTTTTCTTTAAATGCTACAGTTTCAAGTCGATCATTTCAAATGTGCAAAAGTTATTTTGTTCCTTGTTGGAAAAGAAAACATTGAGAAAATGTTAAGACTATTAATTAAATACTTAGATTAATAAATATTTCATGAGATAAACAAAAAAAATAAATTGTAATTTTTTCAATGATTAACTTATCTATTTAAAGACACTCATTGATTAATTTAATCTATTTAAATATTTAAAATATGTTAATTTATACTTTTATTGATTTATTTATGGTCACTTATTTATCTTAAATAAAATGTATTTTGTATTCTAAGCAAGTTGATCAGAGATTTAACTTGTAACCAATACTCGGAGTAGAAGGCTTTAATACAACCTAATATATGTATGAGCTCACATTTCAATGATGTACTAAAGTAAATATAATGTCATGTTTTGCTTTTCTGAGGGAAAAAATGAACATTTAAGAGAGATTGTACATGTGTAGGAAAGTTTACTCAACACTTTATGTATAGTTTGCATGTGTAACATTGACTGATTTGATCTTAACATCTACAGTCTAATTTAATTATTCACACTGATTCAACAAGATAGGGGAAAAATGCATTAAATATAACCTCTTAAATTAAACATCTACAGTAGTCAGTGACACAATTAGATGGAAAACGTACGTGGATTTGAAATCCTGAAGTAAAACTTCTTCATCATTTAGAAAGATGCTAAAAGTTGTTTCTAATGAGAAGACGTGGCTTTCATGTGTGATTTTCAGTTCTTTGTAATCAGAGAGTGAAAAGCTTATTTCTAGAGACAACATTTCACACTGCGTGCCACAACACATGTGACCTAGTTAGGTAGCTAGCTGCGTAGTTTTTAATTAGCAGGGCTTTATATAAGCAGACAAAAACCTCAGTTTCTTCTTCAAAAGGTCAATGGCCACGTGGAAACAAGGGTTAAAGGATGACAGGGCATCCGCAACGTCCTCCGTTAACTGACCAGGAGGTTTGGACATCAAGAGAATCAAACAGCCGAACCTTGTTAGTGGACACATTTTCCCTGATGTATAACAGTAATAAGGGAAGTCGATCTCACCGAGTGGAACATACACCAGGCCTAAACGCGAGCCATCGCTTTGAGGGGGCGATAAACTGAGCGAGTCTCGGTTCTTATGGGTTTGTTATCCGGCCACATGGCAGAGCCACATGAAGGAACGGAGCTGATGTCTCTCCTGTGGGATGTTTCAAAGCTGTGAAATGCACTCAACGCCACTGATTGAACCGCATCTATTTAAGAGCGAAGAATTCTCTTTTATGAGCAATTCGTTATTTTAACTCTTGCGTTGAAACCCAACAGCAGAAACCCGTCCACAAAGACACACTCTTGGCATTTATTATTTGGACTTGAGGGCACCATCTTGTCTCTCTGGAGTCTTTGTGAGCTTTGGTGTCTCTCAGCAGTCAAACAGTTACAGTAATAGCTGTGTTTTCGCCCGTCGGGAGTTGCTCAGACAAACCAGCATTCCTAATGAGCAGCAGTCAGTGACCGCCATCTCCTGTGGGCTGTCAGCTGTCTGTCCCCTGGTAGTCGAGAGGAGGTGAGCAGCACCCAGCGAAACCCCCCTAGCCCCCCAGAAGGGCAAATTCACAGGATGGGGTCCCAACAGTGAGCTGCTAATGATCCATATGATGGTGCAGGCCAGCCATTGTTTGGGCTACATTACCCAGAGAGGGACAAACAATCGTTCGAAGTGTCACTTGATAATGGCCCAAAAAGCAAATCTCACAGACCTTCATTCTTCAAAAGGGTAATTAATTCGCTGCTGTGCTGGGATGCTTCGTCTCCTCCAGCTCCTCTCATGCTGCACCCACTATACTCTCCCAAAGATTTCCAATTGTTTTGCAGACAATGGTTTCAGAAGGCAGTAAAAGACCATTGATCTGAGGACTATTTGCAAATACCCGTCTCTATACAGAGAAATGCATCTTACTGTGTTACGTTAAGCAATTCCACATTTTAATGGGTGGACTATTGATGGTTGATGCCAAAAGAGTATGGTATTGATGCACTCGAAGACATCCACAATGAGGTCTGGAGGGGATAACACCAGCTCAGCACAATAAATAAAGGAAGGGGCATCAAACTGAGGGGGAGGGATTGCATACGGTTGCAGAGTCCTCATAAAAAAGTTACTATAATGTGTGTCATGATTGAATTTTATGATCAATGCTGCGGTACATCTAAAAGTCCACGGCAGCAGAACTTCCAATGAGCAAGTCAGATCTATACTTCTCAGGCTGGACTACGTAGTAATTACAATTGCCGAATAGCTACATGGGCATTATTGGATGTAATTAGATGTTGATTAAAATTGGAACATTACTTCCAACAGCTCAAATGAGAGTGATAATAGCAAGGCCAAAGATTGAACCTGTATCTCTATTTATCATTTTTTTAAAAACTAAAAAAACCGGCATGTTCTTCCCATTTCTGTATTACCAATAAATCCCACGCACTGAGAGAAATGAATGATCTTTCCACGAAACAGAGACAAGCACAAGACAAGACAAATGTCTGTGCTTACATCAAATGTTCCCAGATACGAAACAATCCAACCACACCAATAAAGCAATCAATGCTAACTTAATCTCTGCAGCCTCAGCGGCACTTGCTTGCCATTTCTTAGGCCCAAAATGAAGAGGAAAAGAGAGCCTGAAAGGCATAAATAAATAAACCTCAAACCACTCGTGTTGTGTTGCTGCCACTGAGCACAAACAGCCGTCGCACATCTACAGTATATAAAGCTCATTTTGGATAAGAGCGGGGCTTTATTCAAGCGCAGAGGTGAATTACAAACAGTCACTTTCAAATTTGGTTAAAGGAGGAAGATTGAGGGGGAAGAGACGAGGAGAAGGGAGGATGAGGATGAGTCATCTCTGCCAATCGGGTTGCCCACACGCCTCCTGCAGGGGCCAACAGGGTGGGAAGAGCACTTTTTATTTCTTCCCCCCCCCCCCCTGACAGTTTGGGGGGAGAAGAAGCAGAGGCTGGCCTAGTCAAAGGTGCTTTGGGGGGATAAGCTGGGCACTGTGTCTCAAATGGGGACACTCGAGTGGGTAAAGCCTGCCTTAAAGAGAGCTGCGCCTTTTTCCTCCCACTGTGACTTTTCATACCTCCACCCATGCAGAACTAAGGGCGCTGCTCGCCGAGATACAAAAGGGGGACAAAATCACTCTTTCATACCTCCACACTCCCATCTCTGCATACCCCGGCAAGTGCACGAGCGTATGCACTATATGGCGTGGGATTCACAAACACACACGGTCCCAGGCACAAGACTGCTCCCTTCTGGCCACACCGTGCGGCTACATCTTCACATCGAGGGCAAAAAAAAAAAGTCTGGATTTTGTCCAGATGTAGTTATAATTTCACTAATGCTCACTCAAATGTCAATGGGGTCCGGTGACAAAGCATTCTTAATCCCTCATATGAATTTAGCGCCTAAAGGCAGAGAAGAGGCAAATATGAGGGAGCTGCATGAGAGGGCATACATTACACACGACTCGTCTCTGGCCTTAATGGGAGCATTCACCCAATTCAGCTGAAATTTGAATCAGCCAGCAGAGACGGCGAGAGGGGACGAGCACGTCGAACTATTGAACTCCAAACCCCCCCCTCTCATGCAGACATCCTCTGCAAGTAAACACAGACAAGCCACACAAACACACCCATCCCATCAGCCTAAATCACTTAAGAGAGTCAGGAACACAAGAACCCCCCCATCCTCCTCCTCCTCCTTAAGTGAGATGATGTAGTTTCACTCTATTTGCCCAAATTATACCATGCTGTCGCATGGGCCGCCTCATACTCTGGAAGTGATGAATTAAAAGTGAAAGGCAAAAACTGCAGCAATTGGACTTTTTTTCCCGTTCCCCCTTCCTTCTTGCTGCTATTAAAACCTGGGAAAAGTCGAAACCTGTGCTGTGCGACAGTCTGTTCCACTGCAGGTTTGCCTCTGTACCCATTGTTCTCAAAATCCATTAAAAAAAGAAAGAAAAAAGAAAAAAAAGCAGCTTGCAGAGCCATACTTCTGCCTCCACAAATGTAATATACATCGGGCTGAGCAGCGCTGGAGCTTTATTGTTTTCTCTATGTGTAGCAGCTTTTTTCCCCCAAATACAACTTCATCCTGCAGCCGATTATCAGCCTAATTGGTGCCATTTCCTAAAGAATTTTTTTCTTAGCTTAGTTTATTACATGCAGGATATGAATGATAATAGATGGGAAATAATCTACAGGATTTCTGGTTGTTCTTGTGAATATTTCATAAGCATGCCGCTGCATTTGTAGTCAAATCCAAGAGGATGACTTGGGGAAAATGAGGATATATTGACGGACTAATGAGGCTGATTTTCTTTTTCTTTAATTTCTTTTGAAGACAAAATACCTTCATGCTCATTCATCTTAAATCCTGCACACACACATACACACCGACACACACAGGGACCATTGTTTCCCTCTAGCACTGGCCCTCATCAGAAGGGACAGCTCCTGCAGTTTCGGCACCAATAATTACTTGACTTCATGTCATAATCAAATCCCTTTAATAATGGGAACAATTCAGCGATTGCCTGGTGTAATCAAATTAGCCTGAGTCTTTTTGGATTTTCAATTATCTCCAGTCGGCGGAGCACTTTATCCGGGGCGCTGGCTTCAGCTCTGACTCCAAGCTCTGTGCTTGCACCGGGGCTGACAGCAGCAGCCTCACAATTACAAAGAGGCCAGGCTAATGTGATGACAAGATCGCCTGCCTGCCTTACTTAGCCTTTCATTTGTGCTGGGTCTCCTCAGTGTCCCCGGGCCTTATCATAGAGTCCACGTACCTGCTCTGCACGGAACGGCCCCCAGAACGCTCTGAAGCTTCTGTTTACCCACTCTTTATGTGGAAGGGCGAGCAGCATTAAAGCTGTGGGGTTCCTGCATTTGCTCTTCTACACTTTCCACAGAAAAGGGTTTGTTGAACATGTTTGCAGCTTCCTCTCATTCATAGAGCTCTACAAATGTACACTCAGAGGCTGCGCAGTACAAATACAGCAATACAGCCTTTGAAGCAAAGTCTTTGACACTGGAAGGCACCAGAGGGGCAAACAGAACCAGTGAGGGAGGTGGCTGGTAGAAATAAGGCAGCTGGGTTCTGTTGTTCTTATGTGAAGGGTGGGGGGGGCTGGGGTGAAGCGTCCATATAGGAGTTGTATTCCCGTATTTATCGCTGGGTTTCCCATGATGCTCAGTCACAGAATGACAAGTTTTATTTACTTTTCTTTTCAGGACTTTGCAGAGTGAAACAGAATTCATTTTTATTACTTTAATTACACTTGTTTAATTTAATGAGGTATATGCAAGGCAGAAAAACAAAGAAATTAGGTTTGTGCACTTTATAAAAGGGGTTTTATTATATTTTATTCCTGTGATGAATATATTGATATGAGAAAAACACAGAAATGGCTTCAGCAGCTGGATTTGGGAAGGTTTAATCACTTTAGAGAGATTTTGTTGACTTGTTCTTTTTTTTTTAGATTTCAAATTATTAAAAACTTCCTTTTTTGTTTTCATTGGGAGCAGGTGAACGCTGTGACGGGGGTCCTGAGGTGCCTTTGGGGAAATAATTAGAAAATTAAATGATCTGACTGCGGTTTTTGAGTAAATGACCAGATTATCTATGTTCGTTCCAAACGTAAAGCTCTGTAAAGAAAACTTGTTTTGGTTAATCTCAGATCTGTTTATCTGCTGTTCTTCACTCATTTAGCGGTGTGCATGCTGCAACACAGACAGAAACATTTTAATTCAAATTCTGTGGAAAATGTTTCTGTGTTTTTTTGGGAAATATGGCTCCTGATATAGTCTGTACACATCGTCATCATTCAACTTTTTCACATGGTCTGGTGTTAAAAAAGCAAACTAAAAATCACAAAAATCAACAATATCGAAGAATCGCAATTCAAATCGAATCGGCACCCAAAAGATCGTAAAAGAATAGAATCAGTAAGAAAGCGTATCGTCCCCGCCCTACTGGCTAGGCAAAGATTTCATCTTGGGGGTCGTGGCTCAGCAAGGTTGAGAAAGAATGGATTAGACCACAGGTGAAGAAAATAAAGGGGACATGGAGGTTGAGAGGGTTGTCCCCATCCACGCTGCAGGATAAATATGATAAAATAATTCAAAATTATATAAACTGTACTTAAAGTATTTTTGCTAATTACAGAAACAAAACATAAAAAATTTGATTTAATCAAATTTGAATCCACCTTCCTAATTCTCAAAATGGTTTGGTCTTTCTGAAAGGCTCCCATGCTGCATTCACTGCAAGATGCTGTAATTAAAATTATTTGGTACAGAGTGCCTCCACGTTGGCTTTGCTGCTTAATTATTAACGTCAGTTGCTAGTTAGAGATTAGAAATATAAATTTAAAAAAGATCTAAATCTTGCACTAAAAGATACTTTAATGTTTTATTAGATCATTAGTAAGACTTTGATTTGTTCCTGTCATTCCAAGTCCAACTTTCCCATTGGCAATGAATGCAGCACAATATAAAGCATGGAAGAAGCTGCTGAGCTTTAACAAGTAACAACTATGAAAAGATTAACATACAACAAACAACGCATCAGACAAGTAACTTTACTTCACTGAGTATATTTACTCCATTATCACCAGTCGGACGCAGAGCTACAAGCAGCTATGTTTGTTAAAAATGTTGCTTTTAACCAGTAAAATTAAAGTCCTGCACAAAAATGATCCATTTCTTTGTTATATTTTTAAAAAATGCACACAAAAGGCTAAAAAAGTTTAGAATGACAGCGTTTTGCTCACTTTGTACACACCCCACGTCTTGCTGGTGTTTGACTGAACAACATCTGTACAAAGGAAGAAAAGGATGGCAATCACAGACTCTTTACTTCCCTTTCACATGTGATTCCTTCTTTTTCTGCAGAACTCTTAACCTCAAATGTTAGACTCCGGATTTAAAAGGACAAAGCGAGGATTAAAAGAATCCACATGGTTAGAAAACTCAATGATTACAGGCTTACATGTTTTACTGATCACGGGCTGCTGTTGCATCATCATAGATTATGATGCTGCTATATTTACGTACCTTCATTTGTCTTAGATATCATGCACATCCTTCTATGTGACCGTTGCACAAGTAAAAACTATAGATGCTGAAACAATATATGATGCAACTCTTTAAATAGATCTTACAAACATGATCTGCCTGCAGGAGCCGATGTAGAGTCCTTCTAAATCTGAGGAAATTTAAATCAGATGAAAATTCAGGGCAGCATGCTTGTACTACTTCCTACAGCCTGACCCTCTCAGACAGCTGAAAGAGCTTGTGTTGATTCATAAAAACAATGAATACAGACTGCACAGCACCACACTGCACGCTCCCTGCCTCAGCGTGCTACACAACTCCCACCTGATCCCCGTTTGATTGTCTTAATTAAGAGGAGAAACAGACTGCAGCCGTACCTTCGGAGAACTCTGAAATCAAGCCAATTAGCTCGCGTTCTCGCAAAGTCAGGTTTGATGTGACCTCTGACCTCCTTACTGATTTGTCATTAACTGTTAAACTTGAAACGTTGAGAGGAAAACATAAAATCGTCCACGTCTCGGAGGCTGCACACGCTCCTCTCTGCTCCTACCCTGAATACGAATGGAGGCAGATCCGCTTTCTGGTGTCTCCTGCTAAAAAATTCACGCTCACCTGTAAAAAGATTCTGCGCCAGATCTCCTGCATGTTCAATTAGTTTTACCCCGGATGATGGATTAAAAGAGACGCCCTTGAAAATAACATATTGATGAGCTTAATTTCAAAAAGTAATCAGAGGATAAATCCCTTAATCATCTCATTTTTGAGGGAGAGCTCAAATAAATAACGGCTATAAATAAAGTCTGATCATTCATCTCGGAGCATTTGAGGTGATTTACAAGTTTATCCAAGTTTTGTCGATTAAACAATTATTTTCCTGCTATATGTGAGCTTTTTGCTAACTGAATCACTTTAAAAACTCATCAACTTTTCCCAGCGTAATTCATACTCCTGACAGACAAGTTGAGCGTTTTCCTTTATGAAAAGTGACAGTAACTGATTACGATGAGTGTGTGGATGTTTTCTTAAATGTATCGTTGAAATTAATAGAATCAAAGCAAAACACAAAAGCACCAAATAGCTCTGTGTTGGTGCAGGTTCCCCAACCATCCAGCACCGGAAAGTTGTTGGTTTGGAACCTGAAGTGTCGGTTCTTAACGGGCGCCAAAAAAATAGTTCTCAAACACAAACAATGATGTAATCAGAGGGCAAAGGCTTAATTCACCTGAAAGCCAGAACGCTGTGTTAGTTATGTTTCAATAAAGTTAAAAAAATAAAAACAGGCAAACATCGGATTATTGTATCATGTTGCAATAAAGTTTTATTAAAAAGCCAAAAGTCAGATCGCTAAGTCAGTTTTGCTTCAATAAAGTTAAGAAGGCAAAAAAAAAGAAAGAAAAAGAAAGAAACAAAAGCAAAGCCGGAAATGCTGGCCGAACAAACACCAGAACAAATAATCAATAAGCTTCAGAAAGCTAAGAATAAATACCATGATGATAAAAAAAGGGATAAAATTTGACCTGGACGCAGTCTAACATGACCATCTTTCCAGCTGCTGGACAGCCATCGCATCGCCTCACCCGCCTGGTTTTCAACACATGAAGACGGCCAGGGTGACAACAGACGAGGAGTTGAAAACAAAGTTTAGATCGGCTAATTCAGGTCTGGAATGATTCAATTAGAGTAAATCCTGGACGCTGCTGCGTTGTCATGTTGCCTGGCAACCAGTTTTAATTTCTGTAAGTAATTTATGCACACTTGTGTTGACATCCTAACATCTAACTAGATTCCCTCAGTAATCTGAGTATCTTATTTATCTGAGGAAGACATGGTGCCTCACGACTGAACCTTAATCTTTCAGGACCAAATGTCCAAACTGTCTATGTTTACTTCCGCAGAGTAAAGTCCACCCACGCTGGTTCTGGTTAAACTGGTGTGAAAGCAGGCTGGTTCGCCAGTTGCCCAAATTGTAATGAAGTAAAAAGACTGTAGCAGTCAAATCATCTAAATACATTATTAAATCAATAATGTCAGTTTTAGCACCTTTTGGAAAAATTCCTCCAGTCAAAATGATCAAATATGCTCATTTCTTAAAATATGACTAGTTATGGCATCCTCTAAATAATAAAAAAAACAAAAACATAATTCCTAAGTGTTTAAATCATTTTACTAAACACTTCCTAGTTGAATTTAGGAAGCTTGGTTCCAGATTAGGGCTAATAATCATCATCTTAAAGTCTAAAGTTTATTTTTTGTATTACATCATCATCTTTGTTTTGGCTCCACCGATGCTGCAGTTTGTCTCACAGCCACTAGAGGTCGCACATTACTTTAGGGTAATTATATTTCATTATAACCTGCATGAAAAAAGTGACCCATAGGGTCGTTTTTGGTGAAATAGTTTTTCTCTCTGAATCTCCATGTTTCTATAAAAGAACTGTAAATCCCTACAAAAGCAGGACTTCACCAACCCAGTAAAGAAATGATGCCTTTTCCTAAACTGAGACAGAATAAACTACAATGTGTGCTCAAGGTAATAAAGGAACATGTCAGCTGGTGCAACAGTGTGGCTCACTGATGTATTTTTAATAGTTTTTGGACAATAATGGATCTCTGTAGAACAGAGGAATGAGATACATTAAACACATATAATAATAAGGGTCCAAGCAGCCGAGCCTCTGGGACTCCATTGTGTTCTTTACCATAATCATTATTATTATGAATATTCTGATAATTAATATTATCATGGGTCCAAGTGGTGAAGGTGCAGGAAGCCTATTGTTTGGTTCAGATTCTTTTTCTTGTTTATCTTTCTCCCTTAAAAGTGTTTGTGCAGCAAAAACCACAAGAGCGCTGAGAGAGCGATTCCGCCTCCAAGGACAATGGTGGGTTTTTTGCAATTTTCACAAAAGTGGTCCCGATCTGCACTAAAATCTGATTGGTCCTTTTTTCTCGTCGCCTCATTAATTCACCTGTTTAGTTTTTGCCATAATGTTTTTCTCAAACACAGCCAATCACATCTCTTTCTCACACTTCATGACGCGGCAGAGGAATAAGGAATAATATATGAACGGAGGAAACCAAGTTCAGGTAATTCTTTGATTAGTTTAATTTGCTTGTTCTGTCCATTGGTCTTAGTGTTTTAGAAAAGCACTTTCCAACATTTCCTGGGAAACCGGAGCATAAATCGGAGCAAAAAAGTGAATCCATTTAAGGCATTATATGTAAAAAAAAGTCAGTTTTCTTATAACCCAGACTGAAAAATTTGATCAAAAAGCCCATTTACGAGGTTAAATCTTGAGTTTTTGTTTAAAATACCTGACTATACCTTTATGTTCATCAAAAATTAAGAAAATAGTCACATCAGGTTTGTTAATCCAATTTACAGCCAATAAATTTCAGTAATAAATGGTCATTTTAAATAAATGGCCAGACATTATTAACATGTTGAGAAATTAATCTATGGTTTAATCCAATGAGGAGGAAAGTCGCCTCCAACTTCAATTTCTCTGCATCCGAGTCCAAAACAAACATGAGAAAATGGCCACTTAACTGTTAAAGCATTTGGTTTATAAAAGGTAATGATAGCCTTTTCCCTTATTTCATCCATATCTTAAAAGAATCATTGATTGAGTGTAAACAAAGAAATCCTATAAAACACATCCTGAACACTCAGTTTTAATGGGTTGAGATACGCGGTGCATTCTGAACTGTTCACTAAACACACTGGTGATCGATTAGATGTGGCCCGGCCATATGGCAGGAACAAAGAGCGATGAAGGTGAAGGATAAAATGGACCGTCCTCACCCCCCCTCTTTCACTCATTCTATGAAGGAACTGTGTTCAGATGAGTTCACAGGATCCTCGATGATGCCCCTCACTTCTTATCTAAATCTAACCGGTTACCTTCAGGTAGTCGCTACAGAGCCTATAACCGTAAAACCAACCGCCTCAAGCTTTTATTTACTTCTTTTCATTTTCAAAGTCAAGTCCTACCTTTTTAAATAGTTTTAATTTACATTTTTTACAATATTTATGTCACTTTATGTCCTGTGCCTCTTACATTTCCTGTTATTCTTATTTGGTTGTTACAGTTTAATGTCTTGCACCAAGAAAAAACGTCCTCACACTGACAGGAAAGTAGAATAGATTGATTTCATGATTCAGTTGATTATAAAATAATTCTCATTATGGATTTAACTATGGCTTGTATTTATCTAAATGTACCTTTCAAGACATTTTGGCATGTTTTCACATCAACACAACAAAAATAAACAGATGCTTTAATGCAGAATAGGGTATGATTTATGGCTGTGGCATAATGTGATGCCATCCAACATCCTGCAACTCCATGATCTTTACTGGTTAATGCATGAACACAAAATACAAAAAGCCAACCTATTAACCTTATTATCCTGCAATATGCAGTCATTTTGTGGGCAACCTTTCTTGCAAAGACAAATAAAACTTTTTTTTTTATCTTCCTTTATCTTGTTTAACTTGTACGTTTCTTTTTTCTTGTAAAACTATCCGTAAGTTTCCTCTCCAGCATCTTCACATCTGTTCTCATTATTTTTCTCAGTTGTTCCTCACATTTTGTCTCTCCATCTATTATTTCTTTGGTTAAATAGAAATTGATAAATTTTTGGAACATATAACATCATGCTACGCATCGGATGTTGTGCTAGCTAAATGCTAAAATATGCTACAAAGCAGTGCTACCACATTTTACCAATAAAACAAATGCTCAATGTTGCAAATGTTATGTGTCTCAACTGCAGTGTGCTGTATTAAATGTGTAGAATACATAGATCTTGTTTTTAATCACATAATTTCACCCACACCAGCCTGCTATTCATGAACCGGTCAAAAAGCACAATTGTAGCGGTGCTCCAGTAATCTGTTGACTTTGAGCAGGTAGGAACAGGTCCATGTTTGCATCTTATCCTGCCATCTTGCATTTGGACGACATAGTAGTTAGATTTTTTAAAAAAAATCTTATTTATTGCCTGCAATTACATAAAATCAGATGCCATGCAAGCCACAAATTAAAGCTGCAGTATATCTGCAAGTCCTGCAATGAGTAAAACTACTTTAACATCTCAACACACGTCTCAGGGAACTTCACTGCTGTCTACCCATGTTTCTGACTCTGATGGCACAGTGACATTTATTATGGACACTCCTGAAGCCATGTTGCCCTGCAGCCGCCTGAAGCTGAGAAACGCACTTTAGAACTTTGTTTTCCAGCCCGGAGGACACATGACAGCCGTGTTTTGCTTTACGGCAACGTGTCACACACCTGCAACTGGATACTAACACACTGGATCAATGAATCATGGCTGATTCATCAAAGAAACACAAGAGGACATTATCAGAGGAAGAAAAGAAAGAAAGGGAAACAAGTCTCAACTCAGCCAGAGTCCCCAACCCGGTTAGGATGATTACCAAACCTGAGCCGTTACCCGCGGATATCTCCAAGGGAAATCTGGACCTGACCCGACCCGCAGGTCTAATTCATTCCTCCCCTTCATTGCATTACTTTTCTTTATTCGTTCTTATATCTAATGTGACTGTGTTGCTTTGTCATTTTCATTTGAAATAAAAAAAGGGGGGAAAAACAACACAGTAAATATATTTGAAAGTCTAATGTAAACAGAACTTGCTCTTAACATTTCTTTTTAACTTGCATATTGCGCCAAACTACAAGGCTACCTCCACAGACTATTATGTTGGCACATGGGGGCTTTATTCATTTGATTGGGAGATTGCTGCATAAACAAGATATCATCCACCATCCCTGGTTTTCAGCCGTCTTCTCTGTTCCTGAATTGCATAACCAGCAGTGGAAAAATCTCCCTCACCGGCTGCTGGATGTCTTGATGCCGAGAACATTCATAAGTGCATAAGTGCATGCAGAAGTGCATTTTTACCACCAAAACTGTATTTTTCCAGTTACCCGACCAATTGCAGGACTCTGGACAGAGCAAGAAATCAGACAAGAATCAACACTGGACTGACTTTTACTGGCTGGACAGATCTCAGAGAAGAGAGCTTTCACTCTTAGCCTTCACAGTTAAATTATGCTTTTATAAGATGCCATATGTGCGATGTATTCCATACCGACATATGGCACCAGTTTTTTTGCGTTTCTAAACTACACTTGCTAAATAAGATCGGTCACTTCTTGGTTCAGGTTAAAAAAGGATCATCATGAATACCAAACTAAATCCTTTGTTCTCATAATGGGCGCCTTTTTTACACCTTTAATGCAGTTACTCTGGCAACCACTAGAGGGCACATAGTGCATGTTGTTCCAGGTCAAAACGACTCACCAGGTCGTTTTTGGGAGGACGGTCTGAAAACCTGCAAGCGTGGAGATCTAAAGCAACTGTTTGAAGTCACTGGCCCACCACAAAAACATAATACAGGATCAAACATTTCCATAATTTAAACATTACATTTTAATCATGCAGCCTTGTGAGAGGACAAGTGGATAAGTACAGTCATTTTCCTGTTTGCTGTAAATGTGCCTCCTCTCTTTTTACTCATTGACAGTTTCACTGAAGTGATTATTCAGCCCAGATTTTTTTTTTCTCCTCTTGAATATCCTCTATTTGAATATTATTCCATAATCAACAAAACATGTTGCTGCTCGTCTGTGTTTACATCACTGATTTGCATTCAAATCATATTTCCTCTTCCTCTCCCAGCATGCTCAAGTGCAGATGCTCCAGAGGTAGCTGGGAAAAGGTTGTGTGTGCCAAATATATTGTAGGAATAAATAAACACTTTATCAAGCCATGGAAGAGAGGAAAACCTGTGTCGGGGGGAGGAGCGGGACTGAAAAAAGGAGGGAAAAGACTCCATTGTCCTCTTTCGAACGAGCAGTGTGAGAAGTGATAATTAACCGGTAATTAATTTGGTGGTCTTTATCTCAGAGCAATGTGTGCTCTGCAAAAGATTAGGAGAGCTTTTTAATAAGCAGCATAGAGTTTGATTCTGCCTCTATTTCCGCCTGCAACAAATAAGCCTGTGTTTGTTTATTCCAGACAGGCAGCTGGCAGAGAGCTGCTGATACTTTCACAGGGAGGCTTTTCCCAGTTTATTCTCAGGCTGTTGTTGCTGGTGGAGGCCTGGAACCCTGCATGTGCTGTGTACCTGACACCAGAACAACACTGATAATTACACATGAATGACTTTCCCTTTTTCTCCTGATGCATTGTGTTGAAAGTGGCAGCGGCATGTCTGAAGCTCCTAAAGATATTTTGGTTTTAAACGCAAAAAAAAAAGGCAGAAAATTCATTTTGAAAATCAATTCTTTCCTTTTAGAAAAAGCAGCCCTTGTTCCAGATTTTTATGGATAGATATTCATCTATTTGTCAAGTCATTTCTAGGTGGAGTTAATTGTAACAGACATTCATTTATTAATCAATACACATGGAACAATGAATACTTCTCCTTTTCATGGATATGCAGATAAATACAGCTTAATAAGATACATTTATTAAAGCTTCGTCCAAATAATTTAACTGGGTACATAATAGTGTTATAAAAGTGTTAGTATGACCTATATCTCTGTATGTCAACAACTGTAAGTCATTTCCTGCTGAAAAGCTCCTGTTTATGCTCAATATTAATACAGAAGGAAGATAAATAGAGGATATGAGATAATCTCATAAGGATCATTATTTCCTTTTCCGTATGCGATCACATAGATTATGTCATGATGAATTATTTAGAGAGAAAAAAATCCAACTGGTGCATGGAAGTAAAGGCATTTGCACGTTTCATTCCGGCACACATGAAAAAGGACTTCACAGGGGTCTGTTGTTTTCCTGAAAATCAAACCCAGAGCACTGCTGCCATCTACTGGCTAAGAAAGGCAACGGGGTGGCACGGTGACGGAGGTAGAGAGACGATCAGAGGAAGCTCTGTGTTACACAAGAGCAGCAACGCACAGATCTGTGCACAGCAGATTATTCAATGAAAACATCTTTGATGGCTGGCTGGGAGAAATTCAACATGCCAGGTGGTGAGGTGGGTGAAGGGGGAGGGGGGTCAAAAACATGTCTGATATCTGAATATTTTCTTATTGGAGCAAAATAAACCCAAATAATTTCATAAGTTTATTTAGATTCTAAACATCTGTTAAAAACATGATGAAATGAGGAGAGAAAACAAAGATCATTGTGTTCCAGCACTCTGCTGCAGTCCCGTCTGTGTCCACCAGATGTCCCTAAAATGCCACACACTGCCGCCCCTCTGTCCTCATCCGACCCCGTCCCAAAAACTGCAGCCCCCACCCTTAAAAAAAAAAACTCCAATGCCCCTCCACAGCTTCCAAACCCACCCACTCCCTGCCTTACCCATCAGCCCCTGCCTCCTCAATGGAGCAGAGCCATCCTGTCACCTCCCCGACCCCACAGAGGAGACACGTTCAGCCGGTTAAATAGGAGTTAAATCCCCCCGAGAAGCACAAAACTGCCTCCCAGCTTTATATTTAGCTTCCGCATGCTCAGAGGAGGTGGACTCGGTGAGAAGCCGTGTCCGAAATGTCACACAAACCCACACCGATTCCTACTGTACGTCCTTCACCGGATGACCTAAATCAATTGTCAGCCGGCGCGACGGGGCGAGCGAGCCCCCTACCGGAGCTTGACCTTAACACTCCTGTCTGCTGCTCAAAAGGCCCGATAACAGAAATAAATAAATAAAAAGATTAAATTAGACTGCTCGCAAAACACAGCCAGCCTGTGAATGATGAATAGGAGATGAACGGTGCTCTAAACAATGGAGGCCCCGGCGGCCGCTCTGCAGCTGCTCGAATGGCTCCCAGCAAGCTTTTCTCTTCTGGGCAGTTCGCGCCTTTTTTACCTTCCACTACAGAAGCGACGCAGAGGCCACACCTGCTGTCCCTGTGGTCGCCGCGGGCCCTCCAACACCAACGCCACAAAGCCAATAAAAGAAATATGAGCAGGATGTAGCAGGAGGGCAAACACACACATAACACACACCGCTCCCACTCTCTCTGTGAAGAATGAGGATATACGAGCACACAAAACCTGACTCTATTTGTCTCTACTCCCTCCATCTCCATCCTTTCCCTCCACTCCCTCTTCATCTCCCCACGGCAGAAGCGACTAAAAGTAATTATACATGTTTAATAACTTCAAGGACTATAAAAACCGCTGTCGGGGGGCGAGGAGGTCCGGTTTAACGACAGCGATAAAAATGAGGGTAAGGAAGAGGGGACAGAGGAGGGGGGTGACTGGAAGAGAATGAGCTTGCGAGAGGAATAGAGGGCTCAGAAATATCCAGGGAATCAAGCTGCATGAGAAGTAGTTCAGGCCCATTTCAACGGTGAATGCAAACTGCATCGGCTGAGCAGTCAGAGGCCGGCGTCTGCTGTGCTACCCACAATCCTCCTCTTTCTCTGCGCGCCGGCAAAGCCTGGAATATGCCATGCCCGTATTCCTTGGGAGTAACGTCTTTAAAAGTCAAACAGACAACTGCGATGAGGGAAAACCTGTTTCAAAGGCGCTGAAGTGAAGCAAATCTCTTGTAGCTCGCATCCTGACGGAGTGAGACACTCGTGGGCCAGGCTTGTATTAGTTTGAATTCTGGGAGTGTGGGATTGACGAGACAAAGCTATGCTGTCTTCTGTGTGAGAACACAGGGCGGTGAAGGAGAAATCAGGCTTCTTTTTCTTTTTTTTTTCCTATAGACACTGAGTGATCCGGGGGTTAGTTCTGAATTTCTCTGCCTGCTCTGACTGACTGTGGTTCTGCCTATTTGGTGTGCAGCTCAGCATGAAAATCCCCCGAATAACCCCTGGTTCACTCATTCCCACAGCAGCCGGAACACAGAGAAGAATCGCCGTGTTTCGGGCAAAGGAAACACGTATCAGAACACGCAGCTCATCTACTTCTACTGACCTTGGTTGAGTTACATTTTTTGCTTTCATTTTGTTTTCACTGTAACCTCTTGATCATTGAGTTATTGGGAGAAGTGGAGGTTTTTCTCTAAGCGTGCGATGGAATTTCTTCTGCGGTTGATTGTGAGAAGGAACAGAAGGTCCGCTGGGTTCACGCTGCCTCTGCTCTTCCTTGCCCCAGGCTTGAGCATGTTGCAGTTATGTATTCTTTCCCAACTTCCTGACCTTGTCCAGGTCCAGGTGAGCGTAGATGGGTTCATTCGACCCAGATGCCCGGCAGGTTTGCTTGGCCCGGGCTGTGCGGAGGTGCCCGCTGCCCCCGTAGAGGGCGTGGGCGAGGAGTGTGAGGGACGCTGGGAAGAAAAGGAGGGGAGGGAGGGAGGTGGAGAGGACATTCCTTGGCCTCAGGTGAAGCCGGGCGCAGTGCCGCAGTGCCGGGCTCACACTGTGAGCAGGAATATATAAACACACTGAGCTGCAAGCTGCACCCGCTGGCAGGAAACACATGCACAGCCATGCATATGCACGAGGATGTACACATTTAAATCATAACAAGAGTGGATGTACGCAAACAATACTAAGCAAAGTGCTTGTCTAGCATAAATATACACAGCCCAACATGAGTATGTATTTATTCTGTGTTTATATGACAAACACAACACCAACACACTGTTGGGTATTACAGCACTCTACCATCCTCCTGCTGTTGCTTCCGGTACCGACGGCCAAGGCCCAGCTCTAAAGAAAGAATGAAGCCAGGGATCAGGGCTGCACTCCTGCCAACACAAACCACCAGCACACCCCCCCCACACACACACCCTCCAGGACCATACTGCCCCTCACATAAACCCACTCAGCTCCAGCAGCACAGCACAAAAGGATGTGGGAAGAGGGTGGCAGTTGTCCCACAGCGGAGTGGAGACACATGCACGACAAAATATTCTGCTGATCCAAACACAAGCAGGAGAAGATGTGGGTGCAGAGCTGAACATCGATATCCAATACATAACCCCCTCCTCTTAAAGAAAAAAGGAGCGTTCAATACTTCCTCCAGGTTTTTATTTTTGCCTCTGAAACAACAGTTTGACCATCTCAGGACACGAAACCACGACTCAAAGTAATAAAACTTGATATGAATATTTGTTGGCACTGCAGCAGGAAGAGCAGACCCATGAGGATTTACACCAACTGTGGAGCTTCTTAGCCTTTTTCTGGCTCATGGAACTTACAGAACACATACTGTATGCACTGCCAAAGCGTTTTGATAAACCCACACCGACTTCACAGCACAAAGCAGCAAAGACGATACGACTGGCTGGTGGAGAGTTAAACACGGTGCTTCTGAAGGGCTGGTGAAATAAAAACAACTTGAAGACAAGCGAATCTGTGAAAACGTGGGGTTGCCATGATGCTGCGGTGTGTGTGTGTGTGGGGGGGTGACATGTAGGGGCAACACATCCCCTTCATAACAAGCAGGATAAACTACAACGGCAGCAAAAAAATGCAAAAGATGAGTCGGTTTGTCCTTTTCAACATGGCAGAGGGTAATGGTAGCTTTAATGTAGCCTTCAGACATTACTTCACTTCATCTTTGACTATTATAATCAGTTCTAAATATAAGTAAGTCTGCATCAAACTTACATTTGATCGATATTGACAAATAAAGAAGAAATGCAGGTCACTGAATCTCAAACCAAACAATAAACATCTAGGAATCTCAAGTAGACAAGAAAAGAAACAACTGTTTATGGCTTTGTAGGTAATAAAAGGGATTTTGTGTTTGACTTTTACAGGGAGACAGTGAAGGGAGGCCAAACCTGGAGAGATGTGATTAAACTTGTCTATTGCCCTTCAGGACTCTGGATCAAATGGAGGATTTTAAAGAAAGATTTGGGACCACCAGCTGAAATGACATCGCAGTAATCAAGCCTCAATGAGATAAAATCATAGATACCTTTTTCAGCATCACTTTGGGACAAGATATTCTGGATCTAAACCCTGGCTTATTATGTGGAAGAAAAGATGAGTCTTTCCATACTAAATATTAAAATGCATGAGGACCAGCGAGGTTTTATGCAAATTTCCAAACAGTCTAAATCAGTGGTTTCCAAACTGGGGGTCGCAAGATCATTTCAGAGGGTCGCCAGATAATTATGAAAAATATATAACCAACATTTAGCAAATAAATTTGGGATTTTTTTTTTTATCATGGCTGTCGAAATTAAACCATTAATGCAGAGATAAATCTAAAATGACTTTAATTTTTTTTAACACATTAATGCATAAGTCTACATTAATCCTCATCTATTTAAGACAGTTTTCAAGCCTTGTATTTAGAGGATCCTGCAGGATGATCCATCTGATATCATACAATTAACCATTGTCATTTGGGGAGGGAGGGGGGTCACAAACACCAATGTTTGTCATCTTGGGGGTCGTGGCTCAAAAAGTTTGGGAGCCCCTGGTCTAAATGGCCACATTGGCCGTTCTAGTGTTAAAACAGAACTCTGCTCCCTCTCCGCTGTGCTTCAGCTCTGCCTCCGAAGCCAGCCCTGCAGAGGAGGCAAGTAACCATGGCAACTGTAGAAATGGAAGCAGCTGACACCAGTTGGAGACTTCTCCTGGCTCTGATTGGTTGTTTTTTCACAAGGAACTGTGTGTTCTTGTAAGTCAGAAGGAGGAGGCTCATTTATTCACAGATTGTTTTCTGTATTACTTTCAGAGTGCAGAGACGGTTTCAGTCAATATGACAAGAAGTTATTTAAATTCCAGTTACTGATATTCACTTTGAGAGAGAATATTAATTATAGATATTGAATTTATGCCCGAGGGAAAGGCAGTTAATAAACAAACTGACGTTTTAAAAGTCCCACTAAGTGTGGACCACGCTGACTGAATCAGATGTGACTTTTCGTAAAAGGCCAGCACCGAGGCGCTGCAGACACAAACACACGCTGACACAAACACACTCGTGCCTGCAGAGTGACAGAGGAGAGGGATCTGTGGAGGAGACGCTGCCTTGGCCCCAGAAGATGGCTTCCCCTCCAGAACGGCGGGAGACAGGAGACTCAGCGCTGGCTGGCTTCGGGTTAGCTCCATTTGGCAACCGGCGGGCTGAGTTGGCCTCGGCCGGTCCACAAATGAGCACGGAAGGGAAAGGTGATGATGTGTGTGTGGCGGCAAAGCCAGCGGAGTCATTACGAGATCCATCATGACTTATTATCACCACGACTGATCATATCGTACACACACTTGGTTGTACTGTTCCTGGATGACAGCCTCTTATTTTCTCTGTACAAATGCTGATAGAAATGAGAGGCTTGTTGTTGCCGCCGCCGCCGCCCCCGCAGTACCCAGCCCCGGCCCCGATCATCAGATACATGCAGTAAAACTGCACGCCTGCTCGTTTGATGACAATGACCTCTCCGACTTCAGCGCCTGTTTTCAAGGAGCATTCAGGAAGTGTCTTTTTGACAGGCTGACACACCGCTGCGCCTCATCGGGAAAGACAATTTCAATCAGAGCTTCATTCAGATAGCGCCATTCAGAAAACAGGAACAATAGAATAACTGAAGTCTATCATGTTCTGCCATGTAAAACAACCTTTGGGCTAATTGTTCCCAATTAGGTGGCTGACACAAAGGGAAGCAGACAAGCACACAGGTGCCTGTCTGGCTGACTGTCTCTCACAGGGGTCTATCCTCGCTGCTTTAGCTTTGTTAGCTTCCCCTGCATCAAATCAGATCCCAAGACAGAAGTGGTGTGATTTATAATAAAACAAAAAGGGAGAAGAGGGAGGGAGGGAGAGATGCAGCAAGGACTTCTTCTTCCACTCAGCTTTTTCCCCCCCTCCAAAACATGTTGATGGAGCTGAGTGAATTATTCAGGGTGTTAGTCGTGCTCTCGGTGGGATGCAGCTATAATGTGCAATAGATTTGCTTCAGGGCTGAGGAAAAGTTTTTGGTGTTTTGGACAAGAAGTGAAAAACTCAACAAAAGAAAAAATGAAAGAAAGAAAGAAAAAAAACCTGCAGAGTATCCCCTGATAGATTCATCGACTTGTAGACTTTCATTTAACATCATAAACCATCTGGAAACCACGCAGCGGTCCGTGGTCGTCCACACGAACGCCATGCTTTTAATACCTGTGTGGTATTTACTCACAACCTTTAACAATTAGAGGTCATAGGTTCCAGATTTTGCTCAATCAGTGGTTTTTGTTCATCAGTTAAGAAGTTTGAGGAAGAAATTTGATCCTTTAATTCAAGCTGGCTGCTGTTGAAGTGTTGTACACACATCCCTAACAAGGTTGTGTCCAAAATCCAAAGGAGTGAGCAAGCTTCAGTTTTTGTAAAGGAGCCTAGAATTGTACGGAAAAATAGTTGTGCCCAAAAAGGGAGATCTATATAGAAATAAATGAAAGAATTTTAGTAGATAATCTTGAAACAAAAAAAAAATAAACAAGTATCACATTGACTTAAATTAAAGTAAATACAAACATGGAAATAGGACAAAGATATACCATACAAAGAATAATTACAGCTGGTTTCCACTCCACACAGACATGAGCCTGTTGGCATTGGCTATGTGACTGTCATGGCCGATAACCAACATTTCTGTTATCAAAATGTTTTTTAAAGTTAAAGATGATCAAACTCTGTACAAAACGCACGTTTTTCAGGGCGAATAAAATCAGCCTTCATTTGCATATTTAGCGTATATTTAATAGTGGTGGGGTGGGTTGTGGAAATTGATTGGTTGTGTGGGGCGGGCAAGATTATTTTACATATTCGAGACCCGAGAGTCAGGAAAAACCTGGCCTGTGCATCACTCTCACAGTCACATGCCCAAATAAATATGGGATGGCCAGACCCCCTTCCTCCTCCTAACACGCATAAACAAACAGCCAGAAATAAATATCGGCCCGGTAACTTATCGGACTGATGCCGATATTACATCTGCTGATACAAATATTAACACCGATATATTTATCGTCTTTACTGTCTTGAAGAAGTTCGTTAGAAGGGTACACTAAAGTTTCCTTTTCAATTTTCAGTTTACAATTCGCAGTTTGACAAAATCTTCAAATTTCAATATGTTTAGCCTAAAAAGATAATTAGTGTGATCTCTGGAGCCTTTATGACTTATAATTCTATATATTGCGCCCTAGAAAAGACAATGAATAAAGTTGTTCAGCTGTGTAAATCTTGAGTTGAATTAAAAAAAAAATTCAGGACAAAAATGCATTTAATCTACAAAATAGATTTTCAAAATAGATTCTAAAAAAGTGTAGGAAATAAAATTGATTATATTCTTCTGTAATCATTTTCCAATTTTTCATTTAAAAAAAACAACATGTATTCGTCACTTGTGTGGTTCCATAAAAACCAAGCAGTCCCACAAGTTTTTTTCCCGATATTCTGTAATATTCTCCAGTTGAAACAGAAACTAGAACATTAAAAGATAAATGTGGAGGTTGTACTTACAGCTCCCAGTTTGTCTACAAGAAGAAGAAATAAGAAGTTGAGTATATTTAACATTGGTTTTATAAGTTTCCACAAAATTCTCCTCCTCAGCCTCGTCCGAAGGATTTCCATCTCAAGCATCTCCTGATTTGAATATTGACTTGACATGATGCGACCTTCGCCTTGAGTCGGCTCAGGAGACACAAACTGGTGCCATTCATCACCAAAGTGAAGATATAAAATGAAGGCTGACATCTAAATGATTCCACCCAAACCCCCATATTTCACAGGAGGCCTGCTAATATGAGTGCTGACATTTAAATGAATATTCTCATCTATGGGAAGCTCTAATTTGATCAGGACAAAAATCCAAGACAAAAAAAAAATGGACCTGAGTGTGTGTCATGGACCTCCATGACACACAGTCATGCTTGCACACCGTGATATGCATCTCCCTGTACATCTGTCACCTCCATGAAAAGAGACCTCCCAGTGACCTGGCCCCCATAAAGACGAGGCTCTGCTGGCGGATTCACTACAGGCTGCCCACATTTGAGCTTCATCCACCACCAACACCGCTTTCATCCAGCATGGCTGCAGGCAGCGGGGAACAAACAATACAGCGGCTTTGCAGAGACGTGTGACGGCAGACGGAGACGAGCACACACAGACACGAACAAATGCTTTCCGTGGCGGCATAATCTCAGATAAAGATCCTGCCATTATGCAATAAATCTCCTCAAAACCCGCAACACAATCTACACCTTTTCTCCACCCCAAAACGGTGTCAAGTTTTATTTAACAAGGCTGACGTGTTGCACTATTTCCTTCTGGCTCCAAGATAACTTTTCACCTACATTTCCCAAATGAGCCACCACACAGGAAATGATGAAATCTCTCGACAGCTTTGCTCATGGCGTGCTGAGAAGAAGAAAACCCTCCAGAGAACGCTGGCAGAGATAAATCATCAGTAACATTTCAAAATGTTTCACATGCTTTTACCCTTTATTTATTTATATCTTTACACATGATTTGCTCCCTTAAGTCTACAACGTTGTCATGCTAACTACAGGGAACTATAATTATACATCGGTGCACAACGTGCTGTTAAATGTTAGCCTTGCAGAGAGATTTCTGACGTGTGAGGTTGAGAAGTTTGATTTTGAGGCCTTGATGTTTAAACCAAAAGCAAATGATGCCTAAAAGAGTTCAAGCAAAAACTCCAGTGCAACATCCTGTAAAGTTAAAACGTTGGAAAGTTGGCTGCTTGCTCTCTGATGGTTTGATGGTTTATGTCATTGTAATTTAACCCAAAGAGGTTGCATAACAGCTGAACTGCCTGTATGTATAATAGATCATTTTCAGTCTAAATGAAGCTTTTTTTTTTTTGCTGTTGTTTTTAACTCCTTCAATAAAGACATGCTGGTGGACCTTTTGATGTACAGCGTTGACCTCAGGAGATATCATCTTTGATGTTTAATTATCTCCTCACCGGTATCAAGTAGCAGCATTTAGCTCAGGATTTTCTTCCTCCTCTTTTGTTTTGATTTCCACTCATCATTTCTAATTTTAACCCAGCTCATCTGTCAACACCGTGCATGGTGCTAATGACACATAGACCAATCTTTCTAGAAGAAATTAGTTAATTTTAAAACATTTTCTTATATTAATTCTAAAATGATCTCATATAAGGATGATTGAGAATATAAAGATGAATATTATGATTGTTGTTATTATATAGTTATTATAGATGTGATTATTAACATTTTATTTTTATTATGGTAATGACAGTCAATGCGATGGTTATAGTAATAGTTGTAGTGAAAGAGGAGAAGTCCTGCTTATTATAATCATTGTTAATCTAATTTAATTTACTCCAGTAATTTTTCATATGCAATGTCCCCCAGATGAGTTGAGCTCCACACAACACACACACATTGATTGTTTGTGTCCTTTTTTGTTCCAAATTTCTGTTCATAACACTTGCGTCTTGTCATCTATGATTTGTAATTTTTTAATTTAAAAATTAAAAGTACTTATTAAAAGATTTAAAAGTACTATCATAGTGCTAGTACTATTATTTAATTCAGTAAAGATAGAAATAAATCTTAGTACCATCTAGATATGCATCTTTAACTTTACTGATATATAAGTTTCTTTGAACAATATTTCACTTACAACAACCATAACACTAGTAATGTCAGGTACTTTTTCTATACATAGTAGTTTTCTAAAAATATTTGTTTTTTATCCTTTAAGCCCGTAACACCTGAATTTATTTACAATTTTTATATATATGGAAAAAATAAAGACTAATAAAATAAAGAATTTAATGAATTAATGCCATTAAATAGAGATAATTAATCAGTGTAAAAATAAACAAGAATGAGTCAGAGTAAATAGATGAATAAAAGAAATCAGTATGGTAAAAAGAAATAAAAGAAAAAATTAGACGTAAACACCAACTATACTACAAAAGAGTAACGAACAGGAGAACTGTGTTTATTTTAGACCTGAACGTTCACAAAACAAGACCGAAGGCGATCAATAACATCTGTGCATGGAGTCATGTTAACATGGTTTTATCCTGCCAAAGAGAGAAATCTAACTTTTCTCCTCTGTGTTATTGTAATTTACTCAGGTATAGTATGAGATACAAACTTTTTAACACTGGGAATACATTCCCTCACGTCTCTAGATGTCCTTAGACACCAGGAACATGAATATAAACATTATTATCGTGGATTCTTCATTTACTTTTGGTCTCTCAGTAAATCTGTCCATTAATTGCAACTGGTGGAGAAGTTTCTATTTTGTCCTATTTATCAGTGTGCATTAAAGCTTTTTGTTTTTGTGGGCCCGCTGTGACGAGGAGCTGCTGGGAGGTTTATCAACAGAAAAAAAACTTTCTAAATTCAGTTTTAACCTACATTCTAATAAAAGTTCTTCGAGAGGAGAACTTTTCACACACGCAGCCGTCTCTGAGTGCAGATGTGTCGGAGGGTTTTGGTTTAGCTTTAAAAAGGGAAAACGTGTATGCTCCTTTTTCTCAGCATTACAATTTATTGATCACCCCACCCCCCCACCCCCAGGCCTTCATCAGGAGTGCTGTTCCAGCACTCTTGATGAATGAATTAAATTATGACGCTGAGCGGGAGCAGTATACTAGCTTTTTTTCCTTTTTTCTTTCTTTCCTTTGGAGACTTAATCAAATTAAACATGAATCCTGAAACAAACAAGCAAAAATGAAAAATACTAAAGCACAGTGAAGGCACCGCACTACTGAGGTAGACGCACACAAACTACCCCACACCCACTCAGACATATCAACACTTCGCTGTGGCCTCACGCCCGCTTATGAGGATGTGTCACCTCTCGTGGCTCCCGGAGCCGATAGCGGGAGGCCGAACCAGAGCGTTTAACTCAGGTTCCAGTCAATGGCTGTAGGTCACCACTGTATCATCTCACATCCACATCCACACAGGAGCTGCCAGGTGGCTTTTATTTGACTTTAATGTGGAGAAATATTAGATTTTTCCTAGGCAGGCTAAATCCCTCCCCTGGGCTCCCTGATAGCCTCTGCAAAACCCAGCACAGAAGACGGGTCAATAAGAGCCCTGATGCCAAATCTCCTTAAACTCGCTCTTTATTCATGAATATGTGCTGAAACAATCTTTGGGAGGCATTAGGGAGTTTGTGAACAAAATACAGAGAACAAGCTTCTCTAATCCACTTTGGTTAACAGAAATTTAAACATCCTTACTACTGCACTCTCAGCACAGGAGGAGGGACTGAAGAACTGGATCCAGCTGTGGAGGCGACATTTTTACTTTTTTTTTTTTAACTCATCAACGGGTTATTGTTGAAGTAATTAGCCTACCTACTGTATAATTACTGCAAACAAATGAGACCACGGACCGAAAGCCTCCACAGCACGCTGGTAGAACTGGATTTTTTTCTCCTGTCTCTTTAACTCACTCCACATTCTCCATAAACCTTTTTAATAATCAAAACGATACGGCTATTCCAGGCTTTAATCAAAATCATTAATTGAAAAGGTGATTTTTTTTCCCCCTTTTAACTTGTAAGTATACAATAAAGGCTGATTGCATTATGTAATGGTTATAGGATAATGGCACCTTCAGCATTGAGGTCAGTTCCAGATCTGCCTCATTTTCTCGGAGCACTTCAGACAAACGTCCCTGGGAAATAAATAAAAAAAGCTTGATTCTGAACATAAAGTCCTCACACAATCAAACAGTCAAAGAGGAGAATTTTCCGTCTGCTGGTCAGGTTTTGTAAAACAGTAAATAACGCAAATGTTTCCTTGATGCAGACCTCTCCACTCAGACATGATGGTTATATGTGGGGTTGCAGATTGTTTTTAACCAACAAATGACTCTTTAATAATGTTAAAGATATCTTTCTACCTCCAACTCCGGTCTTCCTGAGCTACAGTCCTGCAGGTTTTAGATGTGAAACGTAACCCTGCTGCAACACACCTGACTAGAATTCATCAACATGCTTGTGCAGAACTCTGTGTTTGAGTGAGGTGTGTTGTTGTAGGGAAACATCTAAAACCTGCAGGACAGTAGCTCATGCGGACCAGAGTTAGAGATCCCTGCTGAATGGGACGGCTTAGGACAGTAGTTCCCAAACCTTTTCTGTGGGGCGTCCTTTTTATTGACAACAACAGAGTCAAGCCTCCGCATCCTCCGTGCACCCAAACACTTGCAGTGAAACGTATACAGAAACACGCAGTGAAATAGTATTTAGTTGTTTGGCTGCTGCTTTAGTTATGGTGGTGGTGGAGGGAAGTATTAACTCGTTTTGGACCAGTAAACCATACTGGATATGATATAAATTGATGAACCATCTTTATTTATGACAATTGAGTAGTTTATTTCTAAATTATACCATGGTCAGTGAGAATTCTAATGCCAACTGGCGTGCATTATTTTTGTATACATGCGCACGTAGTTCGGGAGGTTAAATCAGTTTTATATCACTCTATTATGGACGTCACCATAGCAACACATTAATCAACTGCTTCAGATCAGCTGGCTTTAAACAACGGTTGTTTAGCATAAAAAGTACATCAAGGCCAACATAAAATAGTTCCCATACTTGAGCATATTTAGCAAGTTTGCATAAAAAACCTCCATTTGTTTACTGTGTGGCACCAAAACACAAAAGAGGGAACTTGGGAAAGCTTTTATGAGACCGGTTTTACAGGCGCTTTGATTTTGTTGTGTCCGAAGCAATGACAAGAGAGTTTAAGTGGAAGTGAAGCACAATCCAGCCGGCATGGTTTGCAGAAGCAGTTAAGCTTAAATGAAGATGAATTATTTCAGGGCTGCCCAGGACCGGTCCTGGAGAGCTATCATCCTGCAGCTTTTAGATGCATCCCTGCCCCAACACACCTGAATCAAATGGTTGAACTCCATCATGCATGTGAGGCCCGGCAATTCATTTGATTCCGGTGTGTCGGAAAAGGGATGCATCTAAACGATGCAGGATGGTAGCTCTTGAGGACCACACTTAGAATATAAAGTCATATTGACCAATAATACTACAGATCTACAGGTAGGGAAGGATGAAAACACACAACCAGACAGCCATAAAAGCATTCAGCTCAAAGCTTCATCCCAACTAAGGAAGGGTGAAATGAATTACAATCACACTTTTATGGCCAACGATCAGTATTTTTCTCTTTTTGCAAAAAGAAAAGTGGCTTTTACTCCTGCTTCATCGGTGCTAGAGGCTAGACACTGAATATTTATCCATTTCCCCTGCAGATCAGCTTGAAAATGCATCTTCTGTTCACTGACTGGTCAAGTTTCCTGTTGCTCTTAAGTCGATTCTTTGCTGCTGTTTTCAACACCAATACCTTCCGGTTGAAAAGAAAAACTCACAATACTGGTTGGAAAACACTCCTCCCACAGAGTGGCATACAGAGGAGCAATTTTCTTGTTTTCCCTTTTTTTAATTACACCAATGTGTCAAAACCTATGTTGTTACGAGTATTTATGACAAAGTAGAGCATAAATCATTTTTCTGGTACATTTTTACAGGTTATTAAGACCTGAAAGCCTAAAGCAAGAACCTTTTTTCTTTTATTACGATACCATTACTGCTAATAAATCACACCAATAAACTTTAAAACTGCCAGCGGTACACAAGTAAAGTCAAGAAAATGCAAACAAAGTCTAGTTTTACAGTTTAGTACCAGACACATTAACAAGAAGAAACTATTTCAATTAAAGCTGCAAGAGTCTAAAATCTTCCACCAAAAACACCAAAGATTGAATGTGTTTATAATGTGAGAGGGGTCTCTCAGTCATGAACTCATACAGTCTAATCACCTGACTCTGCAGCCCCTCTAAGCTTCAGGGAACATTTTACCATCCTTCAGCTTATTGTTTTGGTTTTAGGGCTCACAAAATCCTCTTAATGTGCCGTCTCCAACAGCAGGTTGCAGCTGAAAGTGAACTGTGATGCACCCGCCAAGCATCACCTGCAGCACTGGCAATAAGACCACTTATGTTTGCAGATTCATAGCAGCCAGAAGAAAAAAAGCCTCCAGCCATCAGGAGACGCAACAGAAGACGTGACGGGCTCAAAGTGCTCCAAACAGTTTGAGGGGAATGAACGGAAGAGAAGAATTATGTTTATTAGCCTGCATGTGTGTTCAGATTGGACTAAAACGTTGTTCAGGTGGTGTGAGAGCAAACTAAACCAAATGATGGAGTGACGAGTGTGTGAATGAAGTCACTAAACTCTCCTCACCGAGACGACTCGGATTCCCAACAACCAGTAGAAACAGTAGAACTTGACTACATTGGCAGAAATGTGCAGCCTTGGATCAGTTTAATGGCTTGCAGTCGTCCAAACGTGACGGAGAATTCAGAAATGTTTATTCAAACAGAAAATGAGAAATGAACACAAACTAGTTCATTATTGGACTTTCAGCTTGGTGAACCAGTTTATTTCCATTCAAGCTAGTCACGTAGTTACAAGAACTGATCCTTTGGGGGCGGTATTCCCAGAAACGATTAGCCAGGACCAACAAGGGCTCACTCACAACTAGTAAACAATGTTGCAACATCAAGTTGAAGTTGATGCATTAATAAAATTTCTTTAAATGTTCAGAAGGTCTGGCCTCAGCAGCTACTAGCCAAAACAGCCAAGTTCATTCAAGACATTCACAGAAAATGTTACTTAACTTGATCATACACACTTGTTATGTGATAACTTAGATCAGAGGGACAGATTTACTCATTTTAATGTTTTTCTTGAATTTTGTGTCAAACAGAATATTCCAGCTGTCTTGGTTCAGTGCCTCTTGGACAAAATAATTTGCCGTCCTGCGCAAGGAATTCACAGAATCAGAGTTTCCCTTCAGGATTATCCCCCAATGTGTTCAGGATAACAATATTAGATTTTTAAAAAAGGGGGAAAAAAATAAATATATATATATATATATATGGCCATCAGGTTCATAATTGGGAATTGGATTACATTTGAAATAAGTAGTAAGGAATAAAAAAAAAATCATTAAAAATTAATCAGAATCATCATAAATATCATTGATCTCTTGATTATCATCAATACTGAAATATCGCAATACCTCTAATATTGAACCATGTTTGCTTTCCTGCTGATGCTCCTGTTTTATTGGAAGGATGAAATAACAGTAATTTATTCATAAACCAATCATTTCTGGTCAACAATGAATACTGCTTGCTGATTGGTGCTTCATATTTCACCTGATTTCTTTATACATATCTATATCTGCTGTTTAGAACTTTTGTGCAGGGAACAATTTATCCCACCTGTTAATGCTGCAACCATTCTTCTGCAATAAAAATCATTAACATGGATTTTTTGCTTCATCTGAGGGAAACCTCAGTCTCTGCCTTTAAAACTCCTATTTACTAAACTCTGCATGACTATAATTGGTCTAATTATGTCCAGATGATCATACAGTAGATAATATCTGGTTTCAGAGATATTGCCTGTTTAATGACAAAGCAGCATTCAGTTGAATTACCTTCAGAAAGATGTTTTTGGTTTAAAGAAAAACTCGTCACATTTACTTCTTCATGATAACCAACAGAGTTGGGTTAAAAAATTTGATTGATTGATATAAATCCATTCAAATTAATTTAATCCAAGAGCGATTTTTTCATACATTTCATTTTCCGGTGACAACAGCGACCCTATTCTCACACGACTTACCAACGCTCGGTAAGATCTTAGGATATATACTGTACACACAATAGGGATGTCACAATTATTCAATTTCACAATTGCAGTATTAAACGCCACGATTAATCCATCATAAAACTTCCTCAATGTTATCACTTTCCATAAAAGATCATGCCTGAACAATGACGGTGGATCTGAGTGACTTGCACACAACGGAAACAAAATTATTTGACATATCAAATGTAGAGATGCACAATATTATTAGCACGATATCGGTATCGGCCGATATCGGCTTCAAAATTAAATATTGGATATCGTCCATTCCATGATACAATTAACCGATAAAATAACAGGCACAGGGAGAACATCGTTTGTTTAAAGTAGGATAGGATGCAAATATCTCACTTGTTTTGTTTAAAAAAACAAATATAAATGTACATTATTTATATTGCACTTTACAACAACCCACTGGTGAACCAAAGTGCTTTACAAAAGATAAAACAGCAATTTAAAAACATCAAAAACAAGTACATGGGTAAAAGTAAGATAAATAATAAAAGCACAATAAAAGGATAAAAGAGAAAGATAAAAATAGACTTTTTTTTTAAATGTATGCGAGGCCAACATGTCAAGGAGTATGCTGAATAATGATGGATTTTATTTCCACAGCAAAGGAAACCAGATAATCCCGGCAATTAGATGTGGGGGAAATATTGGTATCGGGTATTGGCCAAAACCGCCATCAAATATCAGCCAAAAATCCAATATCGTGCATCCCTAATCAAAAGGATCATCCTGTAAATGTAGGGCTGGAAAACTTTCAGAAACTTCAGATTATTACAGTAATCTGATTACTCCCAGATATCCAATTTTGATGGTCATGTAACCGAGCTCAGTGTTTTATAGTAATATTTATCTGACAATGTCTTTTATTTTTAATAATATAATATCTATAAATGAATGGATTCAGGAACTTAGTGGTGATACGCAGCCTTAATAACCAATCGCTGCAGTGTGTAACTGTGTCACCCCTCTTCATCTCTTCACTCAGGAGTTTCCTTTCAAAATTTCAATCAGCAGCTTTGTGAGCAGCCCTCCAGATGAAAAGCTTATTTAGGAGCTCTTTCTTTTGGACTGCTTGTGGAAAGAAAAGCTGCTTTTAAGTCAAGAATGCCATGACACCACAAGTATTGATCCCTTCTTTTTTTTCTGTTTGTAGTAAACTCATGGTATGATTTGTTTCACTTATGCTTTGGTAATGCTGCATTAAGTATTGTTGCTATGGTTACCCACAATTTTTACACCACAGTGTTTGGTTTATCTCACACGGTCTCCTGCCAGCCAATCAGAGATAAATATTTCCCTTGGCTGTGGCATAAAACAGATAAATTATCACAGAACAAAAACATGAGCCGCACTGCAAAATAGCAGCATATGTCATCTTACTAATGGCCTGCTCAGAAGACACTGTCAACCCGTCACACACACACATACACACACACAGTCTATAAGGCACCGTGAAGATAAGCATATCAGCACTGAGGAGCATTAATTAGGCCCGTGCATGTGCCGTGATCAATGTAAATGTGCAGCATGTCAGAGGTTTGTGGGCATGAGGTGCACATGTGTGAGCAGGTTTGTCTGATTCACCCCACACAGTGACCCATTTAAATGCATGCATTCTCTCATACCCACACATATGCACACAAATCCAAAAGACGAGTGATTGCACTCCGTGACCGCATGACTCGCATGCTCCGCCCCCTTTTCCTCTCTCCCCCCTGTCAGCCAGCTCAGAGCATCTTTCCCTGTGTTTTACACTCATAATAAAATGCTCCATCCTGCTCCTACACACTCCTCCTCCCCCTCCAACACGTTCCCCTAATGAGATAAATTAGCGCCCTGCAACAGATGCATGGAATATACACTAATGGCCACCATCTGTCACTCATCTCGGCGAAACAGAGTGAGAACGTGGCGCTAAATCCGATCACAAGCCCCTGGCAGAGCCCCTCCGTGGTGAGGAGGAGGGAGGAAGACAAAGACGGCGAGAGAAAGAAGAGTACACTACAGAGCCGGGAGGGGGTGGACGTGTGGAGGTTTAGGTGCAGACTGGACCGAGTTGCAGTACAGTAAGTGGTGGAGAGGCGTTGGAGCTGCAGTACAGCAGGTTAGACCTCGTGGTGATTCAGCCAGCAAAACAAGATCTTTAAACATGGCCAAGGGGGTTAGTTTAACTCCCTCTGGTCACTGACAGAAATTACAAAATGCTTATTCTATATTGTGCTACTGAGCCTTTTATAGCTCTGATATTTAGTAAGTAAACACAGGAGAGCGGAGTCGTGCCTTAATAAAATACAAGATGGTAAACATGAAGACCTTCATGGAGGCCAATACGAGCATCTTTGTATCTGCTGTCTGTGGAAGAATTTTTCTCTCCTTTATGTAAATTACGGCTTGTTTTTTTTAAATCCAAAGTCTATTTTATGCAGCAGTAATAGTGTTCATGTGTGTGTTTTGCAATTAGAATTAAATTTAACTTTTTAATCTAATGTGGGACGTTGCAACTGAAAAATGAAGCAATGTTGTTTTTGTTTTTTTTCCATTATTCATTAAAAAAATGAACTGGGAAAGCTAAGGCACTAAACAAATAAAACAAACACATGCAAGTCAGGCTGGATAATTATACTGTAAATAATTTCACTACAGAACAACAGTAAAAAAATGACCTGCAACTGTTTCACAGTGAATTCACAGCATGCTACTGCTGAATAACTTTACATTTTATGTCATATAGTGGTGTAAACCATGAGAAGATTATTCTTATGTTTTTTAAATGAACAAAATGTCATAATAGATAAATATATAAATAAAATACATTTAAATAACAATTAAAAAAATAAAAATAAATAAAATACCATAAAATATTAAATGAAATAAGGTAAAATAAAATTACGTTAAATGAAAATGAATAATAAAATAAAATGCTGCACCAGACCACATGCTATGCATTAATCCAGACTCCACCTCAGCAGCAGCAGCACACGCCTGCACATTTACATTTCCTCCTCCACGCCGACACAATGGCCGTCATCAGTTCTGCAACTCACGGCGCTCCTGCTGTCTGAGCATCACTAATTTACATTTTACAGAGTTACAGTTATTTATTCGACCTCATTATAAAACACAGTTAGATAACATTGGAAGTCCAGAGTAAATCTACAGCAGCTCCTTACAGGAACTCTGAGCTTTCTTCCTTTTCATTGTGAGAAACATTCAGGCTTAAATGATGTAAGATTTATAAATAAGTCTGGGGCCGGCCATTAAAAGATGAGTATTAATAATAAGGGCCATGTTTTATTATAGTTTATTATAAATGCTGGAATTCTTATATCAGTGATAAATTGGTGCACACTGGATCAATTTGCTCAGTTTTTTTTTGCTAAAGTGTTTGTGGTTGATGCAAAAACCAGGAAAAATAGAAATGCATGATAAAAACTGCATATATTAAAACTAAAGAGAAGCCCAATAATTGTTTTAACTTGGATTTGTGTCTTATCAAAGTGATTAAATAAGGTCAAAAATACATCTGTCATGCATTCCTATATCTTGTGCACACAAATGAATCAAAAGAATGGAAAGAATCAGAACTCTTTTATAAATGACAGCATTTAATGCTGCACCCAATGTAGTAAAACAAGCCTCAAAGTATCATTTTCCCTTTAAGAATGAGCCATTGAAGGTTTCTGACTCACAGGACTGTGTTTGTGTGCACACTGAAGGACTAACATGACTTGTGCACATGATTGTTTGTATTTAGGCAATCACAGATTTCTGTCGTCCATATGTAAGCAGAGTTTTAAACATCTGCTTCAGGATGGAGACTCTCAGCGACTCTGACCGTAATGTTTGTGTGAGGAGAAGGAAACCAGGAGTTGGGGTTACGCCTTATGTCCTAGGTCGTATTACTAGCTTATAGTCCACTAGACAGTATGATTGGGAACTCGGTTCAGTCGGTTGCAACGTTCAGCAGGTACGAGTTTCACCCACTATGTAGAACGGGCCGAGACCTTTAGAGAAACGTATTCCACTCCTCGTCTGAGGCCGCCCTGTATTTACAATTACTGAAGGAGAAAAGATTAAAAAAAACAAAAAAAGGATAAACTTCCTCATCCACCACATAACTTAGTATGTGTAATTATTATTTATTATTTTTATTTCAAATTCAAGTTTCAAACAAAAAAGTGTACGCACAAAATCAAAGCTTTCGAAAAAGGTTTAGGATGAAGTTAAATACTTTAGTCTGAAACCCTTTTGTTAATAATTTAGGTGTTAGAAAAGGCTATTTAGCACATCAACCAGAATACACAATAATTATTCCCTCTCATCATCAACCATAACAAAATCATTTGTTTGACTTGTTTTCATGTCTTCACTGCAACTCTTTCATAATTTAACCCTTCTTATAATAGAGTGAAGTTGTAGTACACGTCCTGCATTCGTCTCGCTTTAAGTGAACTGAGAGTTCACTTCTCTGATGCTCATCAGAGTTCGGTTGAACATTCACATCCCCTCCGAACAAACCCGACTTTCTAAGCAAACTAACCAGTGTTCGATTCAGAAGGCTCCAAAATGCTTCCAAGGAATTTATCGTCCTGTAAATGATCCGTTTCTCTGATTGGCCGTCCGTTCTCCATTTCCTCATTTAAAGACAAAAACATTTAACATGCAATTATGTTTTATGTTTCACGTTCTTAGAATGAAACTTGTCAAATTATAGCGTGATATGATCCAATTTTTCTTGTTTCGGTGGCAGAAATACGCTTCTGTACCTCTCTGCCCTTTGTTTCCATAGCAACGTAAACTCAGCCACAACTGTGCTGCTGCTAACAGGATTTTTTTTTTTTTTTACATACATGCAGTTAAATGTACAGTTAAAGAAAGTAAAGAAAATGAGATGTCAAGGTGTAGAAATGCACTGCTACAAACATCGCGGGTAGGACAGTTTTCATATTTCCAGGACATTAAAAATGAGCTGTTCCCATCAAAAAAGTTGTTGTATTATTTAATCTCAGAAAATCACAATAAAAAAATCTAATTAATGAAAATAAAAATGACCTCTGACTTAAATTAATAACTATATTAAAATGGGGGTTGGATTGTGATTTTGACCAAACTATCTGGGAGCTTCTAGCTAAATCCACATGAAGAGTCTAAAAACTGTGTAAAATGTGCAGGAATGTAAGCAGAGGAAGTGTGTATCAGGGTCAGTAATCCAGTGGACTGTATCGACCTGTATGCATGAGTAATGTTGATCTTGTTTGTCAAATTTCGTGACTCCCTCTGCGTCTCTTTCCGTCTCTCCTTCCATCCACCGCCAGATTTTAGTGTTTTGACTTGAACTTCTGAGCCAAACAAAGGGCTCCGGTCACATGACGCCAACGTGCAACACAGCGTGATGCACCATCACTCTCCATATTTCAGTCTTTAAATAAGACAACATCCTCCTTTCTGTGGCAGGATGCTAGTTTCCACAACAACAACTGAAGATTTAATAAACAAGCAGATTTTTTTATTTATTTTCCTCATCTGTGTGATTACTGGATTATCTCATATGGTGCACGTTCTCATAAAAAGAGCGATCTTGACTTCAGTCAGACTCACTAAATAAATGTGTAGGTGTAACTAATGAAGTAACCTACAGCGCCTCCAGTTGAAGTGTCAGGAAAACGGCCTTGGAAGCTTTAAATAATGCAAATGACCATTTTGAGCATCTTGCTGGGAGCCGCACAGCTTTGCACTTCAGTTCAATGTCAGAGAGAGCGGGGAGGAAACTGTGAGAGGAGGCTTAAGCACCTCTGCCAAGGGCTTAAGTAGCAGCCTGAATTGCACCATTTATGCATAAGGTAGCAAAGGAAAAAAAATCAGTTGGAAAAAAGCCTCAACGTCAACTCTCACTCTGGGATCCATCACAGATATTCTAATGGAGCCTCCCCTTGACGGCTGGTAATTCCCTCAGCAGTTTTAACCGTCAGAAGGGCGAGCTTTCTGCAGAGCACGCGGACGCCCTGACAACCTGCACAGGAAAGTTTGCTCCGCGTTCGTAACGTCGCCGCGCAAATGGCCACAAATCCACTTGTACAATGTAATCAGACAGTGATGTATTCCTGCCTGTACCTTCTCTGCACAGTACATTAGCATGAGGCTTATGATGAAAGCGAAGGGAAACAATGAGAAACAAAAAAAAAAAAAAGTGATGAAAAGGTGGAGGAGCGACGTATGTGTGGAACCAGGAGAAATGAATCACCCGGGGGAGCTGCCCCGTGAAGCCTCCACGAGAACAAATGGACTAAAGCCAGCTACAATTAATCACTATTTGCATGGAGTTGACCATAATTCCCTTTTTTAACAGGTTCAACTAATGACAACAAGTGGAAATTAATGACTTGATGCAAGAAATTTAAGAGTAAGTGCAAATGGAGAAATAAAAACTTTGCAGTAGACTTTTTAAGAAGATATACGCCCACAAAAGATCGATAATTTTTCCAGTTAACACTTAAAACTCCACTAGATCGCCACTGCACCCGAGCCCTATCACTCAGGAACAGAAGTGTGCAACTCTGTGATGGATAGCTTTCCCTTTAGGAAGTTTTCCCGGCATTTCTATCCCGTCCAGGAAGTTTACAATCCAGCCACATGTCGTGTTTATTCAGAGACTATCTGGTAAATCCACCATGATGATCCATGATAACACCATTATTTATCACATCTTCATCACTATCACTACTATGTTGCTAAGAGACCTCTATTTACACCTGGACATGATGATGAACACACTTCCTGTTCAACTTTCCACCAATCAGAGCGCTTAAATTGAGGGTAACGTCCAATCAGCAGCAGCCAAAGATCAACTAGTGAGCAGAAAGTTCTAGAAGAAAAATAATGTTCCTTTATGGCTGGAATAAAGCCAAGAAGCTGAGCTGGAGCTGGTTTAGTGAGGATAGGAGGTAAACAATAGCAAAAATAACTGGATATAAGGAAAAAGTGGAAATATGTAAATAGTTTGTTGCATTTGTGTTTCAATGCCAATATTTTTCTCCTGAAAGACTTGAGAGAATGATGTTGGGATGAAAAAAGGCTTGGTTACTGTTGATCCGGGTGCTATTTCTACAAACTACTGCTAGTAATAAATTCCATATCAAGTTCTGTCTCCAAGAGTAGAATGGGAGGCAGAGCCTTCAGCTATCAGGCCCCTCTCTTATGCAACCAGCTCCCAGTTTGGGTTTGGGACGCAGACACCTTCTACCTTTAAGATCAGGCATAAAACCTTCCGTTTTGATAAGTCCTAGAGTTAGTGGTGGTTAGTTATGCTGCCATTGGCTTACATGCTGAGGTACATCCCATGATGCACGAAGCACCTCCTCCCCTTTTCATCTCTCTGCTCTTTATTTTCCACGTATAAATCTATGACAGTATTGTCGTAATTAACTTGTACTTCTCTTTTTCTCTCATCAGGTCTGGTTAAAAGTGGTGGTCCTGGCAGATGGCCACCCGGAGGTTTTTCTTCCTGTTTAAAGAGTTTTTCCTCCCCGCTGTCCCACACATGCTCAAGATGGGGGATTGATTTAAAGTCAAGATTTGAAGCAACCCATTGGTTTTCCTTAGAAAGGCTATTATATTTTACAAACTGGCTTGTATGAACACAGTTATTCGAACGTTTCTTGTTTTAATTTGATCACAATGAATCAGCTTGGATTGATTATTTCTTTAAAGTACCCTGTACATACTGTATAAAGCTCATTTGAGTTGAACTGAAATCCTGTTTTGTTTTGTTGGTCTCTATGGTGCTATATCTATTGATACGTCCGTTTTATATCATCATAATCTGTCAACTGAGGCTGTCCTGAAAACATAAAGTCTGGATGTTGAGGGTTGAGCTTCTACATGCAGTTTTACATTAAAAGAAACCAGGTGGAAAAGTAGCAATAAAAGTTTGGAGTTTTAAAAGTTAAGCTCCAAGTTAACTTTTTAAGGGTTTTTCTTTGTTAAACAGGAGCTGTGCATTTTGGACCGAAACCCCCCCCCCCTTATAAAATTCACAATCCAGTGATCAGACCGCATCAACATTTCCACTGAAGGCTTCACATAAAAAGTAACTGGCCTCATAAAACGGTGTCAAATCCAGCCAACCTCTCATAAAGAGCACTGATGACATTCTCAGACAAAACCATACCTGGCATCTGTACAGAAAAACTCAAATACTGCTCTTTACAGAGTCGAGCCGGACTGCTTTAGAGCAGTTTTACAGTCGGATATGCAGACCCTGTGACATATATTTCACTGCCAACACAAATCCACGGCAACCTTGAACATCAGAGACATCCACAGGCTGAAATTACACCTTCACTCTATCATTTCACACCATTATACTTTTGAAGTTTCGGGTTTTTTTCTTTTTTGACCGATCTGGAGACTGAACTCCTCAGACCTGAATGAACCAGCTATTCATGAGTCTTGCTTTAACTGGTTTTTACCAAACCGGTTTGGTACATTAGAACTTGGGTGGTGTCAGAGAGACGTGCGTGTGCGGCGGCAGCTGGTATTCAAAGTGGAGTTTTGTTCACTGCTGCTGTAAATCTTTTTATGTTCGAGAGCTACCTACTGTACGGCTTTTGAAATTGGGAAAATATGGAGTATAAACAAGATTTATTTGTAGGCATAAAACTGAAAGGGCTCATTATGTGCTTCCTGTTGCAAATGACACTGGATAGAAATCCTGAGGAGGAAAACTTTACAGTCCTGGGCTGATAATTTGACCCAAGGACTGGACAAAAAAAAAGAAAAACCCGCCAACATTTAGACATAAATCAGAACTCTGCTGGTATATAAATCATATATAAGCACTGCAGACTTTTGATGTAATAACTGATGTTTTCTTACCAATCTGTGCATCAGTATATAAAAAAGCCACAACATTAAAACCACTGAAGGATAACCTGAGAACCAGGAGAAATCTTATATCTTATATCCGCTTGCTAGCAGGTGATGTGGAGCATAAAGCGAAACTCGGCTGCAACGTTGTGCAGCATCCTGGAGGAAAAAGTTGTGTCGTGTAGTTATTCAGCCGCAGCTCCAGAAATGCACACGATAGACGTCACTGTGTCATAAAACGAGTCCTGAACCCAGAGCTTTAAGGTCGGAAAGCAACATGGCGCGACTTTAAAATACAACCCTTTCTGAGCCAAATGCAGCCTGTGATGCTGCGTCTCCTCAGAAAAAAGGCACGCTGTCGTCGCTGTCAGAATCTCACATTTTCACTGTGTTATTAATTTGAGATTCCACCAGTAAAGATGTAAGAAGCTGATCAGCATCAGCAATGACGTTAATTCAAATAACTCATGTAAAAGTTACACACAGAAAAATCCACAATACTGTTGCTTTGATTTCTTTTTAGGTTCGTCTGTAAGAACTCTTCCCTGTTCCTTCAACTTTGGATATTTACAGGTGAGTCCAACCTTTCCTGGGACATTTCACACAACCATGACTCGCTCATCTTCAGCAGATGCTTGATATCAGCTGTTTGCAGGAGATTGGAAAGTATCTCAAGTGTGACGTCACATCAAAACCCTCAGAGTCTAACAACATATCAGACAATGCTGTTAAAGTCTGACTGTTAAACCTGACTTGATGTACTGTCCAATCTCCTGCAAACAGCTGATATCAAGCAGCGTAACTGTACAGAAGAAGCCTTGATGACGATTAAATAAGCATGAATGAATAAAAAAAATTGTGTCACTTGAAGAGATTCAAAGAAATTACATCTCATGTCTGCATAGAGCTTTACATTGTATCGGTAAACGTATATAATTGCAGCTTCATTATATTCTGCTTCCTCAGCAGAAGAAGCAGATGTAGCTAAACATCCTTCCTGATGTTGGTTAATTAAGGTTACCGTTAAGTAATAATTTAAAAGCAGGTGTCAGATAACTCAATTAAATGGCACAGTGGCTTCTATACTCTCCTCTCTAAACATGCAATATTCAGCAGGCTTCTGTTGTGAGTGGGTTCGCTGTGCGAGGACAGCGTCAGTGGGCGTAAATATTTAAATTTAGTAATACACAAAGTAAATCTCCACGTCTAGTAAAAAGCTAGGTGTTAGCTCACAGCTGAAGGTGGGTGAACAATCTGTTAGTGTGTATTAATGAAGTAAACTGACCCTGAAGAGCAGCGTGGAGCTATGTTATTGAGCAGACTCTCCTGAGCTTAATAAAGCATCGGCCTGTCTTTTTCTCAGGCTGATTAGAAGGTTTGGTACACAGCCACGTCCTCTCAGCGCACCGTTTCATTTGGTTTTGTGACTGCTTGCTGATTAGTTGGATGTAATTGGATTTTTTTCCTTTTTTTTTTTCTGTGTGTGTCTTTTTTTTTTTTTTTTTGTTTCTGTCTCTTTAAAGTCCGCTGAGTGTTGCATGTGATAAATGGCCACGAAGATGAAGGACCTTGAACTTTAACTTGAACTTTGTCAGCCGCTCTGTCTATTTTCTGCCTTCTTTTTCCTCCATCTTTCACTCCATCTCGCGCACCCTCATTTACATGGGCCCGGGCTGCGGAGCTCTAACAATCCATTAAGCCTGCCGAGGATGTTGAGGAGATCCATGCAAATAAGTGTGAAATTACACTGTAATCAGTCATGTAAATCGCAGCGGTTCTCAATCTGGGCATCGTCGTCTCTTTGTACTTGTTCAGAAAACTGTGTGTGTGTGTGGGGGCGACGGGTGAGGTGTAGGGAGAGGGCACGAGAGAGGCGGGGGGGGGGGAGACAATGAAAGAAGTGTTTGACAAGGAGGAGGATATGAAAAACGCTAGAAAAAAAAAAGAAAAAAGCTTTGATTCCTTATTCAGGACTGAACTCATTTTTCCTGTTGGACTCAAATTTAAAAATTTATACCCTGATCAAAATTGTTCAGCAACGCGAGTCTTCAGGCACAGAGGCTTTCTGTCTGTTCTTTGATGGGAGGATGGAGAGAAGGAGTCTGATGAGACGGAGGGATGAACAAGTAGGTTTGAGCTTTGTTCACAAAACAGCAGCCACGGTGCTGCGGTGATGCACAGCAGAAAAGAAAAGAAGATGTCTTCAAATGAGTGCAGCAACAGAAACGAGTGGTGGAGAAGAACTAGGCCATAATAAAGACCGGAGTAGGTGCGTTTACTTTGGAGAAAATATTTAATTGGAGAACATTTAAATCCCACTACAAAGCAAATAGGAGCAGAGCCATGAGTTGATACAGAAAAGAGGGGGGGGGGAGCAGTGAGTTATAATTCTCGCTGTTCTACAGAGCTGTAAAATCTCAGAGTAATATACAGTAATGGCATCAGTTCACTATTAAAATCAGGGATGTAGAACTCACTGGAACATTGTCTAAAAGCCACAGGATACAGGAGACTGCTGGTTGACGGGAAACAGTCAAAAGACACAACGGTTTCCTCTCTGAGAGGTTTATAAAAGTTTACCTCTGATTTAAAGTCTGATCTAGCTTTTTGTGTTGGAAGGGGAAAAAATCTCAAATTTTTGTTACTGAGGAGATCCGTGCTGCTGTGAACTTTCATTTTTATTATTTCATTATTCATTTTTTAATCATTTGTAAGGTGAAATTGACATTTTTCTTCATGGGATTCTTAAAACTTAACAATTTAAAAAAAAAATTAATTTCTCATTTGTTTTTGAAGGATTAAATAATAAAAAAATAGAAAAAAATAAGAAAATTGTGAAACACCAGATTTAAAGAAGTTAATTTCAGTAATACTCATTTCAGCCACAAGAAGATTAAATATGCACCCTTATTCCTTGTGCTTAATAAGACGGCAACAAAAACCCAGGGTTATTAAAAAATTCTGAATTACTGTTATTTCTTAAAGCTTAATTGCAGTTTCATTGGGGATCAGAACCCTGAGAGAAATAATATACATGGAGCTCAGCTTTGAAGACATTTGAACCATTTTAGTTAATAACAGCAGTATAAATCAGCTCAGTAACCTAACAGTCCACACAGTCGCCTCCCTGCCGTCACAATAATACATTTCCAACCAAAATACAGACCAAAGCTGAAATTAAAGTTAGACTGACTTGAGAAAAACATGAATTCCTTCAGTTTCTGGTCTCTGATCTTTGATGAAACTGTGCCAAGATGCTAACAGGGAGGAGTGGTGCATTCAGCCCCTTGTGGTTGAAGTAAGTATTACAAAAACAATAATATAATGAAATCAATATCAAACAAATCATTTGGATTTATCCATCCCTATTCAAAAGAACAAACAATTTGAACTAAAATGGCTTCCATCCTCCTATCCATCTATCCCAGATCAGGTCCACATTCTTTCTGAAGAAACCACCTCCAGTCACAAGAAGAACAAGGAGTCCTGCAACAGATGGCCGGGGCCCCCACAGAGCCCTGATCTCAACATCATGGAGTCCGTCTGGGATTACACGAAGAGACAGAAGCCACTGCGGCAAGTTAAATACGCTTCTCTGGGGTTATTGATATGCAGACTTGCACATACCAGCATCAGATCGGCTGATTTTCTCAGCGCCCTACAGCATCCAACACTCACCAGCTGCAGCCTGATGCCACTTCCCAATAAGTTAAAACACAATAAGTAAACATGCACTTCCAGTTTCATTCCCACACAGTCGCCCGAGTGTCCTGCTGAACGCCACAAGCTGTAACACCCCCCCCTTCCCCTGGCGTGTGGGAGTGCTTGTCTATACTGTACATGTGTGTCAACATATGCATGTCGACGAGCCGGGAGGAGTGAGAAAGCAAAGCGCGACAGTAGCAGCGAGACGAGGGATCAGGATTTTTGGCTCAAATACAATCTGTGGAGGAGTCACTCAATGAGCTGACAGCCGTCAGTGAATCCTGGTGGGTGGGTGGGGAGGGGGGGTGGGGAGGGGGAGCTGAGCCACTGTGGTCAAACACACACATAAACAAACACAAACACACGCAGACTCCATAAGCACGGGGAAGCTCAAACAGACAGATGGGCTAATTCGTGACTGACTGTGTGTTATGAAACATTATCTCTGTGTCAGGGAAATCAAAATAACATTTTGGGTGTAAACGGCGAGCTTGTAGCTGCCAGCCGAGCGCCACATGGCTGTGATGGATGCATATGGACCTCAGAAAAGAAATGTTTTGTAGCTAAACTGCTGTTTATCGTGTCATCTGGGGGTGAAACGCGTGCAGCCGTATACCGCTTCCCACCTGCCAGCCACCCCAAATTAAACCATCGAATCAATTTCAAGGGTCTGGAGGAAAATGAAGGCCATTATAAGCATTGAATTTTACTTGCTCTCTGTTGAAAATTAAAGGCTATTGACAGACGGCTTTGTTTTGTTCTCTTTAAACCACTCCAGCAGTGAGAGTGTGGATAGGTGGTTGCGGCTGCATTTTAATGGCCTGCCCCTTTAACGGCCGGCTACTGAGCCACTTTATAATCCCCCTTCGCTGGGGATTTGTGTATGCAGGGAGTGTATTGTAACTAACTGAACCTGGCTCACTGCTCTCGGCGGATGTTTTGTTGTCAAATAATGGGAGAGTGATGGGGTCCTACCCCGCTGTGAGCCACCGCAAAGATTAGACAGATCTTCACACTGGACGATTGGTGAAATTTATCACTGTCACAGGATGCCAATCCTGCCCGTTTTCTTTCTTTTCTTTTTTTTTTCTTTCTTTCTCCTCGTCTCTCTTGCCACCCCCACCCACACGGTTTGTGATGGTTTCTCATTTGGATCCTGCAAACCAGTTGTCATGTGTACTTTCCACTCCGATAGTGATAGCTTTAAGCAGCGCCTCAAAAATCACCCTCTGCTTCATGCTCTCTGCACAAATGCTCATCGTATGCTGCCTGGCGTGCATGGGAAAAATTTAGGCGATGGCGGTGATTTGTGTTGGGGTTGGATGTGCGTGTCGTGACATCACTGAGCGAGCGATAAATCCAGGAGGGGGGGGAACGTGGCAGCGAGGTTTATATCATCCCCCTTTTCCCTGAATTTCAATTAATTAGTGAGAATTTATTCTTTAAAAAGAGGGATACTTTTTGAGCGTGTGCACCTAAAACTGCAGGTGTAGAGCCAGCTGATGTACAGTAACACTCCAGAAACACTCAGTGTGCAGCTGGCTGTTATTATGCATGTGTGCAAGCAAAGCATCGAGAAGGAGGGAGGATTTTTCCATCCTTTAGTCAGTTGAGAAGCTACATTTCGCAGCCAGCAGATTTTGATCCCTTTCGAAGCGCCGGTGGAATTAGCATGCAGAGGGGAGTGCAGAAAGGTGCTCTGGCCCTTAACTCAATCTCTCCCTCTCCTCCTCCACAGGTAAAAGTAATGGATTGTAGCTGGGTCTGGCCTCAGTCCTGTCGCGTCACGCCTGCTAGCACAGCCAGCTAGCACAGCCAGGCAGGAGGGGCAGAGCTGTAGGCTCTGTTATTTAGCATCCATTCCTCCACAGTTACACTCGCTAACTCTGAGGCCAGCTGTCCAAGCACACCGAGCCTGGAGGACGGCAGCGCCGCCTTAACTGAGAGGCGACACCCCTACCCACGTTCTTTAACAGTTCGCCACCTCAGGCCAGCGTGTCTGAATACCAATGAATTATGATAACAATAATAAACTCCTTTCAGCAGCGATGAACAAGAAGAAGAGGTCAAATAAAAAGGAATTTAAACTCTAATAAACAATGAGGAAGAATAGAAAACATTCAAGATTATTGCAAAAACCAGAATATTGAGGCTCCAGAAAGATCTTTATTATTATTTCACTCTGATATTCAATAAGTTAAGAAAACCATTAACTTCCAGTGATGAACTCTCTTAGCCCAACAACAACTTCTTCTGCTTCTACTTCACTTCCAGCTGCAGAAAGCATCAGTTTAACGTGAGCGGGATCAAGTGCTCATCACTGTGAAGCCATGTGAAAAGACACAGATGAGACTGGATTTCCAGTGTAAGCACACATCTCCCACTGTGCACACTGATGGAAAATCCCATCTTGGATTTTTACGATTTAGGCTTCATCCACACAGAGGCAGATCCCGTAAAGATGAAATTGTTTTCAGAAAGGTGTGCGTCAACTCTGAAACTACTGAAAATGCTGCAGGACATATGCCAGGCCTGTAAGTGGTGCCGTAACGCTGCCACAGAAACGCACAAAACCAGAATAAGACAGGGAGCATGCAGAGAAACATAAGAAGAAGAAGAAGAAGATGGCGAAGAATCGAGCTGAAGACAACTGACAGTTCTGCTGTAAAAGTCATGATGCTCAGTAGCCTCTGCAGCTCGAATACAACACTGTCCTTCCCCCAGTGGGTGGTGGTGTTGCTATGGCGTCATAGTTTTCAGGACAGATCCGTATGGGTTATAAACACAAAAATAAAATCGGTGACGTTTTCAGATTCATTCATTTTGGGACCCGGTTTAAAGAAATCGTCATTTTCAGGCTCCCAAATTCCCGTTTCCATGTTAATGTAACGTCTTAACGATTAAAAACGGCAGCAACCAAACCAGACCAAAACCTCATCTCTCATAGAACAGTCATGTGTCGTTCACGAACGAGTCGACTCAAACCCTCTATGGAGGGCATAACTGTCTGTTTTAACATGACTTACATCAAAATGCAGCAAAGTCTCAGCTGGGTTCTTTTTTTTTACAACTATTTACAAAACAGTTGTCCTCATTAGATGCCACGTATATTTTGTTCCACTCCAAAAAACAGCTCCTGTCCACTATAAGACAGGGAGGACATCTCAGGTTGGACATTTCCAGGGTGTGTTAGTCCTCCTGTCCACAAAGAGGCATCACTTTTTGGTCACTCCCACAACCTTCCCTCGTCCTCAAGGAACCAAACGTATCACATTTCCACGAAGAATGAAGAAAGTATGCTGTACAGTTTTTGAGCACAACTCTGGTTTTACTTGGTAAATCAACACAATTTAAAACTGGTTTATAGATTGAAGTCTGCACAGAAGTCAAAAGGAAGTCTTGCTGCTACATATTCTTAAATAAGTTCTACAATTAATACCAGACGGTTAAGAGGAGAGTCTCTGCAGTGAACGAGAAGAGTCGACCGACATTGGGATGAACCAAATCTTCAGAAAGGGCGGAACTTTATTTTGACGGGCATTCCAGCTTGTGGACAATCACATTCAAGGAAAAAACTAGGATCATACCATTATGTAAGAGAAGGAAAGGTGGGGGGGCTCATGGAAGACAGGGAGTTACAGAGAGAGACGGAGAGATGGATTTAATTACAAATACAAGATCTTAAAGTAACTTAATTATTTTTAAACATACATAAAATATGGCTTTTATGAAAACATTAAACCAAAAAAATTGCTTGGCAACATACAAACATAACTGCTAAATAAGGCTGACAGTGGGTGCCACTAAATGAAAGTAAATACTTTTTTAGAGGGGAAAATGCAATATGTATGTATATATATATATATATATATATATATATATATATATATATTTATATATTTATATATATATAT
>JAOXYM010000022.1:23221621-23238651 GCA_028567055.1 Leptatherina wallacei | reverse complement strand
ACGGCAAGTAAACATTACAGGAATCTTCGGTCCGAAAATATAGAAAATAGCGATTTTGTTTTACTTATTTCTCAGTAATCGCAGGTGCTAAGGTCTTGTAATTTTACAAGTATGTAGCATCTGGGCAATACTTTCATTTGAAATGAAGTTACACAAAGTGACACCCCCGCTTTAAAACAAGCGACAGTTTTGGCCATGCGGTTCTTTTAATTTCCACTTGGGGGCTCATTACTGAAGGGACTCAACAGTTTTGGTCTCCTCAGTTTGTGCAGATGTTTTGCTATTATTTTATTTCAACAATTTCGACTATTTCCTTTGCAGAAAGAGCAATAGTTGCCAGCATATCAATGTTTGACTTCACAGTTGCTCCATCCTTGTGTTATATAAACTCTATAGTTCCACACCACATTTTCTACATAGGTTAGTCTTTTATCAGCCACATTTACAGCAGCGACAGGCAACTGTTTTCTTTACACAAGCTCTGATAAACTCACTGCAATGTCCTATCTGTTTAGCAAAAAGCACACAGATCAGCCACATAGAACCATATATGTCTGCTCTTATATGCTACATAGACAAACAAAAGATAATTAAAAGAATGAATGAAAAATCAGCCTTTAATCCAACTATGACTGCACACTCCTGCACTGATATGCTCCAGCATCCATTTGCACATGTAGATACATGCAGAACGAAGGGCTGGAACTGCGTAATGTGTCCTGACAGTCAGCCAGTCCTCACACTGCATCAGTCCTATGTGTTGATGGGCATGTAAATGTCAAAGTAAGTGGATGTGCAAATGAATGTGCAAGACGGGGGAATGTTGATGCTCAATCAGTGCAGGACAGCCACACCGAACTGACAGCTGTCTGTGAATCCCGGTGTTGGAGAAGCCTGAGCTTCTTAATGAATGTGTGCTGCCATCAACTCAATCTCCACCAAAACAGATGAGCCATACACAGAAAAAACATGAAATGCACAGCAGAATAAGCCCAACTGTGAAGCAACGGCTGACTGAGAAGAGCTCTTTGGACCGAAGTTACCAATAGAGACAAATAAGGAAAAGGAGATCACGCCACGATATCTATCAGCCTTTTCAGACCACGTTGCACGTGCATCAGTTGAGCAAACTGCTAAATGATTTAAGATCTCAAGAGGAGGAAGTTTGCAAAAGGAAGACAGCATCTGCCAAAAACTAAGCGAATCAACAAAGAGAAGCAGACAAACACTGGAACTCACCAACAGGGATGTGATGTTATTTACTGACCGTCAGTTGACTGTCAAATGCTGCTAATTGGGATGACAGTTATAATTCAACCACAAACCTCATGCAGCGTGCAACAGTGTTTACGATAGTCCTTTTCTATGAAGCAAATAATGTCTCACAGGCTGGTCGTCTGATCCGTAAGAGGGAAGGCCTAAAAAGAGCAGCACTGCCCAGGGCACACTCTGTGTCTATTAAAGTGAGTGAAGCAATTTGAATACGTTTCACACCAAGAGAGAATTAAGAAAATGGAAAAATAGCCCGAATGGAAGTTTTTTTTCTAGAAGTTTTTCTACCATGCTGTGTTTCCCATAGTGTTTTCTTTAGCATCAGGAGAAGAGTGTCAGTCTGGATCGGTTCTGCCGGGGAGCTGTGGACAGGTTTTGACAGCTTCTGCATGGACACAATGCTCCACGTTCAAATGCATTTTTTAAGCGTAGCTGTGGCATTTTAAGGGGTGTGGTTCTCTTATGAAATGTTACTGAAATTGGCACTAGATGGCTCTGGTTCCATCGCTCATTAACTGTAACAGTTGGCAGCCGTCTGGTTTCTGCCTTCCAAGACTCACTTTTTCTTCGCCCGCATATTTAAACATCTAAAACGGAGCTCTACGACTACTTAAGGACACCATAATGTACTTATTTATAGTTCTATCATTTCATTTTTTGGACCCATTACAATTAACTTAGATGTATTAATTCTACAAAATTCTGATACTGTACATTTACTGCAGGAGATCTTTTCGGCTTCTGAATCTTTGACTGTGTTTAACTAAAACTAACTCAATGCATCCTGAAAACATGGGGCTTGATCCCCTTTCTAAATGAATTATGGTCAATTTTAGTGAAAGTACAAGTACAAATACACTAGACTCGATTCTAAAGTTTTTCATTCCTTAATTTTGGTGCAACACAGCGGCTTCTGGGACTAATTTCTTTCCTTTACACTTTTTAAGAGTTATATGTGACAGCTCTGCAGGTAAGATTTTATCACTTTGGCTCTTTTTTAAGCTGCTGAGTCAAATTGAATTTTATTGCATAAGAATGACAAATGACAGTACATTTATCTACCCATCTATAGCAAAATATATAGCTTACTTAAATCCAATAAGAGCCTACAGTCCTTGTAGGGTACTTTGCATGGTTTGCCATCAAAAGGCATCCAATCAGGATTAGACTTCATCCAGCGGTCTGTTATCGGGCGGATATGAAAAAAGTAAGCCACAATGAGAAAGCAAACTATGACCTCAGACCTTTGCTTTCATTTGGGCCGGAAAAACCAAACTATACAATGTGAACACACCACTATTTTCCACTGTTCTGGAAAGCCTAGTTAGCTTTTACTGGTCAGAAGGACTCTAAATTAACACCCACCAAACTGCCAGTCATGGGTTAGAATACAGAGCATTCACACTGGTGCTGTTTGGTCCACTTTAAAAGAAGCGTCAAGGCTCATCTGCATTTAAGAAGAGAACTCTGGTCCACTTGAAAACCAGGGGTCTCTCTTTCTAGTGAACCCTGGTGCTGTTCGCTTGCTGTGTGAAAGCAAACAGACCATCGAGTGAACCAAAGAAAAGAAGCAACGTAGAGCACGTCGTGGCGTAACATGCCAGATAGTTCGCTGCTTCTCCTGCTGCTCATACTGGACACATTCTGGTGAAAACCACCACAGTAAAAATAGAAACCAGACCAAATCAGATTTTCTTCTTTTAGTTGGTCGGTGGTCTTTTCAGGGAATACTGCCCCCTAGTAAGCAGTTGTTGTCCAGGTAGTTTGGTCTGATTTTTTGGGGGGATTCACTGCACGATTGGAACCTACTAAATTCATTTTGGCAGGAATAAATAAACACAGATGATAAATAAAGAAATAACTACATTTTCCATGATATACACATCTGTTAGCTGTGTGCTAACTTTAGCCTGCGTGGTGTTTCCGAGCTGCTGGCTGAACAAAGTGCAGCTGAATGAGTGGAATTTAACCAAAATAAGTGACGTGCAGAAGGAAAAGCAAAAATGTGGTGGTGGTTTGGAGCGTGTCAAGAATGAGGCTGGTTCTAAGAAAAGAAAGGGCGTAAAGAAGGAAAGAGGTGAGACAAAGTAAACATTTAAGTTATTTTGTAAAATATATCAACTTAAATGGAAAGTTTGAAATCAATAATTTCAAATGTGCTGAAAGCAAAAGTTATTTTGTTGATGGAAAAGAAATAAAAAGAAAGGTATTTTCAAAGGGAAAAAAAGAAGAAACACGTATGATTAAATGCAAATCTGATTAATTTTACCTGGAAAAATTTGGCTAATGGAAATTCTGATTGGTCGGTAACTTTAGGACTCTACCAGCCACATTAGCTGCTGATCGGGTAACCCTGTAACCTTCACTTCGAGACTCACAGGGAACTGATGTGCAGCTGCATGACGCCAGTTGTCCCCCTGCGTTGCTGCATTTAAATATATTTTCTTGCAGAAACGGTTACATTGACCAGCTTGGATAAAGCTGCATGTCTATGGTGACCCCCTGCGTTTGAAATCAAATCCTGATCAAACAACAGTACACATCTTTACATGGTAATATTAGGAAAGGGATTTGTACTATGCAGATTTACCACAATGGTCACTGGTATTTGTCATACTGATGCTCGATGTATATGAAATCCTAAAGCAGAGAAAAACAACCTCTTCCTCCATAAACACAACACAGACTCATCCCATTTTCCCCAAATTCATCTCTGGTGTAGTGAAGGGAAACAAGAAATGTTGCTGCTCACTTAAGGTGACAAACAAAAGCACAGTCCATTAGTAACAGCACGCAGAGACACACTGCAACATTAACAAATACAATCGTGTTGAGCAGCACATGTATTTTTCATTTTTCCTGCCATTGCTTCATAAAGCCAGAGTCACGCCGCTGCAATCATACCGCAAGACAAAATGAATTTGAAGAGCTCGCTGTGTGTGTCTGCCTTCCACGCTGCCTTAACTTCTGCTCTGCCTCCTCACCAGCAGCAGAATTAAACCACACACTGCAGCACTGGATAAAGTGAAAACCATCCCCATTAAAAGTGATAATAAGCTGTTTGATAAAACCATGTTTGCAAAATTTGCAATACATGTGTCATTTAACATGATGCATGAGTATTAGCGTAATGGATTTCAGAGCTTTTGACATGTGCATTAGAGCGGGTTGTATGGGCTCTGATCTGGGACCTAAGTGGGTTTCAATGTTTCCTGGCCTATAATGGCAAGAAAAAAACAAGAATGCATTATCTCATGAGCAAAAAAGGAAATGAGTATTGCATCTGAAATAAAAAAAATAAAAAAAGCAGCATCTTCAGCTTCACTTGTCTATTTTGTTGTGTTAGGAAGAGATGGTAAAAATGCCTACGTTCTGCAACCGCCCCTCCATCTGGAACAGAGCGCCGGAGCTTAAACTTTCCCATCGACCAAAATCTGTCACACAGCAACCCCTCCATATCTATTTTTTGTTCAATTGCCCGATACGCAAGCAGCAATGACAGTCATCTCAGAATGTCATCTGAGCGAACAATTAACAGAGCAGCAAAAATGTGAGGTCAGATATAATTAACAAATGTGCTGCTCAGCTATAATTGCTCAAGTCCAAAGCAAGTAATTAAATCATTCAAAGTGAGCCATGCAAACAATGAGTGGTGGAGTTTTTCTGCAAGAAGGGGTGGGCAGGTGGGGGGCTTTGCTCTTCTCCATCACACCACCCCTGAGACCATCACCGCATATTTGCTACATAGACTCACAAAATGAAGAAGTAATGGCTGCTCTGCTTGTAATCATCAAGCAGAGATGGCCAGCATTGAGGAGGATGCACTCGAGGGGGGAAATGGTCCTCCCTCCCATGAGGTAGGAGAGATCCCTCATCTCTTCCTTTTTTTTCCTTCTCAGGAGTCAAAGAAGTTCAGTCACATGCTTAAGGTGCTCCTAACTGACAGCGTAGAGATACGCTCATTATGATACATGCATCAGGCCGGCCTGTCAGACCCAAGGAGGTGGAGGGGAGCGGCATTAAGCAAGTGGCAGGAGCATTATCAGTCTATATTTCACAGGTGTCAGCGGGGACTTGTCCCCGTTTTGTCCTCTGGGTGTCATTTATTAAATGAAGGAATGAAAGGGATGTTTAAGGTAGAAATACAAGCCTGCTTGGACAAGGGATTATACGTTGTCACAGGAAGAAAAATTGCATTTGAACCTCAGATGCAAAGTCGAGCCTCCGGGGAATTTCATTAATGTATTGTCCTAACAGCTATTCAAAGTCATATATAGCGAGCATGCAGACAGAGCAGTGTTCTGGGCTGAGGGCTCATTCACACCACGCTGCACAACAGTTACATTTTTGAATACATTAAATTCATTTTCATTAGGAAATGCTGCTGTCAGTGGATTTGCTTGCCTCGCTCTGCTTTCACATTGAGGTCAACTCTTGACATGAATCTGAGCGGTTCACCAGTTGCAAACCATTTGACACTTCCGACCTTTGAGGGGAAGCGAGAGAACAAGAGAGTCCAAAATAGAGAAAGCTACCATTTCAGCTCCTTGGATATCAAAGGGCTAAATTAAACGGTGAAATTCATTTTATAGCTGACCTCCAGGATGAGAAAAATGCATGTTTTCTGATCGGAAACAGCTGTGTTTAAAGGGGTCACTCTTTGTTGTTGTTTTTTATTCCTTCCCTTCAGTGTATTTAGATATTTGTTCATTTAAAGTTTAAGCTCTAAAGCCACTCCTTAGCTCCAAGCTGAAATGCCTTGTTTGTAGTTCCGGATTTTTCTTCCTTTACTTAATGACATTTTGCAACTCATTTGCATAAAGCCTGCACACTAGCTCGTTTGACATACCTAAGACATTTAACAAACAGAAGCTTCAAACGCTACCATCTTGGACTAATCGACCAGTTAGACCAGACTTCCGGAGGGCGGTGTTTAAAGAGCCGGAGGGTAAAAGTGAATGTGCATTAGAAGAAAAACAAATAATGTAAATCAATGCAACTATGCACATAAAAAAAACATCAAGAAACTGTAACTGTACAGAAACTTTAGCTTTTTGAGTTGAAGTTAAGCTAATTTAGAGAGCTATGTGGAATCATGCTCTACTTTAGACTGAAACATAAAAACAATATAAATAAAATGGAACCATGATTTGTGAATTGGACTATTTTTCCGATACATTTTTCGGATACATTTAAAACAAATAAAGGCCAATCTTCAATATTACTAATACAGCTAAAGCAATTCACTAGCCAACCATGCCAACTAGCTGTGTATCGGACAGCTAGCTAACTAACACTACAGAAAACACCTGGACGCCGGAGTCGGGAGAATTTGGTCTGCTTACTTAAACTGCAGATGAATAATGAGATAAAGATGATATTGTGAGAGAAAAGCTGCAAATGTTGGAACAGCTACATCAGAGAATTAGATTCACGCTCAGTGGATTGAAGCCCAAGCTAGCAGTTGCATGTGTGTGACACGTTGTGGATTAATACTGAAAAGAGAAATGAAGTTTAAGTATATTATGGTCAGTGGATGCTCAGCAGCCACTCGGATTGATTTGGTGCAGTAGGACTGACTCTCTTTGTCACTAGCAAGCTCACACTGACTGCATCATCAAGAAAACATGCCTACAAGTGACTGCAAATTACAAAGTTGATCAATTTAACCAACTCACTCCACAGCTGGAATGAAACCAAGCTAAAACATTTACGTCTCCAAGTGTGCATTTGTGATTTCACATCTAAGCTGCTTGGTTAAAGCCAACCCAGCTCTGTTTGCCCCGTTAGTACGGCTCATTTAAGCCGATCGGAGACCTGTCAATCAGCATGCTCAGCAGACACACCCCCGGCGTCTCAGAGCAGAAAGCACTGCTCCTTCTGTTATGACTCAAACCTAATATTACACACTGGTTGCTTGTTTTAATCATTCATGTTTGGCTGAATGCTTAATAACACGTCCCTCTGTGATGTGACAAACTTTAAAAAGGTAGAAATTTCTGTGGTCACATGGCCTGAAAAACTGAACAGAAAGAGAAGCTCGGATCACATAAAAATCAACAAGGAAGAAGCACCTGATTAAGATTCAGTAATCTTGTACCAATTTTAGTAGCATTTCACAGCAGAGCAATGCTGCTTTAACGCCACAGCTATGCTTAAAAAAAGGCATTTGAACTCAGGAGTATTGTGTTCATGCAGAGGCTGTCAAAGCCAATCCAAAACTCCCCAGCATAACAGATCCATACTGACATCCATGTCTGGATGCTATAGAAAACACTAAAGGAAACCCAGCATGATAGAAAACTTATGGAGAAACTTTTAACCAGGCTAGGTCTAGAACAATGCACAGTAGGCAAAAATACTGTTTTTTTCCACTCTGGTTTTGCTGGTTTTGATTTTTTGTTTTTTTAAATTAAGCAAATGGTAACAAAATTAATCAGAACACAAAAGAAAAATCATAATTTCAATGCAAATTTTCTGTTTCTATTTGTATTTTTGACCAGAAGCAACAACTTTAGCATGAATGGTGATGCTTGGATGTTAATTTCTGCCCGAGCAGGACACAAAATATAAAATAATCATCCCCATTCATAAAATTGAGAAACTGTGAGTCTTCCTCTTTGGACAGTGAGAGGAAGCACAGGCATCAGGAGAGTGTAAATCCTCCACAGGGGGAGGAATGAGTCCTTCCTGAGGATTTGTTTCTGTCAGATGGAGAAAGGCGCTGGCAACTTCTGACATTATGTTCCCAGTGGAGCAAGGATGAGGTCAAAAGCAGTAGATCATCTTTTTTTTTTTTTTTTGGTTAACTTTTTCAACTTGGCTCACAGAATAGAGAGCCTTCTTACACTCTGTCCTCTTTTCATAACAAACCGATATGCTTTCAACCTGTGTGAGCCAGGGACCGAGGCCTTCCCGAGCAAACTCAAAACACTTTGCGTCTGCTCTGTTCTTGACATTTAAAACCATATGAAATGAAAATGGATCCCAATTAGAGCTGTAGGAAGCATGAGGCCCTCTTGGTTCTCTTCATAACTAGCCGGTTTTAACATTTCCCCCCACAAAACGCCTTGAAAATTGACCTTCTCATTCAGCGAGCGGTGATAAAAGCAGCCTTGAGTGCCCTCAGATCAAGCTATTTTGATAGGCGTCTGCAAGAAACAGGAAAAAAATCTAAAGCGCATAAGAGGGAATAATGGCAGCAGAGGCAGCACGTTGAATTTAATGTCCCACATTCTCTCAATAAAGAAACATGGCATTAACTACTAGGTATTAATGTAAATCACAGCAGTGGAAGACAGTAATAGCCACTTTACGACAGGTGATTATTACTGAGGCGATTGTCAGAGGATTGACACTGCGCTGAATTAAGTCTAAAAATATTAAATAATGTCAGTAGAGTTAGTGACAAACACACGGCAGTTCCTTAACAGGGTAATGCAAAGGAGGAGGGGGGGTAAAAAAAGAAAGAAAACTGGGCTATATTCAAACTTCAGAGTGCCGAGGCAAGGGTGTCGTCGGATCACCTGTTGAAGAGCATTCATTTCAGCAGGGGAACAAAGGTCAGCATCCTTGCTGGAGCTTTGATTGGCAGGCGGGGGAGTTTGATGCCCACAGCAGCGGCCCAGCGGAGCAGCCAACGGTGGCGTGTGGCTTGGCTGGGCCACATTTCTGACTCGATGCTGACTAACTGAGTGTGTCTGCTGACAGTGTGTCTGACTGATAGGATCACCCCGGGAGGCTCTTCCAGGGCCTTTACAAAGTGTCTCTGATAGGCCAGGCCTGTAGCACCGCCGCCAGGACCCGGCAACAAATTAAATTTAAGCCCCGCTAATGCATAGCGTAATCACGGAGCGAGGTGGTGATAAATTTTTCAACGAGGTTACCGTGGGCGCAGCAGAGGAAGAAGTCGGTGCAGAATCCAAGATGCCGTAAAGCGCCGTTGGAGGGAAGGAGAAGGGGGGGGGGTAAAAAAAAAAAAAAAAAAGGAATAGCCGAGCGCAACCTCAGCTCTGTGCTGAAAAATCCTCTGCTAAGAAGCCAAGGACTCGTATGAAAGAACAACAATAACACGCCATTATGAGATGTAACATTTTGCGACGACCTGCGTTTCCAGGGGGAAATTTGAAAGAAAAGCAATTTCACATTAAACTATCTGACACAATGCAGGTCTGTGGAGTAGAGGAGGAAGAGGGCGGGGGGTGGGGGGAGAGAGGAGCAAGATAGCGAGGAGTGTGTGTGTTTGTGTGAATGGTTAGAGGGGTGGCGGTTGTGGGGATATTCAGGAGCTTCCTAACAGCCATTGGCCAACTGGAGCGAGACACACACATCCCCTCCGCCAAGTTAAAAGGGATGGAGAGGATGAAATTTCAAAGCCTCCCCTGCAGACACACATTCTGCTTTGCACACATCAGCACTGAGATGTTCAAATATGCCACTCTGCTGCTCCAGCTTGGTTTCCTCTCCTCTATGCTAGTATCAAGACATGCTTCTGTGATTAATGAGAAAAACCCAAAGAAAACGGCTCTGCACGCACATGTGTGTGTGTGCACGAGAAGAGTCTTTCAGCATATTCAAATGCAACCCCCTCCCTTTTTCCTCCCTTTCCCCCATGATGCTTAAAACTGTCCTTAATTAAAAACGGTGGCTCTGAGTCATATTTCTCATGATTACTTGCTGCAGGCGGTGCAAGTGAAAGTCACTGTGAGATAAGAAGGGAAGTGGCACACATTCACCTATTAAACTCCATTCACTTATTATGACCAACAATGCCGCTCTGATTAGCTGGAACATTGACAGTGTTAGAAGACACATTCCAGAAACGCCAACACAAAGAGTAACTCCGCTGCCCTTGTACAGACAATACAGTACAGAGCTCTCTGAGCTGCAGCTCGCTCAGCCTCCAACACCCCCCCCTTCCTCCGCTTTCATATCCCTGACTTGACACGTTTGATTTGACCATTCATCTCCTCTTTACGAGCATCTCGTACGCCGGGCCCCCCCCCCCTCCCCCCCTCCCCCCCTCCCGTTGGCGGCCGACGTCCCTGGCAGTTTGTGCAATAAAACAAATCCACCGTAATTATTTACTGACACGAGGGACCGAGTGATGATTCTGTTATCTCCATTTTCTTGTTGTGTTTTCTTTTTTTGCTTCCGATGGCATCGTTTTTGTTGCTAAGCAGTCGTTGCTGTGGTGATTTGTTCACTGCGTTTATCAGAGATCGCAAGTCAGTCAAGGAGTGACGTCTTCCTTCGAACGCATGAAAGGAAACTTTGGCATCCAACTTCCACCGAACAGGCCAAACAGAAATCTAACAGAAATGCAGGTTTCAGCCAATGAAAACACCCCCAGACTGGGTCTTCTATATTGATACAGACTCAGTCAACCTCTCTTTGACATGGGTACAAACAGGGGTTAAGTTGGGATTTGTTATGTGGGAATGGGACCTCTGATTAGCGGCCACCACAATTATATTAGGCCAAATCTATCAAATGTTCAATTTAAACTGACATTTACCTGGATAGGTAAAGCTCTAATGTGAAGTGAATGCAGCATGTAATATACTTCTATATGATGTTCTACATCAACATTTTGATGTCCCTGATCATAATGTAGCATCATCTGACCAACTGTCTATATGGATGACAATATTTGTCTCTCCAAACTATTAACATTTCCTTAAAAAGTCATAAAAACCACCAGATGTGACAACTTTGCCAACTTAAACAGCCAAAGAATGCAGAAGAAACATTGATGAAGGTTATGAACTAGTTCAACGTGATTGTTTGTGAAGCAGCCGTAGCCATACACTAAACTATTTTTTTATTTATTTTTTTTTAAATCAGTAGCCATTTGCTTTGACAAAATTTGCTTTACTTTTCAAATTAGATGACCACATTAGTTTCAATAATTAGTTTCAAATTTTAAATTACTTATTTTGTAAGGTCTCATTTACATGTGCCACCTTACACCCCCTCCCAAGTCTGTGGGATGCGCCTCCCCCCCGTCAAAAATTGTTTCTAAACCCGCCCCTGCTTTCAGCAGATAAAGTCAAAAGCTAGTTAGTTTTCAATGTGATACACAGTCTAATGTAATGTTAACTTTAAGGTTAACCTATGAGACACATCTTAGGAAATAAAGAGCTGATTATCATTAAAACTAAAGTGGCCATTGGATACAAAAAAGTAAAGTCTGCAAAAGCCAACATCAATGATGATTTTTGAGGTCTCACTTATATGCGCGTAGAGCTTCAATTACAGAGGGGCTTTTGAGAGAGCCTTATTTTCAGGTGTGCACTGCAACTTTGCAAGTCATGTGCATGGATATTAGTGCACGGCACGGAGTGGAAAATGGTTTCTGTCAAAAACATTCTGCTACTACCAGAAACATCCCATATAAGGACGGGAAGTTCTTTAAACAATAGCAAAAAGAAGCACATTAAGAGGTCTCTATGCGGCTCACAACACACAATAAAAACAATGCTGCTGTCCACAGGGATGAAAGAACCTGAATAGATCACCTGCGTCGTCCAGATAATTACGTGTTAAATGAATAAAAACAATGCTGACAGATTAATGCTATTCTCTCAATCATCAAGAACCTCATGAAAAAAAATGAATAAACCAAACAGACTATTTCTAGAGCTCCGTATTAGTGTCTCAGGTGAGTGTTTCCAGCTCCCCTTACCTCTCCTTGCATGTGGCACCCCTTTTCCAGTCTGTGCCCCTGCATGCCCCCCCATCAAAAATCTTCTAGAACCACCCCTGCTTTCAGCAGGTAGAGATAATAACTAGTTAGTTTCCCATGTTAGAGATACAGAGTCTAATGCAATGTTACCTTTAACGTTAACCTGTAAGACTTCAGCATTTGACCGATTAGCATTGTCGTCTCTAGCTAGCTCAATTCTCCCGTGTTCCACTTTGAAGTGGGAGAAGTTAACTCACCCAAAAGCTCAAAGAAAAATTCTCTTAAAGCTCCACTTACTTTAACGCCAAGTACCTGCTGTTATTTCCCGGTCGCCCCTGTAACCGACTCAGACTGACTGATGAGTGACAACTCTCCAAAAACAATCCCACCCCAAATAAAAAGGTAAATCAGCACCCTAAAATCATTGAAAATTCTAATCAGAGCTCTGATAGACAAGGTCTTGCCATCTGGTATTCCTCAGCAGAAGAAGAATCAGAACTATAAACCATGACAACGGCCATACGAAGGTACTTAAGATCACATGATGCATTAGCGGCTTATCTGCCTCTGGTTATGATGAAATTACTGGACTTGCTGACAAATCCTGAAGCCTTCTTTTCATTACTTCCTGACCAGACATCACAGACGAAATCATATTCGCCTATTGACTGGTCCGCCACCGCCCGACCCCCAGTCCTCCACTGGTATATGTACTCAGACACACCTCCAGAATCACTGTCACCCTGGCTGAGTAATTACAGCGATTAATGCACAGACTGCGCTCGCCTCTGGCTGTGGACACTCTATCAAGACGCGCGTGGTAATGGATGAACGTACATTCTTAATAGAGAATCCATAGTGTCTAAACCAAACGGGGGAGAAAAAAACAAAACAAACAAACATAAAAACACACATACCTTTTTTTTTATTAAGACTTACTTTACCCACAATCCTCTTGGGGGAGATCGTTTACCGGCCTAGAAACAAGAGAGAAAGCGGTCAGGTTCTTCTGCCCTTGTCGTTGCGCTCACGCTGACCTCTAAAAATGGACAACAAAGATCATATCACGAAACCAATACTAGCACCAACGGCCTCTGCACAAATTGATTTACCCACCCAGAACTCACTCTCTTCTCAATGAGGTGCCAGGATGCTCACAGCATATATCACTGTCACACAAGCACCCTCTAGTGAAATGTGATTTTTATCTTTATGAGCTTTTTTCCTCTTTTCGGTACAGCATGTAGCGGCTTGTGATAAGTGATGAGAAATAAAGGGGCTGGCACATTTTGTTAATACAGGTGCTCCCCTGCACATATGGGTGCTATCACACACAGAGAATGACACTGCTGTGGTCCTGTGCGCTTGAAAAAGCGGCTGGCGAGGCAGCAGGGGGTCTGTGCTATATGGCTCATAGATCACTAATGTGTGGGTGAGAGTTGTCACCAGCCAGCGCCTGGCTGCGAAGCACAACATAGTTTATGGCACAAAATCTCCAGACATAAGCATGAATCGTGGCCCAGGCAACAACGAGGAAAAGCACACTAAAAATAGATGATAAGCCTTTTCCGCTCGCCCCAGAAACAATGGCTCCTTTTGATTTTTCATGTGTTCAAAACTGTAGTACAAAGGAGAAGGGAAGCGGTGGATAATGTCAGACTGGGCCTGTAATAAAAGATCTGGATAAATACGACCAAGAGGGCCCACGCTAACCTGGAATGCACCCTCGGTGGAGGCTGGAAAGACACGATAAATGTTGCACTTTCAAGTGTGTTAAATGCACGGAGATAGTCGGGGCTTTCTCTCTCTTTCCAACTGACAACCTCTGTTACACAGTTAATTACAGCCAACTGCAACACAGTGCAGTGTCAATTATCATGTGCTTTAGCTCTCCCCCAATGGATATTTTTACTGCCTGGGTTTCACTGCTAAACTTTCTACCTTCTTTTATTGCTATTCTGCCCAGGTCTCAAGGCTGAATTACATTTGCCAGGCAGAGCTGTAAAAACAGAAGGGATTTAAGGATTCAGATTGGTGGAGGGTAACCTAATCTTCCGTAATTGGGGGAATGGTTCTCATTTATATCAGCCTACTTTAGAAAGCAAGCGCATCGGCAGGCTGCTATCATCCCGATTCATTTTCATAAAGGCCGTGGAAAAGGGAGGTCGGCCGCCACAGCAACTAACGCACATATTAAACGTAATCATCATTAATCAAAGCGCTGCTCTAACTTTGCAGGTCGTGGAAATAAAATAAATATGAAAACAACAACAAAAAAAATGCTGTACAAAGATTCTTGATGTCGTTGAGGTTCTTTTGCGTGAGAGTGCTGAGAAATAACACATTCTGGGCTGAAAATGGAACTAAAATGGTAATCCTCTGCCAGGCGAAGCGTTCTCGCCTCGCCAGATGCTTAGTTCTGAAATTTGCCTAATTGCCATGCTCAGATCAATCCTTTTTACTCTGCCAAATGAATCTGCCAAAGTGTGTTTGTGAGCGTTTTGTTGGCCCAATACGTTTTATTATTCCCCCCCCCCTTCTTTCTCCCGTAAAGATTCACGTTTCCCCCCATAGTGAAAGTCTCAGAGAGGTTTTGGGTCTGGGTGACATAGCTGCACAACCGGATGTACGTCCACCCCTGCTGACCTGAGTGCCCATTAGCCACGGCGTTGCAGTCAGGGTACAAGGCCTATCCATCTCAGCCTCCCCCCACCAGCACACACATAAAGTACACCCACTCCTCATATGGCTCAGACACATGCCGTGGGCGGACTAAATGAGGCTCTTTGATCAAAGGGCAGCGAGTAGGAATGGACACTGACTTTCTGACCCCCCGTTACACACACACACCAAACTATAAATATATATATGAAAATACCAACACAGTGCACTCATTACTGTTTACGTCTACTAGGCGATGCACATGTGAGTACAAATGTTGAATGAAAGAAAAATATTATTTGTGCAGCTGCTGCTGGAGTCATTAAAACTATGCTGCATGCATATTATGAATGGCACGCGCATATGCTCGGCACATATTGGGCAAACGGATGCACCGAGAGAAGCATCCATCTATGATTCATCTCCCATCTGCACGGGCGATACATCTCGCAGCATCATGAGAAATGACTGCGCGGTACAAAAGTCCCCGCTCCAATATGATGAAATAAGAGCAGTGTCATTAAAAAAAATAAATAAATAAAGGAAGAAGCAAGGAGGAGAGGAGAGGTGCATCTGTGAGTATATATATGGAAGGTGACGGATGAATCAGAAGTTTAGTCAACAGAGAGAACCCCGGTTCCAGCTGCCCGGCTGTCTGATGAGCCACTCTGTGCTTGTCAACAACAACCCCTATCATTCTCGCACAACTATCTACTCACAAAACCAAGACCCGCCCCCCTACATCCCTTCGGCAATTCCACCATCCTCCAAGAGAAACACCTCCGAAAGCAGAACGGGTTTGCTCGCAGCGGCAGCAAGCAGCGGCAAGCAGCTATCATCTTTTTCCCCTCCCCTCTCCTCTCCTCTCTCCATTTCAGTGCATGCTCTCTCATTCCTTTTTGTCTTCACTTCTTTCCCTGCGTTCCCGCGCTACTGCTGCTGCGTTCGGAGCGTCGGATGAGAACATAAAAGAGGCAAAGAATGAAAAAAGAAAGGAGGAGGAGGAGGAGGAAGAAGAGGAGAGAGAGAGGGGGGGGGGTAGACTAACCGATGTTAGGGGAAGGCTGGAGAAGCCAAATTAGCATGAGAATACTCACAGTGTTGTTGTTGAAGAAGCGCGGGGATGGGAGCGCGGCACCGGTCCCTCCGTCAGATACAACCTGCACAAGATTGAAGAGGAAAAAAAAAGAAAACTAGGCTGTGAGAGCGGCAAAGCGAGAGCGGAGAGGAGGAGGAGGAGAGAAGAGCAGGACAAGGAGGAGGAGGAGAAGAAGAAAAGGGAGGAGGAGGGAGCTGAGCATCTAATGCACGCACCAACAGGAGCCCAAATAAAGAAATAAAGGATTCCTCGAGCAATGTGTTTAGGCAGTGGTGGTGTGTGTGCTGTTATGAAAGGGGTGGGGAGGTGGGTTGTTTTTGGGAAATTTTAAAAACCGCACTGACATGCGGGGTTGCACTTGGACACAGTCACATGTGACGGGGATGATCTGTGGTCCTCCTACCTCCTTATCGCTACCTCACTCGCTGTCTTTGCTGTTCAACCTGATGCCAAAGATTCAGGCACTACAGGGGTGCCATCGCCCCCATCGCTGTACGTTACTGGAAGAGAGGGAGGGCACCGTCGGATCTCCCCCCCCCCCCCCCCCCCCCCCCCCATCTCCACCTCCATCTCCACCTCCAATGTACAGTGAAAGAGAATGCTTCAATTGAATGAAAGCAATCCCAGTGGCATTGAGGCAATTACAGAGGCTGCTGCCACTGTTTTCTGCTTCTTTTTTTTTCCCTCCTCCCCTCCTCTTCCTCGTTCCCTCCATCCCCTCTCAGGCTGATGAAGGGTCTGTTTTCTCACTCTTTCAGTTTCTCCTTGCTCCAGACATATGCCACTATCAATGCGGCTTCTGTCACTCCTGCTTCAACCTTTACAGTCAGAGCAGAGTTTGGAGCCCCCTTCAAAAAAGCCCCCCCCACCCCAAAACTCTCAACTCTACAACATGACAGCACCATTGAGAACTACTGGGAGGCAAAATCTATCAATACTCCTGACCTTATCGGGTCCTGAAGACAAGAGCCTGAGGAGGAACCTTAACCTCCGCTCTACCCAAAATAAACCAAGTATATATTCACAACTACAAGGGCTGTATGTATAACCTTGGTCTCAAAAGAAAGCTGAGACACGTGAGGTTACTACAAAAGTGTCCGAATCAAGATACTTGTTACTGTGTCAGAGGAAAGTCACCTGGAACACAGTAGAACTGGTAAATGGTTATCTCCTCCTAAAAGAAATCAATATTACTTTGAGTGAAAACCAGAAGATAAAATCCCAGTTCATCTAAGAATGAGTAAAATAATGCTAGGAATGAGTAAAGTAGTCCTAGGAATGAGTAAAGTAGTCCTAGGAATGAGTAAAGTA
>JAOXYM010000022.1:23194972-23216578 GCA_028567055.1 Leptatherina wallacei | reverse complement strand
AGGAGGAAATAGCCATTTACATTTTCTACTGTGTTCCAGGTGACTTTCCTCTGACATAGTAACATGTATCTTGATTCTTGACACGTCTGTAATAATCTCACATGTCTCAGCTTTCTCCTGAGACCAGGATTATACATACAGCCTTGTAGTTGTGAAGATATACTTTATTTAGTTTAGGCATGTCATTTCAGACAGGAAGCAGAAAAAATAGGCCTCGTAAACAAGAGGTTAATGTGATGGAATTTCTTCTGAGGAGAGGAACTCTTTTGCAAACAGACTTTTTAGGAAGATTTAGGTAAAACTGCTGACAGATTGTCCTTGGATTACATAAAAAAAAATCAAACTCTTGAAAGTGTTCAGAAAGAGCATACATGACACACCTATAATAAAGCCCTAGAGTGACAAAGCAGGAGCTAGAATCTGCAACGTCGGGTGCCAGGTGACTTCCCTCTCGGGTATATGCGGGTCTCATTGGTATGTGTGGTACAACCAAGCCGTGGCTCCTTTCTGATTATGATGTCTGCTGAGAGCAGGGCTAGCCCAGGGTGAGAGCCAAACCGACAAGCCTGCGATGGAGGGAAGATTCACAGAGCCTCTGTTCTCTCACCAGGGGATCCCCCACATCATTTAGCGCCTCATGCAGATCGCTGCTAGTGGCAACACAGCCCTCTGGGCCCGGGGAATTAATGTAGCAAGCAATGGCAGAAGTGATTTATTAAAATAACACAGCCTGATGAGAGAGGAGCCAGGGTTGCTCCTCTCCAGCTCATCCCCATATGCCGCGGAGGGAGGAAATAGAACCATATAGATGCTACACCGAGGAGCAAGAGAGAAGAAGAGACTAAGGAAAAGTGGACAGCCACTACACAAATTGTGCAACAGTCCTCGCTGTCATTGCTCATTTATTTACCCTCTTTCCATTTGAGTCAGGCCTTGTATTAAATTGATCCCTCCTGCCGCGTTTTGCCTTGTTGAACAAGCGCAAAGCCCCGTTAAGTGTCTGTGAAAGGCTGGTGATTGTGTTTGCGGCGCCCCGGGTGTGCCGCGGCTGTCCGCTCCCCTCTATCTCCTCCGGACAGACGGGATTAGAGGCTGAGAGAGGGGCTGAATGACCCTCTTGGGGGAGAGAGGGGGGGACGACAGGAGACAGGCAGGCAGTGAGCAGCTTGGTTTGGAGCTCACATGCAAATACACAGCGACAAACACACAAATACAAGCCTAAACACACATTCCCCCGATCTCACACGCACAAAGAATTTAAACTGAGCTTGCCCCCCGACAGATGCATGACCATCCACAGGCATGACCACAGGCAAAGCATGCAGTGGACCGTGAGCTACTGTACGTGCAGAGAGTTGCTGCATGAATCCTCACACTGTGGCTGCTATAACTGCAGCCATGTTGTTTTTATATTTTATCCTATTTTAGTTTAGCCTTTTCTGTCTTTCATGTACAGTGTAATGCATATTGTGCACCCCATTGTCACGCTTGTGCAAAACAAACAAACTTGCTTTGCCTCAGTGGAAACGTGACCTCATGACAGAGCAGGACATAAGTTTGTAACAGGTCAGTATACATCCAATTTTCACATCATCTCATTTTCATTTGGCCAAAAACGTGCGAGAGGTTTAATTTATGTCCGCGGCTCAGTCTACATGTCACAAAAATCTACATGGATACAGCTTTCCCTTTTAATTCTTCATGGGTCTCAATATCCATCATATCGCATGAAACCTGCCCTGCAGAAAATATCAGCATAGGTGTACGTTTCCATCTCATAACGACAACATACATCACCAGCTGATCAAAGACCCGGCTTTGATCAGCTGGTGCTAGTTATGATAGAAGTGCAGCATTTACTGTCACATTACAGGGTAGGTGAGAGGTCAGAGAGCCGGACTCAGGCTCGTCTCATTGAGCACCGGTGACGGCAAATTAGTGGTAATCTCATGCTCAAGGTTACTATGGTTCAGATTGTTGTGGTTTATTACACTATGTACATAAATGCTACTGATTCTAATGATCATAATGGTGGTCAAACTGTGCTGCTTCACACAGCTGTAAAGGTATTATTAGTTGCTTTTTGTGATTTGATATGACCGGAAGTGAACACGTTGAATCAGCTGTGCTATCGTCTCGTTGGTCGCTGCATCCTGAATCCGATCAACACCATACTGGGTAATTTCAGTGTGTGTTATTGGCAACCATCAAATCGCTATCCAGAGAATCAATATAATATGGCATCATGATCAAACTAGTGATTTATACATTTATACATTTCTCAGTTGTGCTGAGTCTGGCTCGCATCTTTTCAGCTAACCTGGGAAAGATCGTGTTTGCAGCACCCTGGGTGTGTTCAGGCTACCCACTCCCCTCCATCTCCTCCACACAGACGGTTAGTTTGATTTCTTTTGGGTATTTCTACTTGTGTTACAAGATTCTGGACCCATGTGTCACATGCAGAAGGTTTCCTTCTATGCTAAATAGCTTGGTTGATGCAAAGATTAGCCTATAATGCAAACCCAACAAGCAAGGTTTCACCTTCGTTACCAGACTATTTTCGAATTGCAAATCAGTGTATTGATTCAGTTGGTTTCGCCATCTCATGCACCTCTGGGTCCATGTTTAAGCACATAAAACAAAAGGATAAAAACAAACCACCAAGTTGAGCTAAGCTGCCATCACCACAGAAAAAGACACAGGAAAGTTTCTCTTAGATTTGGTCATGTACTTATTTTTAATTTCCTACATGTACAAATTAGATCTCTCTCCCTCTGTTTTTTAAAAAACATATCTATGTCTTAAATCTTAATAGAAACCTAGCCACTGAGGTATAGATGCTCATAATGACATAGCTCCTTACCTTAACCTAATAGGATCTATATTGAACCAGTGAGGAAAAATAGCTAATCAAACTTTAGCATCAGTCTAAATGTCCATTTCATCTTGTGAAATGATGCATTTGAATCAAAATTATAATCTTTTCCTAATTCTGACCAGGTCAGTTTTGATTCCTAAATCAAATAATATAAGAAAGTAATAGGGATGCCCGAATCTTATCAAGCAGCGATTGAAAAACAAAAAGGAAGCTGGAAATGTGAAACATAGTGATCTTAGTGTTAGTCATTTTGCAAAGTCTATAATCTCCATCTCCAGATTTGTTTGTAAAAAAACACTAAAGGATGTCTTGAGCGTATCTCTGAGATGCCACCAGATTTTCTTCTTATTGCGCACGCTAATAACAACAGGTTGATTGCTCATAGGAGGTCAATCATTAACATACATTTACATCTCAGACATTGGGCTGACACACTGATTGGAGTCATTTCAAATAAGTGAAAGGCAAACACTTCAAGCAGCTGAGTGCAAAGGTTGAAATAAAGAAAGTCCCCTCTGAAATCTTCGTCTTTTACAGCGTGGATTTTTCTGTATTTGGGGAGATGCTGGTGAACTCGGGTATAAATTTAGCATGACTAAAGTCAAAATCTGCCATTTGAAGGGGGAGAAAAAATGGAGGCCCAGAAAAAATGACTTTACATCTCAGCTCCCTGAGAGGTGGCGGAGCACATCTCCCAGTCTGCTCTATCTGATCCCACGGAGCCCCCGGGGGATGTTACTGTACGGCTCCCCGTCAAAGCAATGGAGCAGCACTCATTCACATCAAGGAGCACACTTTGAATCCATTCAGATGGGATGATTGCGATGCTGGGCACCTTCCTCGGCAGGGCAGATAAGTGGAGAGGCTCCAGTCGACATTTACATCTCATACACCTCATCAAACACCGGGTCTTTGTCGTCATGTGTTACATTTGAATAAAGCAAAGCTGGAATTTTTAAGCAGCGTGAAAATTCATCAAACCTTCCGTCCAGCGAGGCCCCTTGTCTCTCCTAGCAAATAACTCCTGGTTACCTTATTCAAACTGAAAGTGGCAGGGCTCAAATCAAATCAAGTCAAATCAAATTGTGCTTGGATGGAAAAAAAGTAAGGAGTCGGGAGGGAGAGCAAAAGGGCTCAAAAACAGTCACGTTTTCTCAGAGTTCTCGTTCCTTTTAACAGCTCAGAGCGGCAATTTGCCAAATAATGCAGACGAATTCGAACAAAGCTAACCTTAAAGCAGAAACTGCTTTATTAAAGTCAAAGTCAAACAGGGAGAAAGGTAAGGAGGTCAATGCAGAGAATATAAAGATCGGTGAGGGCTTTGAGGAGTTTTATACATGTTGCAGTCAATATTTTGACTTTTCATTGTACAGCTGAGTTCACAGACGTCTGATAAGAGAAAAACATTGGAAAAAAATCATGTTTATCCAAAGACCTGAAGAGGAGAAGAAGTGAGAAAGAGGAAATGCATGCTGTAAGAAAAAAAAACACAGACAGCAGAGATAGAAAAGATCTGAACACATTCCTCGGAAAGACGAACGGATCCAGACAGAAAAAGAAAAAAAGAAGAAGTGGTGAATGGAGACAAAGAGACAGAGGAGGCAGACTAAGAGAAACAGAGGGAGAGGAGACCTCTATTTGTGCCAGGTTCCTTTGCCTTCAGCTTGAACTTTCGTGGCAAAGATGAAATAAAATAACAATGGGTTACCATAGCAATAACAGTGGAGCACATAACTAAGTATTATGAGAGATGGGGAGCATCTGAAGGGAGAGGAGGAGGGGTGGGAATCCAGCTTCTGTCTGTCAGCCGCAATGCTCCATCATCAAAGCTGTTCTCCACTTTCAGGGCCAAGACTGAGACACACCAGTGGATCATTAGTCTCCAGTGAAGAAGACAGTCATTTATCCAACTTCTTTTCTTCTTCTCTTCCACAAAAGTTGAGAGGAGTGAGATAAGGTTTGTGAGGAGAAGAAGAAGACAAAAAAGAAAGATAGAGGGAGTAATCTTTCTTGCAGGAAGTCAATTTCTCTGGGCGCTAACGCGGCTCCCTTTGGGCTACCTGTGCAGGTATCAAGCCTGCGGTCTGTCTGTGAAGCACCGGCCCTTTGCAGCACATCAATACGCTGAACTTTTCCTGCTGAGTACCTGAGCTCTCCTGCATGACCCACTCCTCCTTTATCTATTCTGTTTAAAGATATAGTTGCAGGAGGAGCTTGATTACCTCCTGGGATAACCCCCCCCTCCCTGGCACCTCTTTAAGTTTGCCAAGTGAGAAAGTCCTCAGAAGTTTGTTGACAGATCTCTGCTGCGGCAGGAGGGAGCGATGGACACGGTAACCTTGGCTCTCCAAAGGACAAACGGAGAGTTTTGAAAAGATCAAGCGGGGGGGATTTTGTTGATAGAAGAGATGAGCAGGAACAGGACGGGAACTCAGGTGCACGTAGAGAATATATATAAATATATAAGTAAAAGTATATGGTGCCATATGAAGAGCCTTTTTAGGATCCCTATTCTACTTATTGAGGTGTGATCAAGATGAAGCACCATCACGAGAATCCCTTTCATGTGATGAGGAATACAAACGAGAGCCTAAAGGAAAGAAAAGTGTGGGAAGCGCAACTAAAGAAATTTAAATGCATTAAACTGGCTGGCTTTTATTGCTTTGCTGTTTTCATATATGAATATAAGACATGCTGATGTGCAGTCCAACAAGGTTGTTTAAAAATACTGGAAAAAAAAAAAATCAAGGTGTTATGCAACCGCTTGTTACATACTGCATTACTGCAACGGGCTTTTGGGTGGTATGAAGGCTTCTCTTTTCTCTCTGTCTTAACTGGCTCGACCTACAGAGATAAAAGGCTTACCTGCTGAGGTTTGCAAGCTTTTTTTTTTTTTGCTGTTGCAGCTCTTGCTTGCCACACCCCCTACATTTTAACACCATTGTGTTTGTAAAAGTCAAATTAAACCCCTATTTTACAGGATTCTGTGTGCAGTCTCCATTTTTATGTTGCAGCTTTTGAGCCACAACAGATGGTAGAAGTCAAAGTTGGAAAAGGTCTCTGATGTTTTACTCATGTGCTGTATAAAAAAAGAGCTCTAGTCTTTATTAGTCAATGTTCTCTGTTTCTGAATGTGCTACAAACGTCTGATTAGTGTTTGTTTGCCCAGAAATATAACAGGTGTAAAGATTGGAGATGGAGATCTATGAGCCCTCATACAAGCCTGTTTTTATTTCCCATTTCCCAGTTAGATGTTTTTGCTGGTTTCCCGCCGGTATCCACCCCCAGCTGTTTTTAAATCACTGAAAACACGGGAATAATTCCTCCTGTGTAAATACAAACTATGTTTGCTGTATTGATGAGTGGGAGGAGAAATCCAGAGACTGCCATGTCATGTATTGGGGTCACATTAAAGACCCACTCCTTAACTTTTAACCATAATACTGTGTTATGAACTTGTTTGATGTCACGGTGACATTATGTCGATTTCTAGAGCCGTCGCTGCCCAGTAGCGTCCCACGGCTGAGAAACCACGCATACAACTTTTTAGCTGAGTTTCGCTCTGTGCATGCGTCACACGCTAGCAAGTGGATGTAAACAAACCGGCCGTTTTTAACGTGCACCGTGGCGGAGGAAACAAAAGAGACAGAGCAAGAAATAAGTCAAGATAGATAAGATCTCACAGTACAGGATGCAAGATGGATGCTGGATTAGACGTTGATAGGACGATAGGATAAGAAAATTTAGAATAAAGTCCTAATATTACGAGAAAAAAGGGACAATTTTACAAGAAAAACCTTGTAATATTACGAGAAAAAAGTCGTTATATTCTAACCAGAGGAAAGTAGTTCAAATTAGGGCCGTGAAGCATTTCGTAAAGTTGCACAAGTTTCACAAACCAGAAACCAGTGGACTAACGTAGCCCTAACGCGTCGTACGTCAGTGTTTTCTGTTGTGCCTTTTTTTGTTACACATGAGGAATTTTTTCTTTAGTGTGGCAGCTTGAACTGGTTCTATAAACCAGAAATGAAACCTAAACCTATAATGTCTAAACATTCGGACTCATGAGTGGTTAACTGCACCTTATTTCTTACATCATAAATCCCATATTTTCACATCTTTTTTACCTGGATATTTATTGGTAAATTGTATAATGTAAATAGTACGTTTCTATTTTGATCCAGATATATATATGTTGACAAGGGTGTTTTTGTACCACAGAGTTTATTTTATTTTATTCTATTTCTTCTCTTAATGCTGCTGTAATAATGTTATTTCCCTGTCTGGGATCAATAAATTGTATTAGTCTGACCTAGTTAGACCTTGTCCAAAGGGTTACACTTCCGAAAAAAAGCAACAAAAAGGACCCTTTTTTTTTTTAAAGAAAAAAAGTGTGTTTCGAAGAGTCTACAGTAGACCACCTGTGGGTTAGTCAGATTTGACCAGTTTAGGTTTTGTTATGTTTTTTTTTACCTTTCTTTTTTCCACTGGACCTGGTCTGAGGTAGTTTAGATCCCCAAATATGAGGTTTGTTTTTGCCTTTCCACTTTACCTTCAAATCAGAAGTCAGCTTCACTGCTGAGTCAGAACATACAGTCATTAACACAAAGGAGCTGATACAAGTGTTCCATATCTAGAAACAGGAAATGACATCAGCGAGTTGCAACAGACTTGATTTCTGTCCAATCGTAATCAAGAACAAATCAAACAAACTAATTAAACAGGAATGTTAGTCGTCAAGGACAAAGCCTGATGGACAAGCAGCAGCTGATGTTGAAGCTGTTCAGCTTGTTGTTTATTTGTTATCAAATCTTAACAACTGAATGAAATATTAAATAATGAAGCACTGCTCTCTGGTGTGTAACTGCTGTCTTGACAGTTCTGCACTGCAGCACGGACTTCGCAGCGTATCTGGGTCAGATTAAAAATGGCCACCAATTCATACTTTTATAGTTTCTCATAACCCATAGCATGCTTCCATGTAATGAAAATGAGAAGTTCTGCAGCATAACATATGCTAACTACGTAGCAGGATGCCAACAAGATCCAAAGCCAACAGAGACACATATACAGTAAGCAATATGTTTAACAGCAGCCATGTTTACATGCACAACATCGGGTCACAGTTTTGATTAGACTTGCATCGTTTGCATGAGCCAGAAAAGGTTTATTTACAAGCATCGTTCGCCAATTGTCTGACGTTCTGGAAACAGCAGAGGGAGGAGGAGCAGGGGTTTCCACTGTAATCAAACATAGATGTTTGTGCACATACTAAAGCTTAAGATCTTTGCCTGCACCGTTGGGGCTTCATTTATATCACTTTACTCAGGCTCGGGACGGACCTGCGCGGTAAATGAGCGGTCAGGTGATGGGAAAAATATGCTTATTTTATTTCTTTGTTCCATTTTATTATTATTTTTGTATGATTTTGCTTTTTGTTCCTGCCTTTTACTTCTTTGTAATACCTTCTTTGTACCCTCTGTATTGCTTTTAATGCTTTTTGTAAAGCATTTTGAATTGTCTCGTACAGGAAATGTGCTATAGGAAATAAACTTGCCTTGCCTTCCAAGTGGCCTATAGCTTATGTTAGTCATGAATAAATTATGTTAAACATGTATTTGACTCATTCTTGACAAAAGGCAAAAGAGCTGTGTGTGTGCACATATTTGAATAATGTCGGGCTGTAAACAGGTTCGGGCTTTTAGAAAGCTGTCAATCAAAATGTCGGGCTCAGGCCAAATTCTGTCGGACTAACTTTCAAGGCCTGATTAGAGCTCTAGCACATATTTTCACATACTGATCATCATCCCCTAGAAGCATTGTTTTCTTTAAATATTTTTTTTTTAAAAAGACAGACACACCAGTGTCATAGTCTTTTTTGCTAGCTAATGAGAAGCTAGCGTGATGTTGAGAGGGGAAGCAGCTCATTCATCCTGCAGTGAATTACTCTCTCTTCACTCATTCGTTAAAATATCAGATTTTTTTTCTTGCATTTAATTCTAATGTTTCATCCACCTGATGACAACAACTAAAGCGGATCCAGTTTATTCCTTTACAACGCTTCACTGGAACCACTTAGTTGTCAGGAATTAATGGACGTCCTGCAGCCGTAGTCTGCACTGTAAAGACGATACGTCAGGCTGTGACTGATTCCACCAGGAACGTCTTATAAAGCCGGGATTCTTCTCATAATCTGCACACAATGATGTTTTTGAAAGCCTTTGCAAAAAAAATGCACAAAGGAAGTGTGAATTCAGCGAGACTGCAGTGCATTTGGACAAGATGATGAATATACCATACATCTAGTCAAGCCTGTATAATGGATCCATGTGTCAGGGCGAGACTTCGAGGTGTTTCCTGAGGAGTGCTGTGTGTTTTCAGGCCTTTATGAAAGCCGGCTTGTTGTATAAGAGTGTGTGTATGTGTGTGCGTGTGTGTCTGGCTTTGTAGCTGCTGGGCTCCACAGGTACACAGGCCATCGATCACATGGTGGGACCATTACACACAGGCAGGGGTGGAGGTGGATAATGCTCCCACCGCTGCCACCGCCGGGGCCTCGACCGCTTGAGGGTCAAGCGTTTGGCTGGCCAACGGTAATCAAGCCGACAGCGGGCTGCCTGTCTGCATGACAGATAACGTCACTGACACTCATCTGTACACACCAGCACGCAAATACACCCACCTCTGTACACACACACACGCCCAGTCTGCAGGCTGTCCTTTGTAATGCAACAAGAGCTGTGTGTCAGGGAAGTAATAAGTTCAACAATTCACATTTCAAGTTAAAAATGTATCAGAAATAGCTACGCAATTGTATATTTTGTATATTTTATTAGCTTTTGGACACAAACTCAACATAAAAAGGAGAAAATAAATGTTTGTTTTGGTCTCATGATGCCATTTTTATTAAATAAAAATTTTTAAATAACTAGAGCTATCTCATAATCCTTAAAACTCTGTTAGATTGTGCTATCGCTTTCATTGTCAACAGTGTCTCATGTAACTCTGTGGGGTAAATTGTGATGGATAGCTTACCATTTAGGTGATCTAAGGAAGTTTTACATCCAGTCCAGGAGGTTTACAATCCAGCCACAAAATTTAGGGTTAATTCAGAGACTCTATGATAAATTCAAAATAAGGAACAGCATTTATCACATTTTTGTGACAAAAATAAATGACCATCACTACTATGTTGCTAAGAGACCTCTATTTTGACCTGGAAATGATGATGAAGCCACTTCATGACTAACTTTCCACCAATCAGAGAGCTTAAATTGAGGACAACATACATGTTCTAACCAATCAGGAGCAGCCAAAGATCAACAAGTCAGCATAAAGTTCTATGTGTGTCTGAAAATAAGAAAAATAATGGTCTTCTATGGCTGGAATAAAGCCAAGAAGCTGAGCTGGAGCTGGTTTTGTGAGGATAGGAGGTAAATGGTAGCAGAAACATCTGGAAATGAGGTTGTAAGTGTAAATATGGAAATAGTTTCTGTTGTGTTTATTTCAATGCCAATGTTTTTTCTCCTGAAAGCCAAGACTTGAGAGAATGATCTGCAGATGAGAAAAGGCTTGGTCACTTTTGATCTGTGTGGTATTTTTACAAAGTTTTCTCGTTCTGGTTGGCTTTTTTTAAATCTATTGATACATTAATTTTTCATCATTTCAGCCTCATAATCTGCGACTGAGGCTGTCCTGAAAAACTGTAATTAAATAAGTTGAGCTTCTACTTGTATTTTTACATTAAAAAAACAACAGGGTGTCTATAAATACAAGAAATGGCTTCAAGTTTAAAGGGTTAAAGCTCTTTGTGAATTATTTGGACAATAAAAGGTAACCTAATTAGCTTCAAACGAGGAAAATGAGGAAGGAAACAGAGCATCCAACTGTAGTTGCACAACTAGCGAAGGAGTGAAGACTTAAAATGGGTGAGTTAAATATAAAACTGCTCATGTGAGCTGTGAGCCTCCAGAGAATCAGTGCTGGGCTCATCAGTGACAGCTCCACCTGTTCAACACCTCCACCACTCAAAAAGACCCCTCAAGACCAAGAGGTGTGCATAAACGCTGAGCAAACGCTCCCACGTCATTCTGGTGCATTAATCTAAATCCAGCTGCTTCCTGTTTCCGTCTACATGTAAACCAGACCACAGGAAGGTATGGATAGCCCAATTAAGACACCTTTAATTTAAGCCAGACTGTATACATTTTCTAATTTGCCAACATACTCTACATACATGATAAAACTGTCGACTTAAAGTCAAAACAGCTGCTTTTTGAGCTTCCAAATGGCAGGTGGAAGAGCGTGTGAAAAGGAAGCGGCGGAGACACAGATGGGGAAGGAGACGGAAAGAAAGGAAGACAGAAATAGAGGAGAGCAGATAAAGAGGGGAGAGGATGTGGTGAGGAAGCAGAGCGTAGTAGAGCCGGCCGCTGGGACTGTGAGGAATGAGCTGGCTGTGCTATAGGAGGCCTTAATGAGCATTCTCTCTAAACCCTGGAGAGTCTCTCTACAGCTCTCGGCCAATCTCTGTCTTTTCTCACAGCTAGCGACGTACAGACACACAAAGCCGGGTTGCACGGTGCTGTATGCACAGATGCATGCGGGACGTAAGGAAAGGCAAACATGCACACAATCTCCACTCACCGGAGAGTGGGAATTTGTCCAGATATAATTCACTGTCACCTCTGCAGGGCACACAGTCGTTTAAATCCTCTCTCATAATGAAACAACATTAACAGGCTACGTGACACAATTCTCTCTGCTCGCGCAGACCACGTTAATATCTTGCTCTATTTCAATTCCATTGCATTAAATTGGTACAGTGAAGTCAGCGTGGATCCTAATAAACCAATAAACACCTCGGAACCAAAGGGAAGAGTGTGGCAGCCGTGCTCAGATAATAGCCACTTTATGCATTAGCAAAACACCTGTGGTAATAATGACTTCCTACTGTAGGTCTGCTTTTTCCTCTGCAGACTAATGTGCCCTTGATTCCCTCTTGACTTATCACTCCTTCCAGCTGTATTAATGGATGGTGGGGGCACGACAGATGCACCCTTGTAAGCGTCTGTGTGCAGAAGCCTCGGGTTTTTATCCGCCTGCTTAAAAAACAGCCCCTTTATTTTTTTCCCCAGGAAATGGCTGAATGACAAGGTATCCTGCAATCCTGAATTATGGCTTGACGCGTGCAGGCCTGAAAAATGGAAAAATGATGAACAACGGCACAAAAAAAAAAAAAGAAAAGAAATTCAGAGGGAACAAGTTGCAGAGGTGACAGGAACGGCTGTAAATCTGGTTGTGGGACAGGGGCGGGAGATTAGGCAGGGACACGATCACAGGAGCGTGTAGGTGTATCTTTTGTGTTTATTTTCTGTCTTATTGTGTGCATAGCTATCTGCAGAGGATGAAGAGGAGGGAGGCTTTATTTAACAAAATGATTAGACCTCTCTGTTGCCTCTCGATTCCAGCCTTCGGTGGCAACGAGGTGGCTGCCCCCTGAGCTGGCCGGAAACTTGGAAACTATCCAAAGCCGCTGAACGACTCGCTCTCATTAACTATTAACCAGTGACTCGGGCCTTAAATCATCTTGGTGGTCCCCAGCCTGCTGACCCTGCTGTGGCTGGTGGAGGCAGCTGCCGAGCACCGTTTCATCAGAGCTGGCCCACCGGACACCCTGCTGATTTAATGGGCTACAATTACGCTGCTTCTGACACAATATACGGCAAACTTTTATAGATTTCCTTCCCTACAGCTCCACAACCAGCAGAGCGAATACTCTCTTTTTTTTTCTTTTCTTTCTTCCAACCTGCCAGACAAACGAGTGCTCATGTGACTAAATTACATGTTGTGAATTGGGCTCGGTGTTGACCTAGAGGCCGGTGTATATGGTAAACGCTGCATCGCCTCAGGCTGTTGCACCATGTATGAACCACATACGGTGTGATTGAGCTATACAGTAGGCTGGGGTTGCTTTTACTGTACAATGCAGCTCTTTATTATTTATTTCAAGCCCTGCAAGAGGACTGAAGAAGAAGCTAAAGCGATGAAGTGGTGGAACCATATGGCTGACGTGCTATTTATGTATAACTGGTCTGATTAAGTCAGGTCTTGAGGCCCCTGAGTACAGCACTTAGTTGATGGTGACTGGAATGGGCCAGTAGGACGCCACCACGCCCAACCATGCACAATGGAAAAGAATTAGACAACACTCCCCGGAGAGGCCTGCCTTGTTTTCCTTCTCTGGTTAAAGAACATGCGCTAATGTGTGTCTTACTATAAGTGGATCACAAAGTGAGGTACTCCATGCAGCTACGAGTCTTCATCAATCATACTGTGGATGTTTATTGATTGCGTCCGGACTCGTTATGACATCCGAGAGGTGCCGTGCTTCCAATGTGCATCCTTACGCTGGAGTTGTGGAGAACAAGAGGACGTAGCTTTGATTCTGATATTGGTACGGGCATGAAAGTGTCCCAGAGAGGTCCCTGGATGACGTGTTTTATCCCACACTCATGATAGACGTTTAAGTAGGAAATCTGAATAAGGAGACGTTTATAATGCAGGGACAAGGAATCCACTAGTTAAACTCAGCTTAATGAAGCCTTGAAGGAACAGTGATAAACACAGGACATCATCCTTATAGTTGTAATTATTTTGAAAAAGAAAATATATGCAATCATTTTGACTCATTTCATTTGCATAGCATCTGTGATATAAGAAGGAAAGCTCATTTTTACATCCTAATTATTCTCATTTTAATTAAAAACATGTTAAAATTATTATGTTCCAATTTTTCAAGGAACATAAATGTCTTTTATAGTTCATATATTATGTGAAGATCAGGTAAAAACTTCAGTATGTCGTTATGAATGATTACATTTGAATTATATAGATCAAATCACAACTTTGTCTCTACCTCATCATCATCATCATCTCCTCTTTATAAACTTTGATTCTGTCACCTGACAAAATAACATATAATCCCCCTTTTTCCACCATTTATTCAAGATTTTAAAAAACATCGGCACATTTCCACCAACATCACCTGTGTAAAAAAAAAGAAAAAAAATGTATAAAGCACCTGGTAGAGAGGCAGGACTCTTCAGATTCCCTAGAGTACATGTGGGGGGGCGGGGCTTTTTGCTGACTGCGTTGGACTTCCGGTCCGTCCCCCTAAAGTGTCCGGAGGGCAAACGGTAGACAACAGAGACATTACAGAGGGCCATACCATGTCCATACCGTCCCTACCAAATTCAATGCCCATGATTGAGAAGATGCAAAGAAAAATGTGGTGAAATGGGGGGGTTGTTAACCTGCAACTGTTGCAGGTTAAATCCTCAAACAAAAAATTTATAAAAAGCTAAAGAGGTGCGGATGCTCCTTGAACCGACTCTGAACCCTGACACAACAACCCACTGTCCTCTAATTACGCTAATCTTGACATGCCACCAGCTTTTCTTTGAAGGTCAGTACAGTAAAATTAAAGTCTCGGGGGGGGGTTTGGCTCATCAACGGAGGGAAGAAAAGCAGATGGAAAAAATAATCGACTCAATAACACCCATTTTGTTTTGGACTTTGTCCCTTTTTTTTTGGAGGGGGGAGTGAAGCTGCCGCGGCCCTTTTGGCTAACATTTATCTTTATGACAATAAAACATGTGCTTTCCCTTCCATGACAAGTCAGTATGTTGTGAGGAAGGCCTGTAGGCACAACAGTAGACCTATTTCAATTACTGAAAAAAAGCAGAGATGTGGATGACGGTTCAGAGGTCACAACCAGGCTAAGAAATAATCCCATTAGCTAAAGTGTGTGTGTGTGTGTGTGTGTGTGTGCGTGTGTGTGTGTGTGTGTGTGTGTGTGTGGGGGGGGGGGGGGGGGGGGGGGATCATAGAAGCAGACGCTAGAAACCTCATTTAAGAAAATACCCTTAAGCCCAGATGAGAATGTAGGAAGAGAAATGAAGAAGTCTGATATCTTTAGCTCTTTAGGAGAATGCTCTCAAATGAAGAAAAAAAAAAGGTGAAATTAGGCTCTGCCCATTAGAGTTCATCTAAAACAGTAATATTATTCTTATTATTCTTTTCTGAAGAGCAGACTTGACTTTGAGAAAACAATTTTTTTTTGCAAGCAATCTGCAACATGAGCAGAGAAAAAAGTGACAGCGACCTCCGTGTTCTCCGTTGGCCAGATTTATATCCGACACTGGAAAAGCCTCAGTAAGAGCTAATGATTCAGACCTGGATCCTGGTGGGAGGAACCGGCCTGTAGGAGACGGCTCCCAGGCATGTAGGAGGCCTTTGTGCCAAACACAAGGCCTGAATCCACCACGCCAGCGCACAGTGACAGGAAGAGGCAAGGAGATGAAATGCCGGGGCCTGTCCTCCTACTCTGTACTTCCTGAGATGAGTGTGCGCTCGCACATCCTGTGAGGGAATATATACTGTATACGTATGTCGAGTGTAAACAGAATGCCCCCCCCCCGTGCAAACATGCCATGTTTATGTGTTGTGTAATGCTACTTTGAGGGTTTCGTTTGGTGGGCAGAGTGGATGTTTTGGGAGGTGTGGAGGCAAGCAGTGGAGCAGGCATGGCCTTTGGACCAGACGTGCAGTGTGGGCCTGATGCGCTTCATAACCCCCCCCCCCTCCCTCCCCATCACTCACAGAGCAGAAGTGAGCCCGACTTGGCCCTTGATTTAGCTCTGTGGGTGGCAGAAGCCAGAAGATGGGAATCTTAAAGAAATAGAAAATGCTCTGACCCGTCTTGTCATTTTCTTCTCCTCTCCACAAACCCGAGTGCCACACCGAGTATGAACCCGCTGCAGTATTTCCTGTAAACTCGCAACACATCCTCAGTCCCAACTCATCACTCTCACACTTGATCGGGAGCCCTTTGGCATGAAATCCGAACACCCTCGGTATCCACTTAGCCGTTTTCAGTCTGCATCTACGTTAGCATCTTGCTGGGTGAAGATGTATAAGACAAAAATAAAACAAGTTTGTCCTTTGTGGGACCTTTTTGTTTACCGAGCACTCGTCAACCATCAGGAAAAACTTTAGCCTTCTACATCTGGGTTACCATGGCGATGTGTGGCGTACATTAACAGCTGAGAAAATTTGGATGTTGGCTCATGACAGATTTCAGGACTTCTATTGAAGTCTCTGAGGCTACCCTGGGCTTTGCAAGATGACACCGAAAGGCGTCTCCGCGGCAACAAGGGGGCCCAACAAAGTGAGAGTAAAAGCAGAAAGGAGTAAAAAAAATTATGTTGGTGTCAATGTGATAATTAGGTTATAACAGGAAATCTAAGTGCTGGACTCGAATACATCAGCTCCTCGTTGTTCTGAAGACACAAAGAGATTTCCCAAACAAAATCATGAAACTGAGCACATCTGCTCCATCATCATCATCATCATCATCATTATTTGTCTTGGGTTCATATTTGAAGGGTAAACCTGCATTTTTAAGGCTTTGCAAATTTTAATGAGCCGATCCATAATTTTCTGACTGAAAAAGCTGTGCAGATTCTCTGCAGCGAGGATGCAAATTTTAAGGATTAGCCTTAATCTCTTTGTTTTTATCAGTTAAAGCTGAAAGTGTCAGTAAACAGCAAACAGGTTGTGTAAGAACGAGACGACTGCAGATACGTCAAGCTGGTGTACGATCAGCCTGTTATGAGAGTTACAAAAATTTCAAGTTCTCCTTCATGAATTACTAAAGAGGATGTTCGTCTCCATTTACACAACTCAAATGAGTGTTTCTAACACATTTGCTAGTATTTCCACTTTCAAATAAATAAACTAATGTGCATAAGAAGGCTGGATGAGGTCTGGAGGGAGTCAAAGAATTTGGATACAAGGAACTTATGTTTTAGACCAACCTGTTATCTTTTTAATTACACTGTTTTGGTTTTATCTTTGGACTCAAATGTCCAGGACGGAACAGAATATAGAGATATCTGTACCAAGATGATCACCTGAACACAGTGAAATAAGGCAAAATAACATTTCTAGACATGACTTGTGGAGGTGTACATTGCCTTTTTATCTTTAATCTTTTTATCGTGATTTTTTTTTTTTTTTTTTTTTAAATCGTCCAGGCCTAGTTAAGATGTTTTGTACCTGGTTAAATCCAGTTTTTAGGTCTGATAAAAGAAGATTTAGACATTTAATATTTGTTTACTTAAATTGTTCTTTAAAAAAAAAAACTCTTTAGATTTCCTTTCAGTCAAAATACAATTTTCATGGTTTCATGTTTTTCTTATGAGCTCTAACAAAAGACAGAAGCTGTTTGTTTGGGATAAACAACTCTACAAAATCTGAAACTGATTACCGACACAGATGTGTTATCACACCTCAAACCTCACACACATCACATCAACCATGATCATGGTGAAGCTGTGGGATTCTGACACTTTAGAATATCAACTAGTTGGACTTTTGTTTCCAATCTCAAAATGTTCACTGACCTTTTGAGCAGCTCAGAAAACAGAAACAGCACATCTTCTATGAAGAATGCACCAACTTTCTCCATCACCTGGCATACTGCAGAGGTGTAGCCGTGACAACACACACACGCACACACACACACACCACCTGGAGGAACTGCTTGAACCGCCTCCCTTCCCTTCTCCTCCCTCTGACAGCTGGCCTGAAATGACAATTTCAAAGCCTGAATATTAAAGGTTTGGAAAGTCACTTTAATCTGATTACCTATCGGCTGCAAATCACCACACGGGAAACTTTATCGACCCATGAGGGTGAGAAAAGAGGTAAAAATACATCTAGCACACATATTTTGACAAATGTGATGATAAATGGAAGTTAACTGGTGGACAGAAAATAAGTGTTGCTGTCTTTTTTAGATGGAAAAAAAAATGTTTCCACGGGTTATATTAACACTATCCATCACTTACGTGTCATCATTGCTCATGCATGATCCATCAGTCAGATTAGTTATCATGCAGCTTCTATAATAATGTTTACTGATGGTGCTCCCAACAGAAGGAACATATTACTATACTTTATCAAAGGCGATAAAAAAAAAAAAGTACAGATGCTGCCGGAAAGAAACATAAATAAGAAAAAAAAAAAAGATGGTGACCAGCTTGGTTTGCACTGCAGACACCAAATCGCTGTAATCAGCAAATAGAAATATTCATTTACTTCGATCTTTATTTGATCTTTAGGCAGTTCAAAAAAGAAAATCACAAAACATGAATAAAATTAAAATATACAGTGGATTTATCATAATTAACCATTTCAGTTGCTTACTGATCAATGCGTCTAACCTTAACGTACTTTTAAACCTTCCATCTATTGTAAGCATATCTATATAAAAGAAATTAATAATAAAACATAGGCTAATATATTCTGTCTAAGCAATTATAACGTTGTTAATGTGGGGAAAACATTGACTCGGTGACCTTAGCTCCACAGACCTCCACATTATTGTGACACTTAATGCAACACTGCCATCTACTGTTTAACTGGAAACATTTAACCACTAGTTACTTTTTCCAGGAATGGATAATCTAACTAATTACTGTTTCCATGACCGCGACAACGTTTCTGTTTGTGACAACAAATTATCAAAAATAGGCTAAACACAATAATACTGTCTTCATCGAGGGTGAAACAACCACATAAGTGATTATGATTGGCTGAGGAAGCGTAAGATGTCATGTTAAGCCAATCAGAGGCATGTAAGGGATAATGTCCGACGAGGTGTCCATTATCAGAAATTAACAGACGACGCGGAGGCGCCAACTGTCCGACGCAAAGTGTCCATTCATTTCTGATAATGGACACCTCATTGGGCATTATCCTGCTTATACCATGGTCACTTACAAAGGAAATACATATTAAATCAATTATTAATACGTTAATGTTGTTTTTACCATTAAATTGGAAGTTTTTCACAAGAAGCAGCTGAGTGGACTATTTAACATCTGTCGTTGTGACGCGTTGCCAAGGTAACCGGCTCTGGCCACCGAACCTGCAGCTTGGTCGGCCGCAGAAATCGCCGTTGATGGTGAAATTTAATGGAGATACTGTCATGTCCATCAAAGTGGCATTTGAAGGACCCTGATCACTGCTGGTTGGGACGTTGCGGGACGACAAACTGTTACTCCATTATTGTCTCTCCTGGACTGATGGAGCCCAATAAGCCTGCAGGCTGCTTTCACAGCGATGCCCTGTCAGAGACATGATCTGCCATGTCTTCAAATTCACCAAACAGAAACTATAAAATCCCTCATGTTGTGTCTTCTGTCTCGCCGTTGTGATAAATAAACTGTGAAATAATCTCACGACGGTCCAAACCCAGCTCATGTTCCCTATTAGTGGCTGAACAATCCAACGCTGGGTGAATTCTGCTTCACATTTAATAAGAGCCAACATTGAAGGATCAGAAAGCAACGTCACTATGCTCTGACTTTCTGTTGCCACGGTTACCAACTAGCCTTTGAGCCAGCTCAATAATTTAGATCAATCAGGCTATTTGACCAGAACTTAAAAGGTGTCTTATAACACTTTTTAATGACACCCTGCAGCCAATCAGAATAGAGTATTCACCCAGACCATGTTAAGCTGTATAGCTTATGACCGAAAGTCATGTGCAGCAATGTTGAGTCCAGACAATACAAAGTTAGAGTTTTAAAGCGCAGATATGTCTGTTTCTGAGATAAAAGTTAGGAATCTTTATGTGAAATTTTTATAACCAGAAACGGTCCAAACAGTGTCCAAATGTTTCCTGTTAGTAAATTATTCCATTTCAAACATGTCTCATATCTTATAAGACAACATGCGGTTTAAATTCAAAGTCCATTACAGGGATTTTTTTTTAAGTAATGGGATGGTTACTTTCCCTTGTAACTGGTTATATTTATAATACTGTAATTCATTACTGTTAAGAAAGAGTAACTACAACTTTACATAACTTGGGCCTATTTAACATGTGGCTACTGAATGCATCATCCTAACAATATAAATAATATCGTAACCACCTATAACTTCTAACATTTTCAACTATTTACCTCAGAATGCACCTTGTTAACAGCAAGTCTCCGCGAGGCACTTAAACACCTGCGGCTAATTAACTGAGCTGAATTAGCTGAGCTGCTAATAACGTGATAATAGGTTTTGACAAGTAGGAGGAAAACTTACAGTTTTTTCCAGTGACGTGCTCTTCTCCACAGGAAGGAGGATGTTATTCCATCAATTTAAGTCTGGAATTAACTCCAAAAAAAAAGAAAAAAGTATAGGCCTATATAATGCTGCTGTGCAGGAGGCAAACCTCCGCCACGTCTCTCCTTCACTTTGTTAACGAGCACGGAGCGGAGTAGTGATCAGGCTTCGGCCTCCTCCGCGTAAGGATGCAGGTCTGTGCTGTGATGCGTCTTTACAGATATTGTAGTTTGCGCCATTGTCATGTTTATTCCATAAAAAGTTGCCATGATCCAGAAAGCTTCTTCGGATAATGTGCAGGGGCATGTGTAGGGCTTTTTATTTATTTTTATTTTTTTATTTGTGGCCAGTGCAGAAGCCAGCTGCTGTTGCACATCTCATAAGCTTTGGAAATCCCGTTACCAGTTCCTGAGTGGAACCAGTTTTCTATTCCCATCCCTACACTTAATTTAATGATAAAATGAGGATGTGCATAATGCCACTTAAAGAAAATAAATTAGAAATAACTAATTTGTACTTCATGTGGCCATTCCTCAAAAAGAAAAAAGTAGTCCAAAAGTGCCACAGATGCACCATACACAAGTTTCAATGCATTTTCCAAACAAAAATCCATGAGTTTAAAAGTTTATTTTCCATGACAAGACAAAAAAATAATAATTCTTCCGTCCCCTCTAGTGCATGCTGGTCCTATTCTTATATTTATAAATTTAATCCTCACAAAATGGCTTGTAACTAAACCAAAAACAAAGAAACTTAACGAAATAATATAAAATATTTTCTCAAAACAAATATTGAAAATAAACTAAACTGAATTCCTCAACAAAATGTAACTGCCATGAGATAAATAGCTCCTACGGTACTTTTACTCTTAGTATAGTAGCTCCATAAAACCAGTAGTTTTTTTTTCAGTTTTTTTTTAAAGTACTTTTTCTTATTCAGTTGATAATTTGCTATAATATATTTTTTAAAAATGACCTAAAATAGAGCTGAAGTGGTTAAAAAGAAAAAAAGAGAAATTGAAATTAACTGTAACGTTATGGTCATTATCCCAAATTAATCTCACCTCATCTTTGATGATCTGTAATTCCTAAGCTCCTGTGAGGACACCAGTTCCCACTAAACATCTATCGGTCAACATATTGCCCTCATATCAGCAATTAACCACCTTTCACCATAGTCCCAGTGTTTAAACAACATGTTACATAGACTTAAAAGTACATTTTACTGGTTTATTATTCATTTTGTCATGAAACTGTTCTGAAGTTAACATTCATGTCTTCACTTTTCATGCCACATCAACACCGGACTACATGAATTGTGTAACTTTTGCCATCCCTGTGTTTAAAAACGACAGTCCAGGCAGCTGCAGGGTAACAGTAAAGTTGGTGGTCTTACAATATGACGTCCACACCAACTTCCTGTTGCATTAGGGTTCATCAGTTCATCTCAGTGAGGTATCATGTGAAGCATCACTTCTAATTAACACAGAGTTGCACAACCTCAAACTCAGATTTATCAAGTTAATTTAAGCCCTGCAAACT
>JAOXYM010000022.1:23181672-23191975 GCA_028567055.1 Leptatherina wallacei | reverse complement strand
TTCCAGCAGGATGATGCACCATGTCACAAAGCTCAGATCATCTCCAACATGACAATGAGGTCACTGTACTCCAATAGGCAGCTTTGGAGGAAAAAGGGGGTCCAACGCGGTACTAGCGAGGTTGACAAGTATGTAATAGTGAGTTTTGTAGCATAAAAAGAACCAAGCCGACCACAGTGGTGGAAGCTTTCAGGAACTTTCCAGTGGTTCAGAAAATCACAACATCCAGCCGTGAAGAATACTTTCTAGGAGGAAAACCTCTAAATCCAAAGAGAGAAGGTTTGCAGCAAATGCTGCAAGTTCATCCCAATATGCAAATGACTCATAAGCCACGATAACACAAAGGTCAAGATTAGACTCAAACATGTTAAAAAGCCAGAACAGCTTCAGCACGACGGACAGATGAAACCAGGATCATCTGTAGTCGGTCTGGACTGGCTCCACATCACCTGTAAAGCACATGCAGGGGATGTGATGACGTGGACACGCAGCTTTCCAACAGCACCGGGTCAATAGTGTTTATTGATGATGTGACAGAAAGACAGAAGCAGCTGGATGGATTCTGAAGCGTGCAGGATGTACTGTCTGCTCAGATTCAGACAAATCCAGCAAAGCTGATTGGACTTAACGGAACAAAAAAGGACAATGACCTACAACATGCTGCGAAAGCAACACGGCAGCTTTTAGATGTAAAGAAGTCGAACCTTCCGCGACAGCCGAGTCAATCCTTTGAACTCGGCCTGGATTTCACTGACTGAGGACAAAACTAAAGACAGAAAGATCAACAAACAACCAACTGCTATAGACAGCCACAGCCAAGGCCCTCGTCTTCCAAGAAAACGCATGGATGTGAAGATATTTCAAAAGCACATGAAAATACAGGAAGCAATTTCATGGAGCTGGTTTCCTAATGTCAAATTTCCTGTAAAACCACTTTAACCATCTGACAAATTAACTCTGATAGAAGTTTAGATAAATAAGAGCAATCTACAGAAGGAAATGCAAGCGTTGGGGTCAAATAAACTGTTGCCGGCATCAATCTGTATTAATGCAGATTGGCTCTGGCTCTGTGGCGGTATAATGCTCAGAAACACTCGCAGGGGACTATAAATTCACAAAAGCTCTCTGATTACCTGAGTCACCTCGTCCATCCTCGGGTCACATCAACGTCCGAATTCTTGGCCTGAGTCATTTTCAGCGTTAACAGATTGCGACAATATCTTGTGTTGAACTGAAGCGGAAATTAAGAAAATGTGAGTAATAGCTTCAACTCTAAAACTCATTATCTCATCGCGCACAAATGGAAAATGAAGCTGTGACAAAGTTAATCATGCTGTACGGGCAAGAGGATCGGAGGTTTCTATGAAAAATGTTGACCTTAATGCATGACCCATCTATTCAGCTCAATTGTATTTTTTTCTCCCCCCTTTTTCTTCCCTTATCCCCAATTAAAGGAGCTTCCGTCTGCCCGTCTGTGTAACGGATGAAGCCTGCAGTTCTTGAACTCAGCGTTAATTAAACATAAGTGCATGTCTCACAATGACTTATGGTGGTTCGCAGTCCCTCCCTTATCCAGATAATATCCCCAACTCCTCTGGGTCATCACGTATCCACATGTCATACAAACAAGGACTAATCCCCAACTGTTTATCTGAAAAAAAAATTGTTTTAAGGATGTACCTGGAAGCTCTTACACAACACTCAAAGCTCTACGGAGGCAAGGGCCAATTTATTTGATGCGTCTGTGCCTCTGTGCGCGCGCGTGTGTGTGTTTGTGTGCAAGCAACAAGCTGACTGTGCTGTCAATTAAATATTCGTGAGTTCATCTTGGGAGTTCAGCTCATTAGGATTCATACAGAGCTAACTTTTATCACTTATTTTAAAGACTGTATGTATAACCTGTGTGTGTATCCTAAATCAGCCCACATATAAATCATCTAATGCATCCACACAGGCTTATAATTTATGTTATTTTGCACGTTAGCTTGTTTCATTGTTAAATAGGCACATGTGCAGCACAGGCCACAATCAGATGTTTAAATCCGTATATTTATGGTGAACAGCACCGGCATGCCAAAGGGAGCGCCGGTCTTCCCGATTGCCCTGCAAGGCATTGTGGCACTAAAGAGGTTTTTTGTTATCACAAAGAGCCATAGATGAAATGGAAATGCTATCTTTGAATCTTTAAATATGCCCTCATCCTTATGTGGAATGTGTGTCGTACGTGAGGATGATTTAATGACTTTTAGTAATCTCTGTATGAAATGCAGGAATCTGTGTTCTTTAACAACCGTTCAACTAATCTATCTTAGGCTTGGTGTTCGCTTTCCTGCACATGAGGACCGTGTTGTATCATCGCTACGAGTAACAGCGATGGAAAGGAAGCAAAGTTATCCTAAAATGAACAGTGCAACTCATGGTTATGTAATTAGTGATTAGTTAGTATTATTTCTGTTCCTCTGGCTAAGTTTGTGTGTTTTGTGTGTATATAAAGCCACAGATACATTATTAGCACAGTGTGTTTTCCCACTCTCAACAACAAACTGCTTGCATGTGAATAGCTTAGGGAGAATTGGTAAATTGTCTTTCTTCCCCCCACCCCCTCTACATTTCCCTGTTAATAATCAGAAAGTTGGCTAAGCTTCCAGATATATCTGATGTATACCATACATAGTGTCATTATCAGTTCCCTTCAGGTATTAAAGCATTCATTTTTCACTTTATTTAATTTAATTTCATTGCATATATCAAGGTCATTTCTGCAAATATTTGCAATTATCAGAGTACTCATTGGGGCCTCTGAGTCTCTAACAAATAGAATTTATATGAGACGTCTGTATATGGAACAAGAATTAAATGTATTTCAAAGCCAAAAAGAAATTACAATTTACTCTTAAAACAACAACTGTGGTCTTTTAAATACAGATTTTAAAAAATACAAGGTGTATCTAACCCCTCCGTGAATCACCACTTTCCTGTGTTGGAGTGGTTTAAGTACCTGTGGGCTCTGTTGACTTGGGCATTAGTCGCTGTTAGGGACTCCCAAGGCAAAGTGATCTCAGGGGAGGGGTCAGACTAAGAGTGATTCAAAGACCTCGTCCAGAATAGGAATAATCAGTGCACCCTCCTGGAGCCAGGTCTGGGAGACGAGCTCAACAGTGAGTTCCTGAAATAGCCACAGACTGCCACCTCCATGTGGACTCACTGCCTGGAATGTATTAAGGTGCATTGTGAACTGGGTGGAGGATAAAGGTAGGGACCTTGGCGGTTCAATCCCCAGCTGAAGCTGGCTCTAGGGACGTGGAACATCACCTCTTTGGTGTTGAAGGAGCCTGAGCTGGTGCACAAGATCGAGAGGTACCATCTAGATATAGTTGGGTTTGCCTTGATGCACGGCTTGGACTCAGGAACTCTGAGTTACTCCTGGTGAGATGCACTGACTGGTTGTGGGCTGCTCTTTGAGACTTTGTGGTATAGTAATGGTTTAATAATGGTGAATAATTTGGCTTAATATATCACAAGCAAATAGTAAAATTCAGATTAAATGAGCATTATCGAAGTATTTACTTGAACAACAATGAAATGCTATGTGAGTAAAAGTATGTAGACGGTGAAAATAAGTAATAATCAAGGGTGAAAGACATGATTACTTCTTTATAGATGAGTGGTGATGTATCGTGTAAATATGTAATGGAATTAGTATTATTATTACTGTTATATTGATACAATAATGGTGATGAAATTGATTTATTCTAGTTGATAGTGTCATTGTTGGGTTTGGTGGACTAAAATAAATTAATGTAAATTATTGTGATTAATTGTTTTTCTTTTTGGCCATTGATGTATTGTGGGTGTTTGGATTTTACATTGTTGTCATTTTTATGAATGAATGTTAAGCTGGACCCTGAAATTAATGTTAAAGCTAAGCATGCTAACACTAATGTTATTTCATAAGCTATGGGTGCTTTTGCAAGGCTCCAAATTTAAAGTAACAGTGCTGAAAATCTTGGCAGACTAGTCAAGTTTCATCTTTATCCTGTCTCTTCTCTGAATACTTTCCAGCCAGTCAAAGTAGCTTTAATGTTGACTCTTGATTCATCTATTGCTCTGGCACTTTCTTTCCCTTACTTGTTTCTTATAATAATGTCCTCTTGTTTTTTTTTTTGATGGATCAGCCATTTCAAACATTCAAAATGGCCAGTGTCTTGATATCCTGTTGCTAGTGTGTGACGCAGAAAATGCAATTGTAACATGATGCCCTTGGATGGGGGGAAAAAGTTGTGATGGTCTCAGCCTCGGGACGCTGCAGAAAAACTATGGCTCCACGAGTGTACGTATTGAATGTCAGTGGGGCATTAAAACGGGTCAGAAACACAGTTTTAAGGTCGGAAAGTTATGTAGTGATGCTTTAAAATACTGCGTGCAGCAACTATCGCTGGTGGAAATGCAACAAATACAATGCAATTTTTGCACGTTGGTCGTCCTGAAATCTATGCTAAAGCTAACGTTATATCCCGAGCTATGGGGGCAAACTTAAAGGTCCAAGCTGCAATGTTAACATCAATAATTATTAGTCTGAGATGAAAATTAACAATGGACTGGGACAAATTTAGTTAACGTAACAGGTGTCATGAGAATATGTACATCAGTTACAAAAGAAGTAGTCCGTAGGAAGTTAATAGATGTGTTATTTCACTTACATTTTATTCAGAAATAGAAGAAAAACCATTCAAAATAATGCATTGCCATGATAGTTGACTAAATTCCCTGTATTTTCAGACTAAATATAGACTAAAACTCTCATGATTAAGATGACTGAATTGTACGACAGACTTTTTTTCACAGTTTACTGTGAAAATGAACACTAAATTTGCCTGCTGTTCATTTGTATTCTTGTGTTTGCCTACACAAGCTGGCCACATGTGTTGATGTGTTGAATGAAAGCCCAGAAGACCTCACCAGCTTAGTCGGGGCTTTTGTAGGCCATCGAGGTATGGGGGGCTCTTTGTTATCGGTGGAACAGTGGTGGGTAAACACAAGATAAAGAGGCTGAGAGAGACTCTGCCATGTCTGTTTTCCCATCTTGTCAGTTAAAATGACTCAAGCCATTAAGGCAGTTACCACAACATGCTGACAACATGTACGGATGCCACCTGGACCCAGATGTGCCTCAGTGGTGGGTAAATGGAGAGAATGATGGAGAGGAAGTTTAGAGGCCATGTCTGCGCCAGCATATGCCCCAACCTGTACGTCCTATTACTCTTCCTCTTAGATTCCCAGCTTGTGAGACAGACACAATAAGCCATTGTTATGCTTTATAAGGGAGGACACAAAAGCTACAATAAAAAAAAAGGAAAAGTAGAATTGCTGTTAAGTCCCTGGCAACTACGCCGCATTTTTTTAAAAAACACATTGTCTTTTGATATGCGCTACGAATGGAAAAAAGGCTAAGGTATTGTTGACGGTTGCCCTTTCCCATGCCTGAATACAGGAGTACATATTTTCACACAGTGTCCGTGGTTCAATGAAAGCGATCACTTGGGAGCGAGGTTTTGTTTCCGCAGACAATCACCGGTTCTGTTCAGAATAGACTTGGGACATCGGGATCATAAAGAACAGAGCAGCGATGAGTGTGGAGACAACAAAAGCCTCTTGCACTCTCATCCTGCTATTTCAACGCGAAAACAATGGAGAATCAGCCTGATTGGTGCAACCGGCGGCATCATCTGGAATATTCAAGTCCATGTCACTCAGTCTCATCAGCGAATGTCGCAGATGAGACTCTCACCGCCTGAGCCTCGGCGTCTCTCTTTCTTTCTCTTTCTCTTGTATGAGGCAGAAGGGTATCAAGCATTTACAGAGCAAGGTCTCCTCTCAGTTGGGAATTCTTTCATCCCATAAAGTTTTGCAACAAAGACCGACAACGACCTTCACGAGGTCAGAATTGGGCAGGTGCCTATTTAACGCTCTTTATGGAGTCTTCACAAAAGATTTAAAGGAATAACATGAGGTAGGTAGTGATGTTGATGGAAAGTGTTAAGGCAGAAAGACAATACGATGCTCCAGTCACTCTGAACCACTCCGGTATTTTAAATGCCCATTCTCATCACAAATTTACCCTCTCTCTGTCTGCAGAGATTCAATAATGTTCATTCAAATATTCAATAAAGCACGATTATAAATGTGTGGCACTTGAAAAGTCGTATGTGACAGTATTTCTTTACAAAGCAATTAATTTAAAGACACGAGCTTGACAGAGGGCATGTAAAAATGACTGCTCTTATAAATTATCTGCTCAAAGATTCAATAATGAATTGCCTAATCATTTCATTACTTAATATTAGTGTGAATATGAGAATGGTGTGCAGATGTGAGCCCCCTCTGGATCTCAGAGTTCTTGATGTCATTGCCAGAGACACAGCCCTTCGTGACCGCCATGATGCCACTGCACTTAAAAAGCCTTTAGAGCACAAATCAATCACCATACGCTGACAAATGAAAAGTATCACAAACTTAGACTTTTAATCTGCCAAACAATCTGGGCTAGGTCACCTCCCTTATTTGGGGAAGATTTTCTCACTTTTTCAATCTACCCCACAGGCTATCTTCATCTCCCCCCTCTCCACAACATGAGGCCAGTGGGGGCTTGTTTCCCAGTGCAAGGCCACCGAGGGGAAATGTAATTCCCTTCCTCAGGTCGGTCAGATGGAGCGAGGACTTGGAGGAGGAGGAGGAGGAGGGATGCTGCCCGGCTCCCTGATTAGGACCCGAGGATGCGACTGGCTTCTCGCCAGCGTGGTTTCACACACCAGCGTGCATGTTTAAGGTGATCAGAAAGGCCGCCGTGGCACTCGTGACGTGCAACATAAAGCAAAACAAATGAGCAGCTGTGAATCATGAGGAAGGTGGGGCGAGCATCAAACACTTGCAGCCGCTGGCGTGGCTCACCCGCCCTCTCTGGAGCCCTGCTGGGCAGCCACCATGTATGATGAAGAAAGCAGGTTAGGGAAGAGGAACCCCTCCCTGTCCATTACTTATAAAAGGTCCTGGTGTTTCCAATCCGTATTCACTATAGGGTTTTTGAGTGATCACACAGCAAATGCCATGATCACATCCCGAACTGATTATAGTGCACTGTGAGGGGGGCCTGGCTGGGGGCACAATCCACTGCTGCAACCTTTAACTGTACAGCTCCTGTTCATTCACAATGCAGCTGGACAACACCATTAGCTGGTGACTTGTGAATCTTTATTTGCGCCTTCAGGTGAAAATACTTCTGTTTCTCCATTTGTCTTCAGTTGTTCCCCCATTTCCTTCTCACTCAGAATTACATTCTCTAGCTTGGGTCTTACATCCATAGCTGTGGCCATCATTCCTGCTGCTAATACCAGAAAGCACACTACAATGTTTCATTGAGCTTTGGGGGTGCAGATAAGAAATGAGATGGGCGAAAAATGCGCTTATTTTGTAAGGTGGTTGGGGTTTGGAACAGGGGTGGAAACTCTGACTTTGTCTTGATCCGATGCAGTCTTGGGCTTCTGATTGGGACACCTTGAAGACATTCTGGCCACATTCAAATAGGACAAGACCCAAGGCAGACGCCTAAAACTCCAGAGGGATTAGATATCTCATTTGGCCTTGGAACACCTTAGAATCCCACAGGAGGAGACGGATAATGTTGCTGCAGAGGACGACACCAAGCCCAGCTTTATTAGCCTGGTGTCACAGCTTTGGCCCCCAGAAATTGCGGTAATCAGATGGATTGATGCCCGATTGTGCATCACTTTCTTCCAGTTTCCTTCCAATAAAACTGTTCAGAGAATTGTTTTTAAACCTTTCTGAACAACTTCTACACCAAAGTTACATTTTAAAAACCTTCTGATTAATCTGTCCTCCTGAGAGCGAGGACATCCTTTGTTGTGCAGTGCTCACAACCACCTATGCTTAGCAGACAAGTGGTTGTGTGAATTCCCAAAGCTCTAGATGGATGGCTCAAAAGTGGCTTTTTGACTCTTCAGGAGGCAGTTCTTTTGTCCTTTCCTCACAAGATTCAGTTCTGGCATCTTCTTTTTTTTTTTGCCTCGAGCAAAAACCTCCAAAACTCTAACCACTGCAGTGTCAATTGAAAACCACATCCAGGACGGCAATAAAAAAGTGATATGCTTAGTTGGGAGTTTTGTTGCAGTAATAATTTCTCATACAGGAATGAATTTTAGTGTAAGAAACCAGGGTTTTAAGAAACACTTCTGCACACCACCTCAAATAAACCCTTACATCTAACATGCCCTGTTTTATAAACGATGTGTTTTCGAATCTGTAGCTGTCAGTCTTGTAAGTGAGTGTGCGTCTCTGGATGACGATCCCTTGGCGAGCCCCCTCGCTGATTAATCCAGCAGATTCTCCTTTAATATCCAATGGCACCAATACATTTTAATGCAACCTGAGATCAGGAGATGAGACCTGTCCTTAAAAACTCCCTCTCCCTCCAGGCTTAGAGGAATGCCTGTCCTCTCTCAGCGTAATTGAAAAAGATGGATCTCACCAAGTGTTTCACCAACGCAGCAGGCAGGAATTGGATTGGGAAATGTGTTCTGTATCATATTGCTATGTATGTGTTCGCCAGAGGCTCGCACACAGTTGGTGAGTGCGACGTGTTCTGCTGCCCATACTGAAAGGCAGGAAAACAGAGAAGGAAGGCATTTGCAATTTTATTACTACTTTAATGGGTTTCTCTATCATTCAGGAATTGCACTTTCTAATGCATTGGGCCCATAAATACAAGGTTCAATAGACAGCCGCTCTGCTCTCCTCATTACTCATACATTCATACAAATTAGAACAGAAGGTTGAATAAAATATGGTGTCCATTTCCAACGTGACACCATCAGAACTTGATCATGCATAGAATCTAATCGGGGGTATAATATTAAATGTAATATCTAAAACTTGCACGCGGTATCACTACATATGTATCTACAAATACTAATCATGTGAAATGTCATCCAAACAGTGTTGAGTGATTGACTGTGTGTGTCTCAGGTGAAAATTGAACCAGCTGCTTCTGACTCACTCTTCTGATAAAAAAGTGTTGTGATGGCACAAGCACTACAGAGCCAAGTAGGATATGAATGACAAGTTTTGTTAATATATATCACACACAGGCTCCCTGGTGTGCTTGCCATGGTCTTATTAACTCCAGATATCATAAAAACTCTATGAAAAAACAAAACAACTCGACACTAGGAGGGTTTAACTTTGTTCTTCCATGGAGGTGGAGATATGTGATCAATTGTTTGCTGCTTGGACTGGACCTCACATGCCAAATTTCATGAAACTAAATGGAAAGTTAAAGCGTGAAGAAAGAAAGCATCCATTAAATTTTGGTCCAGATAAGGGATCACTTTTTTTATAAACTGAAAACTACGTCAATGGATTGGGTGTAGGATAATCATTATTTGTGTATAAAACAGTTGTAGCTGTGTGCTGGAGTTTAACGACACCTAGTGGTGTAGTTTCAGATTGTGACCAACTAAACGCCCCCCCCCCCTCATCAACTAAATATGCATATGTACCAGTACCAGAAACAGCGGGCGCAGTGTTGGGCAGTATAGCTCATGAGCGATCAGTGAAGTAGAAGAAGAAGCCACGATGTGTTCTCTACCGCGTTGCCTCTTTTTATGTCTCTTTCTGAGAATGTACATTATCATGAACTCCTCCACTGTCTCCATGTTTGTTATTGTCTGAAACTGACGTCAGAACTCGGAGGTGAGCTCTGAACTCTGCCCTGCCCTCTAGGGCAGTGGTTCCCAAATGATTTTCCCCTTCATGATTGTTTTAAAGCGCCTTATAAATGAAGTTGAGTTGAGTTGAGTTCATGCACCTACCAAAAAGCTGTGGACCCCCGTCCGCCCTGTGTTGAAGCCATGCTTGGTTTTATGATGTCATTAGCTGCTTTTCACAACAAATGATGCATTATGGCTAACCCCTTTCCTTTAAAAAAACCAAAGTTAGGGTAATTAAATGGTGCAAGGTTTGTTTTTTGACTTCCCAAAACACTGCTTCCATGTAAATGAAACATCAAAATGATAAAAATCCACCTCAACTTGTCTTTGTGTGGACATGGCCTTCATTTAAATCACACTGGCTCTGAACAGTCAAGCCTCGGGAAGTCCCTGTGCTCTTTGGGGGACCCCTTTGAGGATCCAGGGACCCCAGGTTGGGAACCTGCTAGGCTATTTGTTATGAATTGGCTCATATGAATCAATGAATGACAATCAGACAAACTGATTGTCTGTGAAGCGCC
>JAOXYM010000022.1:23161082-23174457 GCA_028567055.1 Leptatherina wallacei | reverse complement strand
TATATATATATATATATATATATATATATATATATATATGTGTGTGTGTGTGTGTGTGTGTGTATGTGTGTGTGTTAGAGACTCACAATATTATTGGCACTATATCAGCATTGGTAAATATCAGATATCAGTCATTCCACCGATATTATAAACCAACAAAACAACAGGTGCTGGGAAAACATAATTTAGGTCTGTTATAAATAGGAAAAGCTGCACATATTTGACTTGTTTTGTTTAAAAGCAATGGTCATGATTGAGTGTTGGTATCACTACTCAATTATAAGTCGCTTTGGATAAAAGCGTCTGCTCAATGACTGTAGGATAGAAGAGAAACTCATTCAACGTACAATCTATTCTTTCTCAAGAAAGAAAAAAAAGAAAAAAAGTGGCTGCTGCACCTGAACAGGTTAGATGGTTCAACTTTACCGGTCCTGCAGCACAACAAAGGTGTCAAAATTATTATTTTTACATGCACATGAAAAGAAAAGTAAATCCTCATTATTCATTGTGGGTTTTTTTATAGTTCTTCTTTCCAATAAAACTTATATTTTAACAGACTGAACAAACTTTCTCCAGTGATGAACTCTGGGGTGATGCATAAGTCTGGGCAAAAAAAAAAAAAAACTCACAGTATAGCGGAAGATGAGGTGATCCATCTGTTCTATGTAAAAATGAAATGCTGAATAAATTAATATGAATGATCCAGTTAACAAACTGTCCTCAGCCAAGCCAGCAGGAAGTGTAAAAGCTGCCAAGCCACCAGGTTTATTTGGCCAACATTTGGCAGATCATTTTTACCCTCTTATTAAGTCAATGCAGACTACATGCAAGCCTAAGACAAATCCATATCATGAAAATTGAGACTAAATATTTTTAATAGGACTTAACATCAAAACAAATTCAGCAGTGCTGTGGGGGGCCAATGAGTTTGAGCCAACAGGTTTGAAATAAAGTGATGGGTCAGGTGTGTTTGCAGCACTGCTGTTTAAAACTTTTTAAAAAAACTTTAACACCTTTTTATGCTTGATATGTGAACAGAAATTAAAGTCAAGCAAAAAGTAAGGTATTAGCAAAGGATTTTCCATATTTTTGGGGATCTTTGAAAAATTGTACCAAATAAATTGATGGTATTCTTTCATCTTTCAGGCTTTATGGCGTAACTAGAGATACCTGGACAAGAATCACTTTGAAGTAGCCTTGGTTACTTTGACAGTTTTCTTGGTGGATAGTAAATTGCTTAAAGCTCACCGCAAACAAAGCATTATGCAAAACACATGCAATTAATCACCAAGAGGGCGGTTCATATTTTTATGATTATTAATGGCCTTTGCCACGCTGTGGGGTCATCTCACCTCGTTGAAATATTTACATCATAAACAGCATGAATTATGGGGGTTGCAGGAAGGGCGCTGCTTTAAAATACAGTTTCCTTTATTTTCATCAGCTGGGGGGGCCGGGAACTAGCCAACCGCAGAGCGCTGTATGGAAATGAGATGCTCGCTCCGGTCACGTGACGCCTGAAGGACATTGTTAGGATTCAAATCTCCCGATGGTCAGCGGCTGTGCTGGGAGAAGTGAAGGAAGTAGCTTCCAGCTCATTAGCCACAGTGTGAGATCGATATGGAAGTGCTGCAAACAGTGATTGAAATGTAATTCAAATGAAAGAGTTTTGTGTTTTCACAACTCGGAATAATAGACCGCGCAGGCTGGATGATTTCACATCGCTAGTCACTTTTGACCTTTTGCAGCTTCTAAGTTTCAAAATGTGAAATAAGAAAGCACATTCAGAGAACTGCAGGAAAACTTTTAAATTGATGTCAGTAGTTTATATCCCTTCAGGCTGCTGAGAAAAAAAAAAAAAACCAGCAGGATTTCCATGTTTATCTACATTTGATTTGGCATCTTGTGTCCAGAAAGTTTATCAAGTAATACAGATCTGAACTCAAAAATGGATGCATAAAGTTTGTGAGGACTTGACTACAGAAACAGTGCATGCAAAGTCTGCTCACAAGCTTATCCAGCCGCAAAATGATAGAAATATCTGAATGAGAAAACTTGGATTATTAATATTCATGAATCGTAGAAACAATATACCGATAGAAGCTGTTAAAATGTATTACAAAGTGCACTTGGTTTGTATTAATGCTTCAGTAGCTGCCACCTCTACTCCTGATACTTTATATATTTCAGGTTGGTCACTAATTACAAAATTAAATATGCAACATCTTTATGTTTAAAAAGTGAATAAAAGCTGTGAATGATAACAATTTAAAATTTGCTGCATCTCTGGCAAACTTCTTGGTGTTTGGAACACTTAAGGTCTACCAGTAGAGAATCTGGTTGTATCATTACCTCTGCTGAACATGTAGCAGTTGTAATGAATAATATTTTCTTAACCATTTTCCTAAATACAGTTTATTTACCACACCTTTTAAAAATGGTGTTTAACACCAAAATTACAAGGTGCTTAGCAATATTTATATGCACTTTATACTCTGCGTATTTTATATTCATTGCAGTATTTTATTCTATTTCCATAATGTGTTCAGCACTTTGTTTTCAACCAACGTTGTGTTAAAGTGTTTTATAAATAAAGTTAAGTTGAGTAACAGGTCAATTTATCCATCCATCCATCCATTTTCTGTACCACTTAATCCAATTCAGGGTCGCGGGTGGGCTGGAGCCTATCCTAGCAATTATAAGGCGAGAGGCAGGGTACACCCTGGACAGGTCGCCAGTCCATCGCAGGGCCATAACAGGTCAATAATAACAGGATATAAACAAACTAATTTAAAGCAAAGTGAAACATGATGACATCTAAATGGAAAATTCAAAGCAAAGTCAGATTTTTTGCTGAGCTACTTCTGAATATAGAATACATTACTACTGAATTGTGGGAAATTTTTAGATTTGTAGTTTCCATTGCTTGTAGTCTATATTGCAATATTTACCCAGAAACATTAGGGACAAAAAAGTCCCTTTTTTATACAAGAAATTGTTAAAGATTAATTTTCAACCAAGTCTTAATGATTAGAAATCTGTTGAATAGATCTATACCAGACACATGTACTGGATCTGATTTTTTTATCTCACTTCTTCGTTACTTCAATGTTTTACTCGTTTATTTTGTCAGGTTAAAGAAATCTAACAATTTTGAAGTTTGAATATCAAATGAATAATGGGGACAATCTTTTTGCCAGAGCCAAATAAACAACAACAATGAAGTACAATCACTCTTAAAAAATAATGTGTCAGCCAAAAAATATTTTTTTCAAAATAAGCTGACGTTCCAGAAATAAAACCACCCACTGCTAACATCTGACACCATGCTAACACTACTGCTAATTACTGCTTTCCACCGCTACTGCTAATTACTGGCACTGTGTAACTATTCTGTTAACAACAGCTAACCACTGCTTCTGCTAACTACCTAAAACCATTGCTGTTGTGCTAACCATGCTACTGCTAATTATTGATAACAATGGCTACCGCACAGCTACTGCTAGTTACTGCTACAGTGAAAAAAACTACAGATAATGATAGCTAAGCCGCTGCTATTAAGCTAACCAATGCTTCTGCTAATTAGTTAAAACCACTGCTATTGTGCTAGCCATTGCTAATAATTGATAACAATGGCTTTAGCACTTACTCTGCCTGATATATATTCAAACCAGGATGGTTTTTTAAATACTGTACAATATTTTTATGTTTTTGTATGTACAACTGTGTTGGACCCCAGGAAGAATAGGTTCCGTGATACTGCAGCTAATGGGGATTTAAATTAATAAACACTAAACTATTGCTAGATACTGCTACAGTGGAAAGAACAACTAAGTTACGGATAATGACAGCTAAGCCATGCTGCTTCAAAAAAGCCACTGCAATTGTGCTAACATTTGCAACTGCTAATTATTATAACTGCTAGCAATTGCTACAGCATGGCTACTGCTAGTTACTACTGTGAAAATAACATCTACATATAAATGATAGCTGAACTATGCTGCTTGTGCTAATTATAAAAAACCCCCACTGCAATTGTGCAAACTTCTTTTACTGCTTATGGTGCGTTCCAGTTGCCTCGGAATTCCTAGGGAGCGAGGGTAAGTAACATTTGTTGGCGTTCCAGTTGCACCAATTCAGAAAAAATTGACGCCCCCTAAACAGCCAATTTGTGTGCGTCTAAAAATGCTGTATAAAAACAAGAAAATCACAGACCTATTGTAAAAACATGCACTATGACAACTCCAGCTATTTTTAGTGATAATCAAATAATGAACCACACATCTCGCTGCGATTTTTCATGCGCAAGCCCGCTATAACAACGTTATTATCGATAATAACCAGCTGTTGTTTATACTAGAAATCTAACAGACACAAAATGTATTATAAAGAATTTTAATAGTGGTAGGCTACTAGGTGCAGCCATCTTCAAATCTGGTATCTCGGGGTCAGCTCGGAATTCCGAGATTGCTTCGTCATTTCCGGCAAGATTAAAAATCCAGTGAAACAAAGTAACATTTTGCTTTAATGTAACTAACACTGTAGTGCCATTTCAGCTGGGATAAATCTGTCTTTAAATTTTCTGTTTAACAGCTACAGAGAAAAGTTACTCCATTTTCTATCTTTAAGCATAGAGGTCAAGGCCCTATCAGTGATTCAATTGCACAATACCTCCATTTTCTGCACGTTAGTGTTCCTGCATCCAAACACAAATACAATTTAATTAGCCTGGATGTGATTCTATACAATATGAATCAAGCAAATAAAACCTATTCCCTTAGTTCCTTTTTGTTCTATTCTATTCCTTTGGACGGTCTGTAAATGCTGCTGCTGTTGTGTGGAAAACAGCAGCCAGTTTTGAGAGAAGAAAATCGTCCTTGGAGCAGATCATCAGGAGAGAGAAAGAGCGAGGATGCCTCCACCCCCTGTTGTTTGTCCGGGATGCCAAGCTCATGCTCAGCATGCCAGGCCCCATGCGGGTGCCCAGGCCGGCCGGAAAAGACAGAGCTCTTGGAAGACTCTGGTCTGGTTGGAGCCAACACGATGCTCATGCCAGGCAGAGCAACTGTGGCCAGCGTCTGCTAGTGCATCTCTCTCTTGTACCCGTCGGCACACGGCAGACCTCAGGAGAAAGGATGCAACCATCAGGGGACCGTTAGTCCATCCGGGCTGAGCTAGAGGACAGACCCCATGTGGAGGTGAGTGGGAGGCTTGGAGCTTTTCTAAAACAGCTATCAGCCTAGTATCTTGTTTCAGTTTTTCAGTGTTGACATCTAATTTAAGCCAAAGTATCCCAACGGCCTGTAAAAATGCTATGCTGAGCATTTTAGACACAAATATTCAGCAACAAAGTCCAATTAATAGTAAATTTATTGCAGCTGGAGGTGATGTTAGTGGTGAGAAATTAAGGTCACATGTCCTACAAATCCCAGTGCTTCCTGTCAAATGAAGGATATTGGTTTGGGTGGATGCAGTGTTTGCTTTTTTGCTTTCATTGACTGAAGGAGATGCATTAGATTTGGCACTATCTGCCAATTTCAGGTCAATACTGTAACCTTTAGGCATGTCCTGAAAATTGATAGCTTCAAGTACACTCAGCTTTAAAGGACCTCTTGCACCAAATGAGCATTTGGCCACGAGGCAATATTTTTTGTGTTGTGTAAACAAATTTCCAATAATGTGCCCAGTATGATGATATCAACTTTAGGTGCAAATTAATTATTTGTTGAGAAATTACCTTCTTTGTGCTGCTTAACATTAAATTATTTATTTATTCACGCATATGCAGGTATTTATTATTTTTATTGTTTATTCATTTTAATTAAATTATTTAGTTTATTAACTGCAATGTTTTTAGAAATTTAAAAAGCTTTGTAAAATCTTGTTTCTGTTAAATAGATTTTTATTTCAGACCTTTACAAAGAACAGTTAATTAACCCCCCAAAAACTAACAATACAGTAAATATGTGACTTATGTCATTGTATATAAGGAAGGCTTTTTTTCTTTATAACTCAGGTATAATGTCAGGAAGGGAGTAGGGGTAGTTTTCAGCCATCAATTTTTCTTTACAGTTGAATAAATGTCTACACAATCATCACAAACCAGACAAGCAAATATGATTGACACATACAGTACCAGTAAAAAGTTTGGATACAAGTTCCCATGAATCTAATGAGAAAATGAGTCCGAACTTTTGACTGGTTCTGTATAGATAGATCAGTCTTTTCTCCGTAGACATTTTTTGTCAAGGGTAATTTCTCTATTCTTCCAAATAAGAGTTTCGAAAGTTTTCTTTGAACTTGATTGTGCTTATAAATTATTATTATAGTTCCAGTGAAAACTATTCCACCAGTTGGAAATGCAGAAGGTCGTCCGTGCATTCGCATTTGAAGTTATATTTTCCTCTCAAATTGTAATCTCCTTCTTTATTAAGAAACAACATTCTCTGAACGTTACTTGGTGGCATGTTATGCCTGGCTTTATACATCATTTGTGCAGTTTTATATTTAATAATGCCGGTAAAGTTCAAAACTTGACCGGCAAAACAGAACCGTCTCTAAATCCTGCAGGATGAATGATCCTGATCTTTTTAAAAGAGTACATAAAGGCTTTTAGATTTTATTCCGATTTATTTGAAATATTTACACCCTATTTATTTGCTCGCTGTATAATATAATATATATATATTACAATTATATAATATAACAATGTTTTGTTGGATGAAACCTTTCTGTCTAGCCTTTTTGTTTTGTTTAGGGTGGTAAAAAGTCGGGCATTCAAATGTTATGTCATGTCATGTATAATTGCTGACATGATTGAAAGATAATAAATATATTGTGGGGGAAAAAAAGGAAGAAGAATCCATGGAGGCTGAAGTGAGGTTTGATATGTGCTGCCCAAATTTCACAGTAGTCTAAAAATGGTTGTATGAGTGAACAAACTATGGGGCTTGCTTTGTAATTCACAAGGTAATCACTTTGATTAATACTTCCATTCTGTTTATATAGATCTGTTAATAAATGTTTGATATGAGGCTTCCAGCAGATTTTATCATCATAAATCACACCAAGAAATTTTGTTAGTAACTTGTTATATCATTTTCATTCATCTTTTTTTTATGATTCACAAATCAATGTTTTTTTATTCAAGTTTAATGATAGCTTGTTTACATCAAACCATGTTTTCAATTAGTTCATTCCTCAAAAGCTGTTGTAGCACATTAAATATTAGTGTCATCTGCAAACAGAATGAACTCATACATCTGATGTCTTACACATATCTATGTATCTCTGTTTACATTTAAAAGCCATGAAAGGAAAAACTGCCACTGAAGGTGGTCTTACAGCTATTCCGACCTCCCACATCAGTAACAGAGAGCACCAGCGTCCCAGTGCCGTGTTTGCCATTTCAGAAAGCTCCCACACCAGGGTCAGGTCAGGGAAGAATCACTTTTCCGAGGGGAAGTGACACCCACGAGTATTCAGTTTATTTTCAATGAGATGCGAGACGCAAGGTGGTTTATGTGGGTGGGCCGGGTTACAGCATGGCAGGTGAGGCAATCCCTTAAGATTCATGCCCAAGATATAAAATATTCAATGTTTGTGGACATGGAATCGGATTTTTTTTTATTATTTTAACAATGAAAAGATGTAAACACAAGTCATGGCAGTGGTGGCGGACTCAGTGCTGTACGCCAAAAGAAAATGACTACCTGGATTTAACTAAGCAAACAGATAAGAGCCTCTCATTGGAAAAACACTGCAGTAATTTATGTGTTTCAGTTGGCAACAATTTATTTAACCCTGACTGATGCAGTAAATAGCTTGTCATTCTCTAAACAACCGCAGCAGAAGAAAAGATATGACTTTTAATTACAAGTCTGAATGATGCAAACAAAGCAACTGAGCAGAAATGACAGAAACTGGGTGAATAGCTGGGTGAAGTACTGGTAAAACCTGAAAGGAGGAGGGCTAAATCATCATGTTTGAGATAGAAATGTGGTGTCATTGGAGATTCCTTCAATGTTCAGGTTATACACTAAATAAAAGAAAATTAGCAGTAAAGTTTAAAGAAAAAATATGACTCTTTTACCTCAGATGGCTGTCCCCTCTGATAATGCTGCAACAGCAGAAACTGGGCAGTTTTAAAAAAAGAAGTGAAAATATATAAAATATGCATCAAATATAAAGTACCAGTCAAAAGTTTGGACACATTTTCCCATTAGATTCTATGGGAAAGTGTTTCCAAAGCTTTGACGGGTACTGTATATCACAAATAACCCTTAAAAGTTACTTTGTGTTGGACAATTAACATTTAAAGGGTTAAAAATGAATTGGCATTATTACATATTTGGTATTTTTGATTATATCTGAAACATCTGAGCAAAAAAAAGTTTAAAAAAACAAAAAACAAAACAGTAACTTTTTATAGCAGCTTTTGGGATGACCTCCGATGACCTGAAAGGGAAGAAAATTCATCCCCGGTGATCTGCTGACATTTGAAAGTATACCATGTGGGGCAATACAAGAAAAATGGTGGCCAAAAGTTGAGTGAAAATGGACAAAAAAAAGTCCCTGATTACCTACAAGGGATAAGAATGAAAATATCAGGATATATTTGTTAAAATCTAACAAGTAAAAAAATAACTAATTGGAAAAAAAGAAGATTTATGCAAAGAATTGTATTTGAGAATTAATAATAATAATAATATTTGAGTATAACCAAATAATGCTCCTTAGTTTGTTGGGTTTTTCCCCATTCTTTGTCTTGGGTGCTAAAATGACACATTAAAACCAAACAAGTAAAGTTTGCTGCTGTTATCCGTCTGTAGTTTTCTTCTAAAAGGAAGCTTACACATGTCTGCAAAATGATTCGTCCCCTTCCATTAAAGGCAAAATTCTTTATAGTAATTCAAATAACTAGACTGAAAAAATTAATAATAAAGATAAATTTGCTAAATTAGTGAAATACAACATTGTTTTTTAATCTAATTGAGTTGAAAAATAACAAAAAACAAACAAATAATCTAATCCTGGACCAATGAGAGCACTTTGCTGATGAGCAGTGGGCCAGAATACCTGTGGACAGGTGTAGACGTCTGATGGAGAGTTACAGGAAACAGCTGATTGCAGTGATCGCCTCAAAGGATTGTTCAATAAAATCTTAGCTCATGAGTGACGTAACGTTTATTAATTTCCTATATTTTTGCTTGTTTTTTAAAATATTTCTATTGAACCACAATTCAAAAACAATGTCATTATTTTACAAAGTTTTTATATATTATTACTTTTGTCAGTTTCAGCTGATTATTTCAGTAACATCTGTTTTTTTTCTTCTTTAATGGAATCATTTTGCAGACATGTGTATATGTCACCTCTCTGTATTTGCATGTGATCGGCACTAAGGTGCTCATTTAGATGCGAAGCTTAACACATTCAACATTCGTGGAAAGGTATTCAAACCACCTCCGGAGTCCTGAGATTGTTTAGTACAAATACATTAAAAAAAGTGCGAGCCATCTACTGAGGAAAGCTTTAAAATATGCACGCATTCATATTTCTATCATGTAGTTTATCTTGTGGATGATTACAGCGCCGCAGTTTTTGTGGATGTGCAACACATGAAGAGTAGCCGCTTGTGGTGAAATGTGAATGAGTGTTTTTGAGGAAATCCTGATGAGAAACGGGAGTTAACGGAGCTTGCATGCAATCATTCTTTTCTGCTGCTGTTTGATGCAGCAGGAATTACGCGATATCTCAGCTATGACCCGCCTGCACCTGACTGGGGAGACCAGACGACTGCAAAGCAACAGGCAACAGTCGTCCTGGTTGGCACGCGCCACGAGTTTTATCTGTTTCACTGAGTTGTTTTTGCTGTTTGTTTTATTTTATGGCTCCGTGCTGCCAGTCAGATAAGACCTTTGCTACTGAAGCTGTGACTGAACATCTCACACAGATCAGGTTGCCACACTGCTTTTGAATGATAATACTGCAGCATCATGTTTCACACTGATTCATTTTCAAAAACAGCATTATTTTTTTATTGATCCTTTTCTCTTTATAAACAAAGATGATATATAGTCCTAGTAATCGGAGTGTTAAATTACATGCCCTGAAAATAAGCCGGATCAATAAGAAAAAAAAGTAATTTAGCACAATTCAGTTCAATTTGTTTGAGGAATCCTGGCCTGTCTGTGCTCGGTGAGGTGGCAGGAGACGTGCGACCAAACCGTCGCTGCAGGCTTTGATCATTTCCACTTTTTACATCACTTTTTCCTTCGCAGTGCAAGAGCCAAAGTTTGTCAAGTTTAACTGAAAAGTAGCGATACTGCAGCAATGTTGGATCAGCTGTCGAACGAACCCCTCACATCATTAACTTCCATGTGTGGGAGGGCTGGAATTACACATAATGGAGGAAACAGATCCTGCACCGAGTCTAAACACATACTAACCAGGTGTATATGAATGCTGCAGGAATGAAGCCCCCCCCCCCACCCCCCCACCCTCATCAGCACCGCTCAACCAAATGCTGCTACTCTCATTTGGGGCGTTTGTTTGCTTGTGTAAAAAAATAATGGCTGCAGGAGCAGGTGGAATATTGCTTCGGCGGCTAACCCATATGGATCAGAAAAGCTGCCTGCCAAGTCCAAACTCCACTTTTACAGGCACATCTGGAGGAGAATCTCCATATTAATTGCCAGTTGATGTGTTTACACGCAACAAGGATTAATCCCTGAGAGAAGTTGGTTGACCCGGGTCAAACAGTCAGTGGGAGGGTTGTGTTTTTGGGTGGAAGAGCAGCGAGGAGGGAGGGGAGGAATGGAGCTAAATGTGTGGACAAAGGCACACAGAAAAGATAATTATATTCCAGCTGAAAGCCATCTGTGATGCAGCAGCGTTTCAGGTACGTTGAGAGCATTCAAGTCAACGTTCTTTGATGGCTGCAAACAGCTGAACGGCAGCTAAGGTTCATGCGGGTATTTGCCGTGCCGTGATCACATGAGCTTGTTTTGTTTAACACACCTGAATTTTTATTGTTTATTTTGGATGTTTGGTCACAGCAGACATGGGTGTGGGGGTGTTATAGGATTTAGGAGCCCCAGAGCCGAACAGAGCCCAGAACATGGCAGGGATGACGGATATTAATTGTGTCAGAGCTCCTGCTGAGCTGTTTACGGGGACATCTACGTGTGTTTCCTTTTAACTACATGAACTGGAGGCTGGGAAAGGCTAAAAACTGTGAAACAAACAGAAAAGTGTTGCAGTGGCAGAGCTGTGGGTCAAAATTGAATCCTGAAGATGGTATAAATTCTTCTGGAACAAAGTCATTTCTGACAGTAAGGATTCTTTGGTGAGTGAAAAGGTGTTAAGGTAAGAAAACGTCAGAATAATCTAAACAAGACATTCTCCAGATTATGGTGTTTACATGAGCTGCAGGTAGGATATCACACTAATATTGTCCTTTACATGTTATAGAGCCCAGTCTGAGTCAAAGTCTTAACCCTTTAACACCCGACCCAAGAAATAATGGACAGAAAATTCTATTTTAACATCATCAAGTCTTTTATTGGCTCTTTACAAAAAAAAACCTGCTACAACATTAATTTCCCTCTAAGAGGGATAAATAAAGTTCATTTCATTTCATTTATTCATTCATTCATTCATTTACAAAATGAATAAATAAAGAAATAAAACAAACAAAAATAATAATTTGTATACATGTATGATATATCACCATTTAATGAGTAAAAATATTGTAGTGCAAAAGGTCTCCACCAGGGGGCAGACGACGAGTATCTGATTGTATAAACAGGGCTTTGAGTAAAGTTTTGACCATACGGTGATACAAAAGGTCTCAGAAACTGTATAGACGGATACATAAAAAGTGTCTGGATGTGGGTTTCACCCACTGACTGTATTTTAATGGACGGTGCCTCCGTGACTTCACCCAGGGGGTTGCTGAAGAGCTCGTTGGGAGGTTCCCGCCATCGCCATCTTGGCAGCATCTCGTCAATCCCGGAAAATACAAAAATGGACAAAGAGGAGGCGCTGAGAGGGGGTCTGTGAGTGTGGGGAGGGATGATTGACACCCTTCAAACTCTGAGCTGACTGTAGCTAAGAGCTAACCAAGCTAACCCGGAGCTAACGGGAGCTAACGGGAGCTAACTAGCTAACGGAGGTAGGCGGGCTAAAGCTAAGGCGCGCTGTTAGCCGGCTAAAAACCGTGGTTGTGCTACCCTCTGCCTCCTTGCCGCCGGATATCTGGTACTTGTCAATCAAAAAATTATGAATAATTTCCAGATTAAATAACATCTAAACAAATGAGTTATAAATAAATTCCCTCCCCCCACAGTTGTCATGAAGGTAAACTTGACCTATTAAAGCTAAACTGTTTTTTGTACCAGGCTGTAAACATGTTTATTTCTGATGTGACTTTTTAACATGGGAGTCTATGGGGATTGACTCTGTTTTGGAGCCAGCACCTAGTGGATGAGAGGGGAACTGCAATTTTTGGCACTTCCTGATTAGCTTCACATTTCTCGAGGTTGCCGCTTGATTTAACCCGTTGATGCCTGGTGTCGCAAAATTTGTGACAAACCACTTCTTGCCTTTGTTTATTATCTAACAAATTCATTTTATATATTGACTTTTGTTCACTCATTTCTATTTTCATTCTATTTGCTTATTATTTATATTTGTTTATTGTTATTCATTTATATCATATCAAATTGTATTTTATGTTGTTTCAGATCTTTCTTTTTATTTTTTTTTACCTGTATTTATTTTGTTTTTTATATAACTGAATAAATTCAGGCGTTAATAGACTATCACATTTGAAACATCCCGTTTCTGAGACCTTCTGCATCACTACGGTAAAAACTTTGCTCAAGCCCCTGTTGAACACAATCTGATACTTGTCTTCTCCCCCTGGTGGATACAACAATAATAATACAATAATGCACTACAATAATTTTGATGTCACACGGTAATAAACAGTAAATATACAAAAATTATCTTGTTAATCACTTTTTTACATTTTGTTATAGGGCCTAATAAATACTTCAGATTAAAAAATGAAAATTTTCCCCCCATTTTTTCTCGGGTCGGGCTTTAAAGGGTTAAGGGTTAATTATATATGGACATTCCTAAAACATGGAGCATTAGTTTACACTGGTTTCTCCCTCTTCCCTGTAGGGTGATTTTTCTAAAACACCAGTGTTTCTAAAAAAATAGCTCTAAGAGTAAGACTGGTACCTTCCACATGAATCTATTTGATATATGATGATGATAACATGATTAAGGGCTGCACGGTGGTGTGGTGGTTAGCACCGCAGCCTCACAGCAAGAAGGTTGCTGGTTCGAGCCCCGGGTGGAG
>JAOXYM010000022.1:23140868-23154855 GCA_028567055.1 Leptatherina wallacei | reverse complement strand
TCAGACCATTCTCTGTAAACCCTAGAGATGGTTGTGTGTGAAAATCCCAGTAAATACTCAGACCAACAACCATAAATTCCCTTTCTTCATCATTCAGACGCTCAGTTTCACCATGTCTACATGACTAAATGCACTGAGTGGCTGCCATGTGATTGGCTGATTAGAAGCAGTTGAACAGGTGGACCTTTTAAAATGTCCCTAATCAAATTAAACTGAGGCTACCCAACAGCTGATAAATAAAGTAGGATTTGGTAACAGGAAGCTTCCATATGAGACGCAAATGCAAATATCAGCTCTTCATCTCAGAAGTCATTTATCGTAAATGAGTGTGTCTCACATCCTTCATCATTCAGCCCAGCGTGGAGCTCGTGGGGCGGTGGACAGCACAGGGAAAAAGGCTTCCACCGAGATGATCGACCACTTCCTCTGAAACGTCTTTTAAAAAGGAGAAAGAGCCACAAAAACAGCGGCAGATTTACTGCAGCTGGGATTTACTCCCCTTTTCCAATTCGCAGGGGGATTACTCACATTTTCATCATTCTTTTATTTATTTATTCCATTTCTGAATTCATTTCCACTTCACCTGGAGGAAAACAAAATATCAAGCCAAATGCATAAATAGTGTGAGAGTGAATAGATAATGACAGCAGGTCAAGTTGTGAGTGAGTCATGTCTTTGCTCCTGGAAGAAAGTGATTACTGTAACACAGAGCTGACAATCACAACCAAGATAATCCCATTTCTCACATGGAGCTCAAATTGTATTATGTCACATTGCATTCTGCATATGCTATCAAAAACTGGATTTAGATATGCAAACTATCCGGGAAAAAAAAGTAAAATTCAAGAAAAAAAAGAAAGGAAGGAAGAAGAAAACATGCAGCCGCAGGGTTGGCATGCAGGCGTGTCACTTTGTCAAACTTCTGAGCGCGCTTGATGGTCTCTGAGGGAGGTGGGAAAAATGTTGCAACGGCATCCTCTTCTCCAAAATGAACAGATGGCAGAGCCTAAGTGTGGAGATTTGTTTTATATCTCCATCCCATGTTGTGGCGCAGTAGATGTGGGCTTCCATTTTATTCCTTTTCTATTTTCCTCCTTCTTCTTCAAATGTTATCTTACAGGATAATGGACACACGCAATGTTTAAGCTAATGAGGAGTGGGTGTTGCTTTGTTTTCCTCTTTATTTATTCCCCTCTCTTCCACCAACACATACTCTTGCTTTCCATTCTCCCTCAAACCCACGCTTGGAGCAGAAACCTATATGCCACACAATTATGCAACACAATTGGGGGTGCTGCTTTTGCAGCCTGGGTGGCTTTCTAAAAAGATATAGCTGACTGCAGAGTTCCCCGGCAGCCACTGACATGCAGTAACAACAGTCAAAAGAACATAATGCTCATGGAGCTGCAGGTGATATCAGGTCAGCGCTCTGCAGCTTCCTGAGCAAACCGAAGATGAAGAGTGCGCTTCAGTGGCAGGTTTTTTTTTTTTTTTTTTTTTTAATAGTCATCTTGCGGATGCCGGGGATGATGGTCAGTCGGCTCAGCGGTGTGGTTCACAGAGAAATGTCTCAATAAATATTGGATGGATTGCTCAGAGATGTTTGACACAAACACGGACAATGTGATGAGTACGACTCCCACAGATGGAGAAATCCCACCTGACTTGTAATCTACCATCACTGCTGGTTCAAAGATCCAGTTCATGACAACCCAACTGTTATACTTACTGAATTATCACGAACACATCAGACATTGTTTTCACAGGTAAGACTTGGAAGATACTGATCAAAACTGCAAACATACTGCGGCAGCCTGCCATCAGACACCAAAGTACACTTTCCATTAAATGCCGGGCCGTTGCAATGGCCAGTGATGGAGAGAAAGAAGAAAATGCATTCAATGTGCAAAGAGCAAAAAATATCACTTTCATCTATCTAATGATTAATTTAGCTTTTTAAACTTTTCTGATTCACTGTATTAATGATTAGTCAAAATGCTGTCATTATTCTGCAGCAGTGCTGTTTGGTCCATTCCTTCAGTACCATTCAGGATCAGTCGGTTTACTCTATGTTAAATATAATATACAGTATGGTGCAATAAGGGGTTAGGTTTAATTTATATTGTTTATTTTAAAGTCTCTTTTCCCCTCCTCTCCCTCAAAAAGCCATGCATTTTACCAGGCTGCGAAGAAATACGAATTTGTTTTCAGTCTGTATTACCTGGTTAAATAAAGGACATATGTGGTTTATATATATATATATATATATATATATATATATATATATATATATATATATATATATACATATAAAATTATTTCTTTTGTTGCTCATACAGTGTGCTCTTTCTCTTCAAGTCTTTACATTTTTCTGGTCTGGTCTAGGGAAAAAAAACACCCCATGACATAGGTCTGCCCATCTAGTCAGATGACTGAGATTCCAATACTCTTGAGATGAAGTACAACTGTAGAGATTGGGTGGTTATAAACAACTTATAATGGTACATTACAGCCACCAACCAGTTGGTCCAAAACTGTCAGAAGACAGAAGTGAACTCTGAACTCAACACTGCCCACTAGTGGATGAATTAACTTAACCATGGCAACGTAAAAGACCCATGGAAGCATGAGGGCGGTGAGGTACGGCAACGTTTGAAACAGACGTAGCTATTTTCGTCCATACATGGACCTTACTGGACCATAGTTTGAGATCTTCGCGTATTGAATCAGAGTAAAAATGTCTTGTGGGGTGTTGAGGTAAACAATAAGATTTAATGACGTAACAACAGTTTAAGATGCTGCTGGCGACAGGCAGCGGAAGTGGTGTGCGTACGGTAGGAACTAGCGGTGGGACGGTGGATCCAAATATTGATACCACCATTTACCCCATATTCCCAAAATCAGCTTATCTCACCAAGATATTGCCAAATTCTGATTTTAATAGGATGAGTAATAACTTATGGTCATGTGTTCAAAATGAATACATTAATTCTAAAATGAATCTGTTTGCATTGATGCATAAAATATTGGTATTAGCATCAATATAGGTATCAGCAATGGTATCAGCATTGATATCGTATCAGTATTGTTATCTTAACAGTATTGGTATCGGTAGTAGTATCAGTACTGGTACCGTATCACTATTGGTGATAGTGGCCCTTTATTTACTTGGTATCAGATCGATACCAAATCTTGCTTTTGGAATACCCCCAGGAGGTCTCAGCTTGCCGGACTACAATGTTTATCCTGCAGATGTGTCCTGAGGAAACTGGAGCAATGTTTAGTTGCAGTTTGGTCGGAGGAGTCTGTCCACTGCCTCCAGGATGGCTTTAGCTGTACCAACTGGGATATGTTTAGAAATATAAGGATTTTGAACTATACTGTAAATCTGACTGGGAACCTAAGTAGAGATACTAGAGCAAGAATTTTGCAAAAAGCAAGATATAAAATGTGACATGAGTACTTTAAACCATAAAGGCATGACAAAAATATTCATTGAGGTCATAGATTAAGCTCTGAACCAGGCTACTCAATTCAGCCCTATGAGGGCTGAAGTCCTGCAGGTTTTTAATGTTTCCCTGCTCCAACACGCTTGACTCAAATTAATGGGTTATTGTGCAGAACTTGATAGTGTGACCTCACAGGCCTCTGTGGGTTTTGTTTTGTTTATTTGATGCAATGATTGCTTTGATTTTGTGTTGCAGGCCTTGGTCCAGCTGGTCAGGATCTCCATATACCATAAAAGGTCAGACCTTTCTGTGGTGAGGCCCAGTCCATCTAACCAAGAGGTGCCCAAGTCCAGTCCTGGAGAGCCACTATCCTGTAACTTATTTACTTTTAGATGCATCCCTTCTCCAACACAACTGAATCCAATGGCTGAACTCCCTCATGCATGTCACTGAGCTCTGCAGAGGCCTGGTAACGAGCCATTTACTTGATTCAGGTGTGTTGGAGCAGGGACACATTGAAAACCAGTAGGACTGTGGCCCTGGTAGGACTGAACTGAGTAGCCCCTCTTTAAACTCTTGGTTGGTTTACAGGACAGTTTTATCTCTCTAGTTTAGTCTAATCGTGTCTGAGCATTTTGTCTGTATGCACATTAAAAATTATTTTAAAAGCCATTCACCAACATCTGATGAGGATTCAGTTTTGTTTATTAGCTTTTTCAGAATATCAACGAGTGCTGCATCAGGAGGTGATGGCACACTTCATTTGGACAACCCGCTGTGAGCTGTGACAGCTCAGAGATATCGGATGTTTAGTTATGACACAAACAGTGATGGCTTGAAACAAAGTTCTTGTGATCAATCAATGACACTATTTTACAGTCTGCAGCTTTCTAAATGAGAGGAAAAGCTGCAAATACGAGCGTAAAATACAAAACACAACAGGAGCGTTGCAAGGCTGCAGTCTGGTCGGGGGGGGGGTCAGAAGAACGGCACAACGCCCGTCTGTAAACGATGATTTAAATCTACACGGACCAAGGAAGCCAGCATGTCCAATCTGTCAAGACCGGGTCAAAGGATCCGAGGAGTGACGGGTTAGAGAGTGTGATAGATAACATAATTACATCATGTCCGAGCCATCAAACATGAAAACAAGAATGATTTATTTTGTGACAACTGAACCTTTTCCACCGTCCGAGTTTGACGGAACAATTAAGCGATGATGCCTTTTAAATTTGGCTTTGCCCCCCTGCCCTCCTCCTCCTACAACCACCACCAGCAATATGTCAAAAATCTCAACATGCAAATGCGATGTTCACACTGGTAACATTAACTTTACCGCAACATGAAACCTGCCAAACGTCGCGCGGACGCAGATCAACAACTTCAGCTGGAAAATATCAATTTATTCTCAGCAGCGCTGCTGATGTTGAACATGTCATGTACATTTTGGTCAATTATCATGTCTGTTTCCAGAAAGTCTGATCTGACGAAGAGACAAAGAGGCATCATTAAGAAACCTTTAAAGGGATATTTGGTTGAATAATCAAAGATAATTCACCTGTAGCGGATATCAAACCACTGAATACCTCATAAAGACTTTAATAAATTCCAACTATTCACAGCAGTTTGATAATTGTTCTAGATGATGTTAGAAGTAAGAGAAAATAAACAGCTCATGAACAATAATTTCACTCAGCATGAAAATAGGAAGCATAAATAAGCCTGGCACTTTGAGCTCTGGGATTATTTGTCTGCACACTGCAGTAGTGCACTAAAGTAGACTCAACACAAATGACTCAATACACCTTCTTGACAGAGGTCTGTGCTCTGCTGAGTGCATTTCCTACATCGCCATTTAGTCAAATTAGATTTCAAAATGAGAATTAATGAGACATGTCAAAAGTTGCCTGGAGTATGCATAGGCTATGATATTCACATATCAATTTTACACATAAAAAAACCCCCAAAGAATTCCATGTTTTATGCTCCGGTTTCAGGTTTTTATATCAGTATTTAGGAACTACTCCCTGTCACCGCCGCTAACTGAAACAAGAGGGACGGATAAAAGAGCAGGATTGTTGATAAAGCGTGCCGGAATGCAAGATGCTTAGTGTTAGGAAAAGATTAAATAATAAATGTGCACTTTAAATGTCAGCGCCCCTCATGGTTGCATTTGTTTCACGGTAAAGCTTAGTTTGATGAAAGTTCAGGCAATTCTGACAATCTAGAGCTAAGCCCGGCAAGCCGAGTCTGACAGGCAGTAAATGCCCCTCAGACAGAAGATAAACCCTTTTGATTTAGGTAATGGCGCCTTTTTTTTAACTCTTCAACTCAGTATTAATAAGGATCACAGGATTTTAGTCCAACCAATGATTTGGTTTAATAATGTGTTATGAGTGAAGTAAAAAGGAAGCAAAGCTCAATATGTGAATGTTTACATGACCTGTTTCTCAAAAACATAAAAAAAAAAAAAACAAGCCTTTACTTTAACATGGTGGAAAAACAACCTGAGCAGCATCAATATGCACCCAAATGCCAGCCTTGGGTGCATTTACACCTAATGTTTGGAGCAATTTAATCAAAATTAGTGTTGAATTCTTCAGTCTGCTCCATTTGACCAAATGAGGATAACACAAGTGCAATTATCTAAAGGCTGTTTCCCCCTCTGTTCAGGAAAACTTGAAAATGACACAAGGCTCCCACAGTTCAGAGAGCTTCCAAAGCAGCATAAATAGCACCGATTAGCCCTTTCGTGTGTACTAAAGCAACAGATTGTGGACGAGTGAGTGTTGATGATGATCCTCTGCTCCAAAAGGATGACAAAACACCATTTCCAAAAGTTTAGGAAATGATGCACAAAGCTTTTACGATTCCACCAAAGCAGAAAGTCTGCAAGTTATCAAATAACTGTGGGAGCAAACCAAATGAATTCCCAACATCCTGCAGGCTGGGAGACCGGCCCTTGCACCTGTGACCAGGTAAAACTTCCACACACTCATTAACGGACGCTGCGGCTGTTGTTTACTGAAGACTCCCCGCAGAGGAGACTACCTGACCCATGTCTGCAACCAGTGAGTGGTACAAATGGCAAACATCTCTTGGAGTCATTATTTATGCAGGAATGCCCTTGGGAGTCTTTGCACTTGTTTACACAGTCACGGCACAGTCCATTCATGACGGCTCCGAGTAAATGAGCCGCTTGCTACCAATTTGTCCTGGACGACGAAGCTTTGGGGCGCTGCTACCCGCGGTTACTTTGAGGTATGTGTGTGCGCAGGGGTATGGGAAAGAGGTTAACACAGAACTGCTGCACTGTGGGGAACCGACCTGGAACTACGGACACAGAAGTCCCAAGGGTGTAAGGAAGCAGTGTCACATTCGGAAATAAATGAGCACTTTTTGTTTTGTTTTGTTTTTTTAAGAGGAAAGCTTTGAAATGGGTTGTTTGTTTGCCCGAGGACGAGGACGGGGGTCAAAGTTAGCGAGCGCTGCTTTTCACATAAAACCAAAACCAAGACAGGAGTTTTATAGAGGTTGAAGTGAAAGGCAAAGTAAAGAAAAAGTAAACCTAGAGAGAGCTGAAGAGAATCAGGGTTACTTCTGGTACATGAAGACAGTGACAATAGCAGTGTGGGGGAAAAAATCCAATGTCAAACTCCCCAAAACAGCATAAAAGCAATAGCAGGGTGTTGGCATCTCTTTAGCTCACATTATAATTATAACATTTTATATATTGATGAATATTTTAAATGAACACGGGTTTTCAAATCCAGTAGTGAGAAAATAAAGTACAGCCACATGAAATGCAATCATTTAAGCTAAGATATGCAAAAACGTAACATAACTGTCCTGAAAGTGGTCTGGTCCGCTCATTTAATTCTTTCAATTTAAAGTTTAGTTTTGAAGACATCAATCACTCAGTCAATCAAACCAGACTTTATCCATCTAGCACTGTTCATACATCTTAACTCCTAGTAGGTTGCAAATAATTCAGGATGAGGAACAACTCTCTTTTCTGTCTCCTGAAGTGTCTTCTGATTGGCCATATTGCAGAGTAGGCCAGTAAAGGGTGTGGAAAAATCAGAGGTTGTCAAAAAGTGGAAAACTTTAAAAAATTTGCTTTAAAAAAAAACAAAAAAGCAGAAACAAAAGCATCACAACACCTTTGAGCCAGAATCTGACTCGGATTATGAAGGTTATATGTGCAGATGTGGAAAGTATGGTAAAATATCACCTGAGGCAAAATAAAACATATGTATTCAATATCTAGAAAAGTATAATGCTTATATATCTACTGCCCCATTGTTACCTGAAGCTAAAATGCTAATGGATTCTGCTTGTACAGAATGTGAGAAGTGCATGGTGGTTGGTAAATAAAAATGATGGTTGCTTGTGGAAGAACTTCATCCTCGAGAGGTTCGTAGAAGCACATATTCATTGCTCAGTGAGCAAATGTATCAATACAGTACTATTAGCACCTTTAGCTGCCTTTACACTGCTCAAATCAGCAGAAAGTGAGAAGCTACTGAAGGCTGCAGCGTGAGGTTGACTGGGGCTTCCACAGCTACATGGGAGGTACCAGTGTTCAGGCTGGATCACAGCTACTGTGGCATATTTTCGTAATTTATGTATACGTCACGCACACCTGCGCATAAGTAAAAGTTATTCCAAAAGGTATTCTGATCTGACGAAGAAGCCGTCTAAAGCAACTCTAGTTGTAATTTTGACGGCTAAACCAGCCGACCTTGCCGGTGGAGAAAATCTAGACGCGTGAAGCAGGGGGACATAGCTAGCATCAGCCGTCAAGGAGGGGATTTTGGACACTGAATGACGACTTTCTCACGTTACGATCATATTAAATCTTTCCATCGTGTGAACTGATCGGATCTCTTTATCTCAGATATCTGGATCTCTGATTAGATTGATTTCAGTCTAATAGATGGCATACTTGTCCATGTACATATAGCTAATGATGCCAAGTCATTCAAGTGTAGAGTTAATGCATTTATTGAATAAGTGGGTCAGTGATGTTTTCACTTAAATGCAGTAAACATGGGTGCCGGTGCAGACCTGCTGAATTTATTGCTGCCTCCTACACAGGCTGCTGTCTTCACTTCCTCTTCATGCCCACAGACGGGCAATAATCCACATTTTTCATGTCACCTAACGGCCAAACAGAGAAAAATTGTGCACTACAGACACGGTGCCAGGACATCGCCTTACAGTTTGCGTGGCCGATGGCACGAATCCAGGCTGCTCGCTGGTGTTTCTTCACGGAAAACCAGTGAAAATTCTCTCCCCGAGGAGAAGAAGAGTCGAATGCACAACAACTGTCCGGTGTTGCTCTAATTTTCCCGGTAAAGACGGACAAATAACGTAGTTCATGTAACAGCCGTGCTTTCTGCCCTCCGGAATCGTGCACGGGTGACGTATGTTTTAATTAAGAAAAGGGTCTATTGGTTGCTCACTTGCTCTGCCCTGCCCAGACGAATGGCAGTGAATACATGCTAGGACCTGGGGTTGATGCTAACAGGCTCTATCTAGACTGGGCCGAGTGGTTGAGCTGCTGCTGGTAGCTGGGAAACAGCCTGAACACCACTGGCATTTGTTGCCTGCTTGCTCATTTGGCTTTGTGCACATGGCTAGCATCCGCTCACTCAGCAGTACATGGCAGCTAACTGCTAGCGCCTGCTTGTTTGGCCTAGGAAGTAGACTCCTTTCATCCATTCCTCCCAGCACATGTTAATTACCTGTACAAACCCACCCTGCAATGGTCAGGAATCATTGCTGCAACATCTTTATGCTTTTAAAATGGCCACGGTGGATAATGTGCACGCTCCAGCTGGGGGCACACTGCCTTGAGAGTTTGACCAGACAAGGAAATCCTGAAACTATGACAGGACAGTTGCTGAAAATGTGATACGAGAAATAAAGGCAAGCAGAAGATTACTACTATTCAGAGGGTGGAGAACCTGGAGAAATCAGTGTTTGGGAATGGTGTTTTGTGAGAGGTTTGAGGGGACAAATAAAAAAAAAGGAGGATTGCACGTAATGTGTTCTACAGAAACAGACAGCTTGTCAATCAACCTCATCAAAGAAGTGAAAACACAAAGAGGCAAAGCAAATGCTGAACAGACGAGGGTAAAAAAAGAAGAAGAAGAACAGATAGAAATCAGTCTCAGAAGTGACTCTGAAGTTACTTCATTACCCACAGATGTAATTTATTGCTGCATTGTGAATGGATGGCTTTTAAGGTGGTGTTATCTCCAACTTGACCACTAGATGTCAGTAGTTTGAGTCAAACTGGGACTTTAAAGTCCCCATGAAATCAAATTTAATGGAAAAATGTTTTTTTTAAGACATGTCCTGCTTTATACATCACCTAAAATACAGCTATCATGCCAAAAATGTGAAAAAGTGTTATTTAAAAAAAAAAAAACTTGAGCAGATTTTCATAACAAAAGTTGATTAAATCTCATGGAAAACTATTAATGTTGATGACTCCAGCTGCACTTTGTGGTATAAACATATTTATTTTAAAAGAAATGCTTTATTTAAAGATTTAATTTTGAATATACCAAATGTGGAATGATGGGCGGGGCTTGTTCAGACCAATTAAGCTGACCAATCAGAGCAGACTGGGTTTTACAGGCCTTCTGAGCTTGTGGGTCTCCAAGAAACAGAAGATTCCAGAACTTCGCTGACTTTTTATCTTTGAAAAAGGAAGCATGCCACAGCAAATCCTGCCAAAAGTTATTCAATATGTGATTAGCAACTAAGAAAAGATAAAAATTAAATCACATCTCCAAGTTCCACATGTTTTAACACTGCAGGCTGACATGAAAACAAATATGTGGAGTACAAACTAAAAATGTAAAAGCTCATTTGATTATAAAATGAAGCAAACAGAAGGTACATATGTTATATAATAACCTCAAGAGAATCCTAAATTTCCAATAAAACCCCCACCTTCCACCTGACACATCCACATACTGTAGCTAAACTGAAAAACACAAGTGAAAAGTGTCATTAAAGTTACTTCCAGACATCAAGAAAGAACACTTCTGATTTTCATCGTCTTCTTTTACTTTAAGGTTTTCGTTCGCAATTCAAAGCTGCCATCATCTGGCAGTTTTTGGCATTTTTTGAAGCATCCCTCCACCTCAGACTGAGACCGTGCGTGCAGTTTTCCTTTTAAGTCTAAACTTGTGTGCATTTGATATATTGTTTAAAAGGACCTGAACAACCAATAGGAGCGAATTCAATTAAGCAGCAAAGTACTGAAGGCAAATGACTTCCCCCATAGTTTTCAGGGTTTCATTGAACGAGGCAGTAAAAAGGGAAGAAATGTGGTTAAAAGAGAAGCAGGGAGAGACGAGAAGGGGGAAAATGGGGGAAAAAACGATGAGATAATTTAACAAGCTTCCTCCTAAACCACTCCAAAACCTCCAGAGTTTAATTGCTGGGAGGCAACATTATCCCTAGCAACACTGTGTCTGTCTCTTGGCCGGGATTCGGTGGGTACCTGCTGTATCCACTCCCCACACAATACAGCGCCCACTGAGCCATATAATCCTCTCAGGCCCTCCTCTTCTGGAGAACCACATTCAATCCCTTTGTGACACGGGAAAATCTCCTCTTCTCCATTTTTTTTTCAGGCTGGGGTACGTGCTTCAAATAAGGCCAATCAGTAGGTGTTGTTATGCGTGCACAATGCTACAGGGAGCCATAGAAGAAGTGGGGTAACAGAAAGGTAGAGTTAAATAAAAAGACGTTTGATTTGCTGCTGTGAAATTTGGGGCTACTTTCCATTCCTCTGCGGGGCTCCCTGGAGCGGCCATATTTCTGTTTATGTTTAAATGTGAATCAGTCACATGGGCGGCTGGGTTCCTGCTGAATCATCCCACACTCCCCACAGAAAGCGTGAGGTTACTTTTGAAGCAGCTGCCTTGTAGGAGAAAACAAGGAACTAATGCGACTTTCTTCCAACTCCTCTTTCAAGTTGCCCTTGAAAAGAAAATTACAACAGCGGCTTTGATGCACGTCTGACATGCTTGGAGATATTCTCCATAAGTGCAGACACATACTAGATTATCATTCCAATGAGTCTGTTCGGATGTCTTTTAACTGTCTGAGGATTGCACAAGCCAGCGGAAAGGGGGGAGGGAGGGGGGATTTTCAACGTGGAGACAGTGGCTCATTGCACAAAATGGCAAAAGAAGAAAAGTGATGATTTCTTTGTTGTCCAGTGGTTTGTAACTTAAGTCAATATAGCATTTAGAAACCTGCTGAGACGTCTTTTAATTAAAAAATGAGCTAAATAATGAGAAGTTACAAAGGCGGTGTGCTGGAGAAGATTACTTTGTTTTTATAGTTTTTATACTTGGTTCCCTATGCACTACTGGACTTTTTTTTTTATTTCTTTCCCCATATGTATACGATAATAAGAACAAATTTTGATGATTTTTCTTAACTTGCCAAAGATTCTTCAGGATATTATCACTTTTATGCATTTCTGTTTCTTTTCCTGTGTTGAGTTTATTATCTTCCAGATGAAGTTAAATTGTCTCTTTTTCGATATACTGTGCACACACTCTTAATTTCAACATCAGTTCCACTACATAGGCGGCTCATCCTACCTGTGCAAGACGTTGCGGGAGTTAGAAATCACTTGTTGCCACTGCAGAGGGTGAAGTCCAGTGTGAGCGCAGGACAACAACAGGTTACTGTAATCACACAAAATAAATAACAGACATTTGTTAGATGGTGACGTGTTACTCAAGCATAATAAACATAAAGGGGATTCTTCTGTCCCTTGATGATAAAAAGAATATACGGAAAACAGCAAAAATTTCATTACTAAGTGAAATAATGCAGGAGTGGATCTAGAGAATTGGGCCGGGACACAGACTGGGAAAAGGGAAGCACATCTAAGACTCATATTGGATTTTTAATAACAGTCTGAACGGCACAAATCAGATTTTTTAAAATCTGGATCTATATGTGGTCCTAAATCGAATACATATCTGATCTATGTCGAAACAACCTCAGTCTGAACAGTAATTTCACATTTTAATAGACTTTGACATCACAGAAGTGGGACAAATGTCATAATTCTGCACCGGTGGCAGCGTAAGGTAGCAAACGAAAGGCTACTGTTAACATTTGTTCTCTACTTTTTGTCAATCTCCTTCTTTCGTTTGTCAATTGGGCAGAATTTCATCAGTTCTGACTGTCCAAATACTTCTGCATTCAGATTTACTTCAATAAACACATCGCACTGCATGACGTTGTGTTTTCCTCTGCACATGCATGTCTTCAGGGCCATATACTGCTCACATACGTGGGATGAAGGTCGCATTGAAATGATGATGTGAACAACCACGCAAAAAAAAAAATAGGATTTCGTTAAAAGTATCTGATTTGAGCATTAAGACCGGCAGAGTGAACGTAGCCTAAAAGCTGGCACATGTAACAGGATTCTTCAAACTTTCACAGATTGAGAGACCACTATGGAGTTACATCACTGCCAAATACTGCGAGGAGCGTATTAATTCACTACAACAGCGTATTTATTAATCGAGCGAGCGCATTGCACTGATCACAGGCGTGTTTTTTAGTTAGAGGGCGCATTGCTCTGATCATGGGAGTGTATATTTAAAAGCAGGCCCATGAACGCAGCAGGTGAGCAATAAAACACGCCCCCTCCAACCATCTGTGTGCTCTCGCCAGAGAATTCTGCTCCATCGTTGTGTTTATCGGGTGTTTTTGTCAGTTGAAGGCGTAACTCTTCTGATTGATTTGATTGGCTGGATTTTCTCCTCAAATCCAGTGACAGGGCAGGATTTAGCTGCTTCTTTTTTAACAACTTGGTGCAACTTTATTGCATCGAGGTGCAGAAACATTAACAAACTGGCAGTTTAAATGGAAAATGAACTGAAATCTTACAGAAGCAAAGGTTAATAATAACACAGGACTGGGTATAATAAAATAAGAAGAGTAGGGGACGGGACAATGATTAAAAGAGTTGAAGAAGAAGAGCAGGAGGACGAAGGAGGTAAGAATGTTGAGTGTTATAACTTTTACCTCCTAACATTCATTTTATTAAGTCACAGTACATGTTTTCAGTTATAACAAAAAAGGTCTAATTATAATAATAACAATGATTATTATTTTAATATTACTACAACCTCCGCTAAGGTTAAGGTAATAATAATAATCATAGTCTAATAATAATAACAACAACGATAATAACTATCATAAATATTATTATTACTACTACAACTTCTGCTAATGCGGAGGTATTAACAATAGGCTGATAATATTCATTATAATTAAAATTTAACAAAGAAGAATGGAGATTAACCTTAAACTAGAAAAATAAGGCCAAATTCTGCCAATTAAACACATTTCAGTAATGTATGACATTCTAAAACCTGTGCACAACCTCTTGTACGAATCCTTGCTGAATGCAGGACACTGCATACTGGTGCACCCTGCTGAGGCTGGTTTCAGCTCATTATGCCCAAAACTGTCCA
>JAOXYM010000022.1:23116711-23130699 GCA_028567055.1 Leptatherina wallacei | reverse complement strand
GGATCGGCGGGCGCTTCCCATCATCAGCTCATCCAGCTGCACCCCGTGCTGCCAACTGCCTGTGATTTCTTCATTCAGGAGACAGTGCCATGAAATGTGTTGTACTTGAGTGTTTCACAATTACCAGCTGATTATATCTGCAGCATTAGCATATTAAAAGGAAGACTACTTGAACACACTGATAATGTCTGAGTGTTGAAAATAATTTCCCCACTCATTATCGACGGCAGGCAACGAGATGTGGGAAAGGAATGTCGATAAATACCCGTAAACCTTTACTGTGTAAATAACAACAATTACAGAGAAATTAGATCAGGCTGTGCTGGTGAAAAGGGAGATAATTCTAATTAAAAACTTGGAGATATCGGAGCAAGAAAGCATAAAGCACATCACATCTTTCTATAGAATAGAATTGTTATTTACTGGTGTGTTAAACTCTTTTGTGTTGCTTAGAAGCTGCCACTAAACCCACATCACTATTTTCCCATCTGAGCAAAAGGCACGGGTAGAGAAACATCAATATTTAATTAGAAAATGAGTCTGAAGTCATTTACGCTGTGATATATGTCCATAATCTCACTCAAGTTTCAACTTTTGACCTTTGTTTGTATTCACTGAGGCGGATAATCTGCGCTGGAGAAAACGTGACTGTTTGTTTTGATGAGGAAATTTAACTTTTCCACTTGTTTGGATGTCACATTTTAAAGTTGTTTTTCCTTTTTAGGTTTAAAATGCTTTTCTTTGTTGGTATTTGCTTCTGTTATTGGATGGCTTTGCTCTACTTTATTGTACAAGTTCACAAATATTTGAAATTTTCATGATACACAGAAGCTGCTCCTCATTTCTTTATATTTACCTCCAATAAGTCAGACTTTATTGTATTCTTTTCAGGAGTTTCAAGCAGTAAAATTCAGGCTTTCTGAAGGTTTTCTTTACTAAACTACTCAACTTGTCGCTATAAATTATTCAAGCTTAAAAACAGACTCCCAACTCACAGGATGAACCGGTGCTGTGTCGACACATAACAGACAACTTAGACAACAGCTTTGGATCTTTAGGCTCTTTGTCAGAGATACATCATTTACTCCCATTTCTTTAGTTGCATCTATAAAGAAAATGGAGTAAAGATGAGCCAGTTTGACAGAAAAACAGTCCTGAACACATTTGATGAAACTGGACAAGTGGAAAACAAAAGAAGAAGTGTCAGGATAACGATCTACAGCAGATCTGAAAGTGATGTTTAAGTTTCAAGTTTATTCAGTCATCCAATAAACAACAAATGTGTTTAGTACAAACGTAATATTGTATATACTGACTGAAAATGTACAGGCTGAAGCATAATGTTTATGTTTAAGCCTGTCCTATTGAACAAATTAAGCAACATATAAGAAAAAAAAACCCAGACAACACATATTTACTTGAGAAATGCATCTGGACCTGGAGGGTCGAGCCACACCAGGATAGTCCACTAGACTCTGTATGATTGGGGACTTGGTTCGGTTGGGGGGTGCAATATTCTCCCGGGCCGAGTTTGTGTTCACGCTGCACTACTCAAACGAATCGGACCTTTGTAGTAACGTATTCCAGTCCTAACCAGAGGCGGCGCTGCATCGGGAATTATGAGAGAAGAACAACGAAGAAGAAAACTGGTTCATCTACTGGTTAATGCAGAAAAATGTCTGTTTCCATTTAGTAAAACATGGAGCTGCATCGGATCCTAGCGGCCTCGTGTTGATCAGATTTTCTATCAGAGCTTAAAATCTGACCGCGAGACATTTCTCCCGTCCGGAGCCGCCAATCGTCCCCCACACGTGTATGGTTTGGTTGCGTTTACCCACAATGCACTTTGCTCTGTAGTCTGCTTCATGCATTTGGTACAAGAGATGTGACGTTCGCGAATAATAGAAAAATAAGATCGAGCCTGTCTTTTGAATGGCTCTTTGAAAAGAACGGCTCCTCGAGATCCAGCTCCCTTCAGAGAGCCATAAATCCCATCGCTAGCTGGAACACTTGAGGTGGACTGTGATGCGAGTCTGCTTCTTTAATCCAAATCAGAGTTTGTTCGCAAATTCACATCCCAGACTTTCCGAACAAATGGACTAGGCTGGTTTGAACGCACCCTGTAGGCCGGTTTATACTCGCGCGCCGTCAGCAGAGCTACTCCAGCGTAGGGTAAAAGCGCCGTGTTGATGTTTCGTTTCAGGATCTGAAGGTAGCAGTAGGGCTGGTATCGGCTAGTAAACTCCACATGGCGGAACATTCTCGCTGATTCAACATCCAAGTTTACTATAAACTAATACCACGCAGCGATCAGTCATTATGGGGTGCTGTTAGTAGACAGAGCTGCAGCACAGACCACTGATTTTGCACACGAGTCCTTGTTTGGCTTCTCTGTGGATTTTGTGCAGCAAATCAGCGATGTGGCTGCAGAATCAAACATTCGGAAACAAGCAATCCCAATCTGACCAATCACAAAGGAGTACTTTTGAGTAACTGTGTGCCCGTAACTGGGATGCACGTCTGGTCCGAAGAGGTGCACGTCGAGCCTCTGCGGACCTACGCAGGCGGAACCCACCTGACGCAGACGCGAGTATAAACCAGCCTTTAGTCAATCCATCTACTGTTGGCTGAAGCCTCATCGGAAATGGTCTCCATGGAAACGTGACTGTCAAAAAGTCATTCTTAAGGAAGGGAAACGGAGAAAAGGCTGAGGTATGTCACATGACCCAAGAACTGGACTGAAGATCAGTAGAAACTGGTCTGATGGAGGGACGGGTCCTCCCAGTGTGGCAGTGGGGGATCATCTGGACAGAGAATGGAAAAAAAAAAGAGCTTTGGAAGCTCCTTCAGGAAGTCTGAGAACTGAAGTCGACTTAAAGAAATGCCAGCTCGTCTAAGAACCCAGACTGTGATGAAAAATAAAGCTGCAGAGACCAGATATTCACTTTAAAGCCTCCCCAGATTGTACAAACTCAGGTTTTGTCTTCTATAATGAACTTCCATTTAAATTTGCTCCCATTTTCCTAAAAATCTAAAGAAATGAGGAATGATATTTGACCTTTCCACTGTGGTATCCAGAAAAATACCACGACATAAGTCCATAAAGTTTAAATATTAATATGATAAACAGTACAGTGGTTCTCATGTCAGACTATATGTGAAAAGATTTAATTTATAAAGTTGTACAGTGTTTATCTGTCATGGCCGGCAACAAAAACAGATTTCTGCACAAACACATTAATCTAAGAAATGTTTTTGGAGCTCTGTTCTTCATCGTGGAGTAGCTGAAGCAGCATCGGACGTGAAGGAGGACTGAATGTCATGAAATTCATCAGGGTGCTGGTTTTTTGTTCATAACGCCGTCAAAGTGAGTTTTCACGAGGAGAAACGTCAGTGCCGAGCCAAGAAATCATTAAATAATAAACGTGCATAAGCAGTTACCGCAGCCTCCCTGCAGATATGTGATGGTCATTTTGTGATTTCTTTCCCGGCCCCTTTGAAGAGTCGTGATGCCTTCAAGTGCTGTGAAATAATTTGTTTGACAACGTTAGGTAGATTTCACCCTTCTTTTCTTTCACTTTCCTGCATTTCACCACCAGCACTGTTAATCAATACACACTTTTCTTGCCCTTTTCCTCCTCCGTACACATATCTCCCTGTCTGACCAAACTGGCAAATTTGTGCTCTTAATCAGCTTGCCTGCCTTGTCTCTTCACTCCAGGCTGGCGACACGCTTCCCTTCCCCCTTAATTCCCCGGCTCTCAACAGACAGGCGCACTGATTAACATGCACGCCCAGGTAGGAGCTCCCTCCAACACAACCCCACTGCCCACCAGGTCCACACACCATTATCCCCGCTACTCAATAGCACCCATCTCGGTGCACATCTGTCGAGCTGCTGCATCCACACTCCTTAATTAGCTTTACAACTTTCCCCCCACTTCTGGCTGGAAAATAAGGGATAAATTTGTGGTCGGCTCACAGATAAAAAAAAAAAAAAAACTAAAGAAAAAGAAAGAGGGAGGGAGACAAAGAGGGAGGAGGACATAGGGCTGAATGCTGAGCTGGAAGATGAAATAGACTGGGTTTATGTGTGTGCTTGAGGAGGAGGTGGCGGCGGACAAGGTTCACATTAATTCCTAACATGTTCAGGCCCGGCATCATCAGGAAAGCCCATCCTCCTCGCCATCTCTCAGCTTACAGCTCCACCAGCATGTGCTTTATCTTATCAGCTTCCCTCCTGCATCACCCCCCCCCACACACACACACACACACACACACACACACACACACACTCCTTCCTTCTTTCCTCTTTATTTTTTTGTGCTTTTCGGTTTGCTCATCATCTTAAAGCCGCCTGGACTCCCCTTTCTGATCCCAATCCTCCCTCTTTCGCCCCCCTCAGCTACGCCACCTTCGTATCTTAACGCCGGAAAGTCGTAGCTACGGCTAATGCTAATCTGTCTCACTGTTATTTCACTGCGGCGCGTTTGTCAGCAGCTTCAAAAACAAACCAAGGAAGAAGACAGTGGGGAGGAAGAGGCATCCAATTAATATGAAATTGTCTCCAGAAGTCAATAAGGTTTTAGTTCCACTTGAGTGTGTCTAAATGCGCAGAGTAAGGCTAATTATAATCCCATGGAGTATTTATACTATTTATGCTTTGCTCCTGTCATTACTACAAGCTGTAATCCTCTGACCCCTGTTGTGTGCATGTGCTGATGAGCCTTATGCCAGTTGCCAAAAATACTTGTTTCCCCCTCATTCCTAAAGGCTCCAGCGACTACTTTATGTGCAAACAGAATGAAATTAATCACAGTTTCTATGGCAATGCGCATCGAAACAATATCATAATCAGCTCTGCCATCGTGATTGAAGTTTTAATCCACGAGGGCAAAGGTTGCTGTTCGAAGAAGAACAATGAGCTATTTTAGTCCAACTGCTCTTATAAATACATGGCAGCTTCATTAGAACTACCCACTGCGTGCATAACCTTCTGCAGGCCTCCAACCAATCGTCTCCCATATTAGAAATACTAATCTCCTATGTGTATTTCACCCTCCATCCTTCCTTCCATCCAGCAATTATGCCCCCTGCCATCAAAAGCCATCAAAACAGTAATTTCACTTTCTCACAGCCAGGCTTTTCATATTTCCTTCCGTGAAAGGCCTGAATCATCCCCTTATCTCCATGGCTATTACACAGTGTGCATGAGAGTGAAAACAATGGGCTCAGCGTGATGAGATCATGGCACTTCATTTCTCCGAGGCCACTCCGGTAGACACAAAGACAATCTACCAGCAGCAAGGAGGATGGGGACGGCGAGGGGCTGGAGGATTTCTCGGTCACTGAGCCCAGGGCTGTGAGGCGGGTCATCCCCGGTAATAAGAGAGAGGGAAGAAGACGGGAAGAGAGATGTGACGGCGGCGGCGGCGGTGGTGGTGAAGGGGGCTCACAGCCTCGGTGGAGGCTTCTGAGGAAACCGAGGTCAGTGACTGGAACTTCAAACTCGGATCCTTTATTCCTGCTTGTGTACAGAAGCCCTGGGAGAGTTGAGCAGAGCCGCGGCTGCTTTGTGAGGCAGCTTGGTCAGTGTCTTGCAGAGAGGGAGAGAGGAGGAGGCAGTGCTTGACTGAAGAGGATATGGCAGAGTGAAGTGACAGGCCTTGGGAGGAAGAGGCAGGAGCTGCAGGAAGAGACAAGCTCACTAGTGACTGAAACAGCAGGTCTGGGATCCAAAGTGTCTTCACTTCACTCGTTTCCTCTGGCTGCAGCTATATCAATTTCTCCCCTTTCTCTCCGTCACTCAGCATTCCAAGGAGGATCTTTTCATTCTTTTTTTTTTTCCTTCCCCCGTTGAGGACTTGTCTGTCAAGAAGACCATGGAAAAGGTTTCTTTTTTTGGTCTTGATAGAAACCTCCTTCCTCCTATATTGTAAGGGAGTGGTCCTCACTGAAAACGAAGGTATGAACAAGCAGAAATATCCTGCAAATGATCTTGTTTTTATGCGATATTATGCATTATCCAGGTCCGCTTCCAAAGAAATGTAGATTTGATATAAAAACAGAAAGAAATGATGAGCAGAACTGTTTTGTTAAATATATTCTCATTTAAATCTCATGTCAGTAACATATTATAGCTCTTTTTTAAACCTTAAATATAGTTTTTCCATTCTTGCATCAGCTGCTCAACATTTCAATGCCTCCTTGGTCCCATATTTCCTTCTGAACTGCAGGCAGGTCATTTTTTTCAGAAGTGGTCTCCATGGAAGGATGGCTGTCAAGAAGCTATTATTAAAGAAGGGAAACAGGGAGAAAAGGCTGAGGTATGCCACGTGACACAAGAAGTGGTCTGATGGAGGGACGGATCCTCCCCAGAACCCGGACCTCAACTTTATTGAAGCAATGTGGGATCATCCGGACAGAGAACGGAACAAAGAGCAGCTTTGGAAAGTGCTCCAAGGATCCTGGAGGATTATTCCTGGAGACTACTTACTATACTCTAAAATAAATAAGTGATTACTCAGGGATTTTTCAACAGTAAAATTGACACATGTCAATCAGTTTAAAGACCTGGAAGAGCTTGATCTTGAACCATTATAAGGCAAGAAATTGCCTTGGGAGAATCATGACATCTATAATCATAAAATAATTAAATATATTAAACCAGGTCAATACTTAAATCATTTCTGATTAGAATTGAATAAACTATGTTTTTGCCTCATATACTTTATTTACCTTTACATACCGCTCACAAAAAGTTTGGGATATTCAACTTTCGGGTGAAATTGACAGAAAATGTAAAAATTTACATCATGAGTGTAGGACATTTAAGTAGAATGATGGTAATCCCTTCATTCGAAACCATTTATTGACACAAAAACCCCAACATATACTGTGAGTGTGTAAATATCTTGCCCGGTATTAAGTGTGCTCTTAGTCTAATAAGTTCAGAATGTGGACAGCATGATAAAGATGACTATTTAGATACAAGTTGTCATGGAAGCAGAACATTTAGTCCATTCATGGTTCAGACACTTGTTTTTGCTTTTTTGTCCCACCTTGTTAGAGAACAGCATGCTGTCCAATAAAGACTTAAAACACAGAAAAGTTTATTCACATGCTTTCAGAAGTTTAGAGATCAAATCAAGTTCACCTTCAAAGGTTTTAGTATAGTTTAGGTTCATTCTTTCTTCATACAAAAAGCTGAATATCCCCAACTATTTGTGAGTAGTGCATTTATTCATGTTTTTTTTTAAAATCCCTCCACCTTTTTCCCATTTTCCTAAAATATATTAAGGGGCGGTGTGCTAATTTTGCACCGTATAGAACAACTAAAAGTAGGAGATATTGATCATTTAACCCTGAATCGGGCACACAGAGAAGAGTGTTATTGTGATACTGGAGGATATTACAAGACGTAGTGTAAGCCTAGTCTTTGATGATTGGTGAGGAAAAATCCATGTGTTTTTTTTTTATTTCATGGAGTAGCATAAAGAGACATTCTGCATGACCAATGAAGTGACTAAATATGTCTCTTTGACTAATAAAAAAGGTAAAAAAAAAACATCACCAGTTTCACTGTTTTCCAATGCAAAAACCTGCTCTGCATCCATTTCCCATTTTTATGTTCATCTAAAAAGGAATTAATGAGTTGCTTCAGACCTTTGCACAGACACACGGTTTAGATCTCCTACTCCGGTCCTCAATGGCCAGTGTCCTGCTGGTTTTAGATCAGGGGTGCCCTAGTCCAGTCATGGAGAGCTACTATCCTGCTACTTTTAGATGTATCCCCTTCTCCAACACACCTGAATGAAATGGCTGAATTCCCTCATGCTCATGTCATTGAGCTCTGCAGAGACCTGGTAAGAGCCATTCATTTAATTCAGGTGTGTTGGAGAAGGGATGCATCTAAAACCTGCAGGATAGTGGCCCTCGACGTCCAAAGCGTGTGACCCCTGGTTTAGATGATTTTAAAATGGCTATATTTAGATTTTCTTCACAATTACAGCAGCTCTTGTGGAAAAAAGTTCAATTCTTCTTACTGTATTTTAACTTGAATGTCCATATTCTGAGTTTACCTCATGCATATGTCCCGGTGTTGTCATGATAAATAAATATTTAGTGGAAGCATATTGAGTGTTTCTTCATATTCCCTCTTTTACCAGTGCAGCTGAGAGATTATTGGCATGTGGCATGCCAAGACACCCTGCACAACAGTATTGATACAGACTGGAACGCTCCAGGAACTCATTGGCTTTTCCATTAATGTCCATGCAATATTAAAATCTATAAGAAACTTGTTGGAGTTGTTAAATGATCACAGCATAGATCAACTCTTTACTCACTGTCATGTGAGCTTTTGTTGTGAGGTCACAGAATCAATGTGATGCAGTATTTTTAAATGATTACCATATGATTAAATTATATGCATCCATAATATGAGATGGTATATTCAGGTTTCAAGGCTTTGCTGCTTGATATTCATAAAATGTGGGAAGAGGGTGGAAGGGAGGAAAAATAAACATTACAAAATGTTAAACGGTTCAGCACACATTTGAAAAAACAAGCGTGTAAAAAAAAACGGAGAGGACGTATTGATTATATAAAGAGTTTTCAGGGAAATTCTGCACACATGCTGTTGCTGTCCTGTAAGATTTAAACCAAGTGGTTCCTCTTCTTAAACTTCAAGTACTCATGAGGCACAATCTGATTTACAGACGCATCTTCCAGCTCCCACTTCCATTACCGAGCCTGTTTCTGTGTCTTTAACTCTGCATTTGTCTGTCGAGTGCACACACACACAAAAAAACACACACGTGCACACTGCCTCTATCTCTCACTCCATCTCTCTTCCTCTTTTTCTCATTGGAAAGGGGGAATCGGGTGGGGTGGAATGATCGTGTTAGGGGGTTCACAGAAGACTGACTGTTTATTATTGTCTTCGGCCCACTTAACTCTGACAGTAACAGAATGAGATGGGGAGAGAAGCGAGTGCCATTAATCACGGTGTCGGGAGGGCCTGAGCCGAGCGGAGACGCATCCATATCGCATGTGCCTGGGAGAGGAACACAAAGTGATTTTCAGGCCAGCCGGCCTTGTAGCGCCGCTGTGCAGCTTCCAAGCTGAGGCTGCTGGCGGATGAAGAGTGGAGGGCTCGGGGAGGGAGGGGAGAAGTGGGCGGCTATTCACACTCGATCTTCTTCAAATCTTCTGACATGCTGCACCTACAGCCACCTCTGTTACCAGAAAACCTCAACAAGAATCAGTGCTATTTAAAAACCAAAACTGTCTCCAGTGTGAACAATCACAGAGAGGAAAGTTCAGGACTACGGCTTTAATTTTCTACTTTCTCATCCTGCTTAGACTGATATAAACCTCAATTCCAGGAAAGTTGCGTAATTTATTTGTCTGAAGCTTTATTTAACAGATGCACATCCACAGAAATGATAATTACTTCATTGTTTAACCCTTTAAGTCATGTGTCTATATTTAGGCTTCTGCTTGAACACTGCATACCCATAATGAAATTAGGATCTCTCTACAACTATAAGATCTATTTAAATACTTTGGGAGTCACAGTCAAGAGAGATTTGTTAAGATATGAATAAAGATGGCACATAGCAAAAATGGAAAAAAAAAAAAAATCTGGCTTATGTAGCCGTAAACCTCCATCACAGGGGTTCCCAAACTAACACTTAAAAGCCGTGGACCCCCCCCCCCCCCCCCCCCCCCCCCCCCCCCCCCCCCCCCCCCCCGTGCTGAAACCATGCTTGGGTTTATGCTTTCAATGGGGAGATTCTCACCATAAATACTGGATTCTGGTTGAGTCCTTGCATGAGGCCAAAGTTAAATTAACAACACATAGCCTTACCTTTTTTCTTCTCTTTTTTTTTTAAATAGGGACATATAATCTGCTCTGTGGTGTTTGTCAGACACATTTGATTAATTACATGTTGGAGGAAAAAATTCCAGGTTACCATGAAGACATGAAGTGCTCCATTACTGCAGCTCCACCAGCTCACTGACAACCTAAACACCCGAACATGGAGGAAAATTGATGCCCAAGTTGTGTCCTTATAAGTGGCTTTAAAAAAAAATGTTCTTAGTCACTTTGAGATCTAGTTGAAAAAGTTTGTGTTTTCAGGCTAAAACTGCAGTTCCATGTGAACCAAATGTCCAAATGATTAAAAAAAAAAATTGAGCGGACAGATTTCAACTCATCTCTGTGGGGACATGATCTTCATTTCTAATCACAATGGCTCTGGTCATCAGTTGGTCAATGCCTCGGGGACCCCCTGTGCTCTCCAGGGATCTCCCTTGGGAGGTTCCAGACCCCAGGTTGGGAACCACTGCACTATCAGATCATACAATATGTGAACATTATTCCTGCAGAGGCCAACTCTGATAAAGTTTTAGTAGAGATACTTTTGGAGTGGTCTCTAAAACGGCCATTTTGGCAGAGTTTGGCACCATCTGGATTCAAGAGGTCTATTTGGGACATGCTCTATTATACATGTACAGTATGCAGAAAATGTCTCCAGATGGCAAGAATTAATCAATAGCTAAGTAACAAAATATGCAGTAACAATAAAGTTAAAATAAGAGTTACAAGTAAATTAAAGTTCAACAAAAATATTTACAGAATTCACAAAAGCATATACATGTAATAAAAAATCGGTTGTATGTGGTCACGTTCACACGGCAGGTTGGAATGCTCGTGCTACGTAGTGTTGACAGAAGTAAATATGGATGCTTCTCGTGTTTGTGTATCACTTTGGAAGTACTTGCACAGTCGGAACAGAGGAAATTTTGTCTAATCGATGAATGAAATGATTCGAATTTTGCCACTTTCCCCTTCCACCGCCGCAGAATTGTGAGATTTGATTCACTTTTGTGAGGTCAAAGTCAGATGAAATGCGACATATGTATCCGATCTAGGACCACATATGAAATTGGCCTGGGTTGGATTTGTGCCATTCAGTCTGTCATTAAAAAAAAAAAAATCTGATATGAGTCACAGATGGGTAAAAAAAAAAAAGCCAGAAATGCGCTGCAGTGTGAACCAAGCCAATATCCCCCAATTAGGGGGGGCCTCAGGCTGCAGAGGTTAATGTAAATATAAACATTTGATGCAACAGCACGCTCAGTAAAGGTTCATCAGCTTCCTTTTAATGGTTGGGGGACTGATTTAGTTTTTCAGAGATTTCAGCTGCTCAACAGTCCGTGGTTTTTCTCTCATTCTTCTCTTCATGATGCTCCAGACATTTTCAGTAGGAGACAGATGTGGACTGCAGGCAGGACAGTCAAACACACTGGAAGTCATAAAGAAGGTGGTCTGACAGTCCTGCTATAATAACCATGGACTTCCAAGGAAAAAACATCGCCTTGATGGGAGTATACGTCTCACCAAAACCAACATCCACCTCTGCATCAGTGTTACCTTCAAACAGACCAAGTCCTGCATGGACACCAATGTCCTCCAGCCTGGATCCTTTCGTCTTTGTAGAAGCAGGTGTCAGTTTTTTTCAAAAGCAGTTAAAACGTGAAATAAACTGATCACAGAACATGCGTCCACTGTTGTACTGTCCATCTAAGACGAGCTGGCCTCCAGAGAACTCCACACTGGTTCTGCACAGAGTTGATATACGACCTCCTCCTCCTCCTGTAGGCCAGTTTTTGCAGTGGTGGAGCGTGTTGTGTGAAAATGCTTGTTCAAGGTCCTTCTGAGCCCATGCGGCTGTATTGATCGTGGTGGTTTGACGGTTTCTCCTGCAGTGCTGCCCGAGGGCCTTTCCACACCAACATTTCCCCAGACTCCATGATTTTTTTCAGAAAATTCTAGTCTAGAGATGCTGAAAAAGCCAGAAATCTTTACAATCTGTCACTGTGAAAAATTTGTTTAACTTATTGGTGACTCTTTGATGGAGTTTGGCACAAAGTGGTGAGCTAAAGCCCATCCCTGCCTGGAAAGACTAAAGCTTTTGAGAGATGCTTCTTTTATACCCAATTCTGACACCCTCACCAGTCACCGGTTAGTCTGATGAATGAATCTTTTCTCTTTCTTGCCCTTATCCTGACATTTTTTCATGTGCTGCTGCATCAAATTCAAAATTTTTTCATACTTCCTAAACAAAATCCAAATGATCAGACGATACTTAAAGTTTTTATTGAACTTTTAAACTTTTCTTCAAAGGATATTTGTATTTTTGAACTCATAGTGGCAAGCAGGAGCATCATGAGGCAGTCTTCACCAAAAAAAAAGTGCATTCAGTTCAGACATCGGTGGCAGCCTCAGTCTGTCAGGCGTCAGTCGGCCCACCGTAGAGGACAACGGTATGACGCCTCGGCGCCTCTGCCACCCAGCTGATTGACAGCTGTGTCTCTTAAGTCTTCTCCCTCCCTAGCAACACCAGCCGCACACCTTCCACTGCTATCAGTGACACCCAGATGTGCTACAGCAGCTGTCTCCTGGATTATTCCTCGGCGTCTCCGAGCCACCATCTACATAGGCAGCAGTCTAAATATTTAATCGTGCCAGAAGGCGCTGCTGCATTGCACACTCCAGCTGAAGAAATACAGTATCTCCAACTGAAAAGACACAGTCAGAGATGAAAGGCGAGGATAGAGGAAAGAGGTGAAAGGCTGAAGGGAGGTGGTGGGAGGAAGGAGGGGAGGGGGGGAGGGGTCACGGCTCGGCCTGGCTGAGCTGAGTTACAGGTAAAAACCGAAGATGACAGTATATGCCACAATTTTGGGGACAAATGACAGCAGTGCAGGAAGAGATGACAGGTTGTGTTTTGGATATACCCCGAGGACAACCTCGGCTGACATCAAATGTCTAACAAGCCAGACAAGACCATTCTGATTTTGTACCATACCTTCAGGGAACGACACCAGCCCTCTTGAATGTGACATTGCTAACCATGATGCAAAAATTACATTGTGTATATGTGGATATATCTGTCTTCCTGGCTGCTTTATTTCAGTGTGCATGTTCATCAGAGTGTGTCATCACTGACAGCTGATCAGGATATACACAGCACCCGAGGTACTTTCTGTAATTTTGACTTTTTCCTTTTTCTTTTTTTTCCCCTTCCCTCCCCTTCTCTCTCATGCCTTGGCTCATTCCCAAGCAACAGATTGCTGCTGTCGCTGGAGTTGCGCCTCACAGATGGAGCAGCATCACTTCCTGAGGAGCCTGACAGGATCAATCCAGGAGCTCATTCGCTCACAGTCAATTAAGCCATGTTAGTTTTGACAGGAGCCACGGGCAAAATAACAGCCGTCACTGTCTAGAAGGAAAATATTGTGACCACACACACAAAAAAGATGCACTTGTTTACTGGAGGAAGGGAAGGGGGGGGGGCTGACTTTGCAGAGAAAAAAAAAAGGGCTGCTGGCTGCACAGACTCTCAGCAGGAGCTCCGGCTGACACGACGGAGAGCAACGGCTGAACCTCAGCAACACTCCGAGAGTTTAATTTGCTTGAAAACATAAAGCGCCCTGGGTGATTTAATGAATTCCAAAATGAGGACTAATCATGACCTTCATCGATTCTGACGGCATATGCGGTCCATCTGTCCGTGTCATACCTCCGCCTTTCTTATTCAGCCAAGGCTTCCTCCTCTGCATCCTGTGCATGCATTTTTATTCTTATGTGTGATATCGGGGGTCATTTGAATTGCAGAAAAAAATGTTCTTAAAATACTTCCTCTGATTCCTTAATAATCCTGATTATGCTGCGGTGAATAATACAATAATGCAGGAAAATGAAACAACCCAGAAATCTCTGTGCACCACCCACTGAGAGAAGAGGTGGAGCTGGTCTCTTTGAACCTATTGGAAGGAGAGTGAAACTCTTTGATTAGGACATGTAGGTAGGTAGCTGTGGGCGATGGACTGAAAACACTTGGCATCTGCTTGCAAGTCTCCACACACCCGAGGTGAGGGACACACACACACATACACACATACACACACACACA
>JAOXYM010000022.1:23087286-23114602 GCA_028567055.1 Leptatherina wallacei | reverse complement strand
AGCCAAATTTCCGACTCAACGCGTAAGACAGTCTCCGTGTGTCGTCCGTGTGTTTATAAGTGGTTAAAAATCAACAAGAGGAAGAAGACTACAGATGACCACTACACGTAGGAATACATAAAGTGGTTATGAGGGACTCCAAAGTGTACCATCAACACACTTCATAGCCGCTTTTCCATCTTTGAGTTTTTGTGTCTCTTGGGCAGCTCAAAGACCGATTCTTGTCTGTAGAATAATTGTGCTAATGGCAGCCAACCACAACACCATGTTCGGTATATTAAAAATACTCTTTTCGACAATGAAAGACAAATTAACGAAGGTCCGCGCTGCAAATATATTGACATTAATGTATAATTCCCGGATGCTTGTGGCCACTCATGCTTCTCAGAGAAGAGACAGGATGCAGGACGGATGTGGAATCAGTAGTGCTGCTTTAACATCTGAATAATGCGAGTAACTCGGCATTTTCCACATAGTTTACTCTGAATATGACTCTAATCAATAATCAGAAAATGATTTTCACATGGTATCAGCTTTTTTATCTCAGAGCTGTGTACATAAACTAACCCTTTTAATTCAATTTACAGAGCAGCATTAACATTTGATGTCCCTTCAGATGTCAAAGATGAAGAAAAAGACTCCTTAACACCCCTGATCCTCCGTCCTCCAGCTGCATCATGGGAGCCCAGACATATAAAACATCGGACTGTGAACGGTTTCCAGGTAACAGGCAGGAGGATGAGAGGAGGGAGGAGACGAGAAGGCTGAGAATCAGACAGATCAGTCCAATACAGAACATTAAATCTAACAAAAAACAAACCAAACAATCAGATTTCACCAACTGTAGCAGCACCCAAACCTACAAGGAACGAAATTTCCCAAAAACACACCAACAAAAGAGAAAACAACAAAAACAACCACAAAGAAAACATTTTACAGAAGTCCCATTTTCTTTGTTGTATATTCTATTTTCCTCCATTTCACACTGTTTTGAAAAATCTTTTTGTTTGTTGTTTGTTTTTTGTGTCGTCTTCGGAGGTTTGGATTTGTTTTTTATGTTTTGTCTAATGTTTTTGTACCTCAGGGCCACCGTAGAATGCAACCCAAAGTGTTTAATAATTACTTAAAGAAGTGGAACATAACTGTATGCACTGGATAAACTGAGGACAAAAGTCAAACTATTAAACAATCAAACAGACAGATATATAATAACCATGAAGGTAGAGGAGTGCAGAACTCCCATGTGAAAGCCACATTAAAATTATCATTTAAGGCTGTAAAATCTATCATTTTCTTTCAGTTTTTTTTTTTACTCTTTTAATAGATTTATACTTGGTTTATCATCGGAGGTTCACAGCTCTGCAGTCTCTCAGAGACTGGCCCCAGAGGAGCCCGAGGCACATTCCAATGCACTGTGACTCTCTATAAATCCAGCTAGCATGAAATCTCAAGGAGCCAACACTGTGCAGAGAGCCAATCTGCCTGTTTACACCATCTCATCTTACACAGAAGCCTTGGCGTCTGCCCTGCAGAAGCATCCTCCCCCTCCTCCTCCTGAAACCCCCCAACATGTTTGCAGAAGTGCTCATGCTGAACAAAGTGATTGTATCATCTGGGCCTACTCTTCCATTTGTGTTGCTGCTTCTCCTGAAACCCGTTTCAAGCTGTGTCACCCCCAACTCAGGCGAAGTTTGAAAAATGGGAGAAGGGAACCATGCAAAGTGGACATATTCTCCAGCCTGCCGTAAAATAACCGGGGGATGGACCATTAGCCATTTGCTGCTACCGACCGAGCTGCAGATCTGTGCATCTGCACAAACAGAAGGTCACAGGAAACTTAAAAGAACAGCACAAGGAGGAAGTTACGCCCATTTAAAAAAGATAAAAACAAAGAAATAAAGCAGAAAGAGAATTTTTTTGTTTGTTGCCTTTTTGCTTTGACAATAAGGATAAATTTAGCTTAAAAAGCTCCGATACTACAGCAGATCGCCTGACCTTGCTCGGTGATGACTCGACTAAAATGCCACCTCCGCTCGCCCCCCCCCCCCCCCCCAACACAAGCCCACCGTCAGGGAAGAGCAGGGTGGACTAGACATGTTCCTCCACTTTTCCAAGGCACAAACCAGTCAATTTGTCATCCAGTGAAGAGGTTGAACCTTTAATTAAAGTGGAGAGCTGCCGCCATCAGGGCCCGGCTAAATGTCACATGATAAATAACGGCAGAAGATCTGGAAAGCTCCCTTGGAGTTTGTTTCACTCGAGGGGATAAAAGGCCACACACATTACAGGGTAACTGCATATCAATATGTTAAATAGGTTCAATTGTATAAATTGATTAAATGACCCAGTTGCAAACTAACCATGCTTCAAAGACCCTGTTGTTTGAGCGGCAAATGTTGACGACGTCACGTAGGCCGGGTATTAATGGAAACCAAGCAGAGAGAATGTGGTGGTGAGTGACATTATTAAAGTAGATGATGGGTTTCTGAGAAGATCATTCACCGAATGCAATCGATAGCTCTGCGTCTAAACGCTCAGGCAGAAATTACACTTCAAGGCATATTGCCTAGAGTAAAATGACACTGCCATGAAAATGCATTGCTATGGACACTATTAGAAACGACTGGCTAATTACATCCACGACAACCCCCCCCCCCCCCTCCTCTGATTCTTTTATTGGTCTTTCACACTCAGCGTGAAGAAACCGAATGCTTGTATCGGTGCAGAAACAGAGTCTGTTGTCTGATACCGAGAAGCCCTGACAACCCTCCATTCCCACCCCCAGTCACCACCCGATACTACATCAGTGCATATTTTCAAAATTGGTTCATTTCACTCACACTATTATCAGGCAGCTTTATCTTGACCCTTCAAATCTCTAAAATTATCGCCCTGTCTCTTGTCTTCCCTTCCTCTCGGAAGCTCTTGAATGTGCTGTCAATTCCACTAAATTCCTCTCTCATCTTTCGGCACTTGATCCTCTAATCTTGCTTTTGTGTCACTCACTCGACGGAAACTCTTTTCTCTGTAACTCAGTGCTTAAACATAGCTTCACCTCCCTTTTTTAATACCCCGTCTCTTCACTGTTCTGTACACCAGTGATCCTGAACTACAGCTGATTGTGCTTCTCTGAAATATAAAATGTCGTTTCTTAGACTGGGCCATGCGAGCCATTATTCATTGGGACCAGTTTCAACAATAATCACCGCCGGGTTTGTTCAAATAACATATATTACGCTCTCCTGTTGTATATTCGCTGGTTCCAATATATACGTTAACCCAAACCCTGACATACGGCGCATGTATTTAACTTCATGTTTGTCATGTAAATGCATCTGCAAAACTTTCTAAGTATGCACGCTCGGCGTGTCTGAAAAATGTTAACCAACGGCACATTTATTTAATTCTCTGCTCAACATCTGCTCATGAAAACTGGAGCATCATTCTTCACTCGTTTTTAATGTCTCATGGCTGTCAGTTTGGGGAAGTCAAAGCACTTTGTTATGATTAAGGAAAGATTTTAATCTTGATTAAATATTTCAAAAGTTGGTGATAGCGCAAGATGGTTTGTGTCAACTTCTTCAAAAACAACAAAACTCTTTGAAAAGGTTGTTTTAGGAGCATGGTGGAGACACAGAGGTGGGGGGGGGGAAGAGAATTTGGATACCAGTCTCTGGAGTCAAAGTCTCAACCACCTCTCTGTGACTTTGGTACTGCCGGAGAATTAAATACCTAGATAGGGAAATACAAACACGTAGCTCCACAACAGAATAGATCAATTTGCCAATGACTCCCAGTGTTTGCAGATACGAGGCAGTACAAAAGCAGCAGCAAAGTCAACATTTAGAGGTTTGACTCAAACACAAGTCGCTCACTCAGGACGCCGAGGCTCGTGCACTGCCTGGTCTCAGAGAAACAAATACGCTGCGTTATGCGGCGGAGCCTTGTCTGGTGTTCGCACCACATGTTTCACATGCAGCTCAGGAGCTAGTGCATCCCCAGGACCGGGATCTTCCAAGTATCTGGTCCTTGAACCCAATAAAACAGAAACTGGTTCTGCTGGAGGTTTTTGCTTCCTGATAAAAGGGAGGTTTTCTTTTTCTACTGTTGCTCACCAGCCTGTGCGCACTCCGGATGCAGGAATGAATCATTGACAAGATGTTTCTTATTAACTCCCTGAAATCCTGCAGTTTTGACCTAAATCAGTTTTTTTTATGAATAAAAGACTTGTTGTGGACCAACTATTTTACTGCAGCCTTGCTGATGTAACAGGACTGTTTTTGTTGCAGCATCATCTGCTTCTGGAGTACAGTATGACATAGAAGAAAATTCATTTGCAATTGGTTTAAATAAGTGTTTACTGGATCTACAGTAATGGTTTTAGCCTGGAATGGTTTACATCATTCACATCTGAAGAATATTAGCTTTCCAGTGGTGTATAACATGTGTGGGTACTTGGAAGGGAGACTGAGTAAAGCACATTTATTTTTCATGTCCCACCAACGGGAGGTCAAGTACCAACAGGCTAACACGATTATGATTTGACCAAATGTGCTATAAAAGAAAAATAAAAGTTCGACCATCTTTGGTATGTTAATTCTCCTTCTATGTTACCATTTGGCTCATTTTCTCCTCTTCTACTGGATAAATATGGTTCATTTTCCCTGAGGTGAAGGAATATTTACAAAGCAACAAGCTTCAGACCTCAAGCCATTTTCTTTTATATTTGACCAAACACTATTCTAGTATAACAATGGATGATGTAGCCTTTACCCAGTGGCGGAGCTAGACATTTATACATGGGGGGGGATGGGCAAGACTTAATCTGGGGGAGATTCCTATAAACTGAGAAAGGAAATGATTGTGTTCCTCTCTCTAACACTGCTGTGATAACTCTGGTCACATTAGAGAGACATGAGAAATAAAATAAAAACTTACATTAATTATCTGGATTCAAAACACTTCATAGAAAGTTGAGGGGTGCAGTATGTGGATCTTGATGTGATAATAGGGGGAATCGGTTCTGGTTTACTGTCTGGTGGTGGTGATAGACTGGATCCTGGTGTGGCTAGCTCCATGTTGGGCTGCTGATACTGGGATTGGGGTCTCTATTGGACTTATCTGAGTCTTTCCCCTGAAAAATCTCCTTTTGTACTAATTCTTATATATTCCTGCATAAAATCTGACTGGTTACAGGATGTATTTCTCAAAATGCCCATCTGTAGCTAGTTTAAAACCAGCAAGCAGCTTTGCTAGCCTCCTGTTCAAATTGAACTGGATCATGTAGCGCTAGCTCAGTCAGAGCTAAGTTAATATTTGAGCATCTTTATAGTTTATTTTCAGCTCCAATGTGAAAATCTTGATTTATCGAGTAGATCAACTCAAAAAAACTAAATATGACCCGCTTTCCCCACATTTCTTAAAACTCATGCTAGCAACACTGCTACGTAGCTTCATGCTAACATCAGGTTAATAGCATAGACATATATACGTAGACACCGTATGGACCACCTCAGCCTGTTGCTATGACAGTTTTCAGCTGATTGAGTCATAATATTTGATCTCTGGTGAAAAATATTAAAACTGACTAACAATTGTTAATCAATGATCACTGACGATGATAAATAGAGTGTTAAAGCGACTTACATAATGGGTGGGGGAAATTATTGTCAAACGGAAATGGAAAAACTAGGTATTAGTCAGGAGTAGATGGAACATTTATTCCTCTATATTCCTCTATAACCCTATAACCCTCTGGTTTAAAAGTCATCCCTTTAGTAAAACATAATTTGTTGCACATTAATGCATCCGTAAGTAGATGTGTTTTATCATGATATAGCTAAATAAACATTGGTACAGAATGTAGATTTTACAAAGTATTTTGAAACATAATACAAAAACTAACATAAACTTATTGTTTTTTAGAAATGCATTGCACAAGTATAGTTTCTACGTATATATATCTAAAGTTAGCCTTCATTAGTAGTTGTACTTGCACAGGGATTAAAACTATTCTAGAAATGTGCAGCCACATTTTTATATCTTTAAAAGGATGAATAATTAGGAAAATGTTACTTCAAATTGGTGCGATATTGGTGATCTATGCAGGTCTTTGTCTGGAAACACAGGTTATAAAACCTTCTTATGCTTCGGTTTATCTCAACATTTGCTGCAGTCGGGTCTGAGGAAACAGATTCAGTCTCTACTACATGCCTTTAAATCCGCACCAGCTCCTCTGGCTGCACAAAGAAAACTTGGCCGGAAGGATGATCCAAACATCTGCTGCAGTTTTTCTGTGGTTTTAATGGCGGCTCCACACGGTTCATAAGTATCTAAGTTTCGGGGATTAATAGAAACTCCATGAAAGTAAAATATATGTAAATGAAAGTTAAGGGTGAAAATATGTAAATAAGAGAATGAACGTTAGTTTTTCTTAGTTATTCTTATTCATTTTGCTGTATGAACTTCCCCATGCATCATGTATGAAAACCTCCAACTTTAATTACTTTGTCATCTGTTACCAGACTGTGCTCTCTTCATATAACCTCAATCAACCGACACAAATATTGTTAATAATTCAAGCCTCATTGGTGTACTTAATCTACCTCATTTTCTAATCTTCCTAATAATTCATTTGCTCAGTGATTAATTACACTCATTTATGTCATGTGGAAGCAACATTTGATTTTAATTGTGCATGTCAAAAGAATTTTCCAGTCGTCCCATTTGTGCTCGGCACAGAGGGTTTGGCGCTTTGGTCACCGCAGGGTTCCCGCAGCCGGCTCCGACTCCGACTCCTCTGCATCCGCCAGCGATCAGACTTTCCACCATTGCACCATATGTGGCACCGCAGTTAATTACTCAAGAGAAATTGGCTGAAGACGAGGCATAACAGCAGGTGAGGCGCTCCAGCCCAGAGCTAAACCAACACTAACTGGTCAAGCTCAGCTGCCCTCGCTCCTCCACTGCCTGAGACGCGCAGGATGGGCTCGTTCACGCTGTTTGGCCTTCATTACAGATCAGGGAAGGTGCAATTAGTAGCAACCCCCCCACCAGTTTATAATTACCTTAAGACACCCACTTAAACAGAGAACCTTATAAATCAGTTCCTGTTGGCCATCGCAGCCCCCGAACGCTACATTATGCCAACAGATGTCGGCTGCAGCCGTGGACAGGCCCCTCGGTGGCAGCGACAGCCAACAACACGCCGAGCTGGTGTAATGAATAAGAATGGCCTTTAGGTTGGGCTTCTCAGACTTTTTGCCTCAAGATTATGACTTTATTTCTACTAGATTGAGAAATAAAAAAGGGGCCAGAGAACAAAAGGTCAATTAAGAGCCGGTGCAATGCAACAGATTATAGCTTGTCTGAAGTCCCCCACATCTGTGACATTTGTGGCTGAAATAATATCCCCCCCCCCCCTTTTTACAAATAAAAAAAAGAAAAAGCTAAGAAGGCTGGAAGTTGGAGGGTTTGTCTTTGTTTTAGGATTGATGCGGAGGATGCTGAGAATTTAACAATGTGGAGAGGAAAGATTTACAGACGGGGGTATCTTCATCAGACACCTGCTGTTTCGTAATTATGTGGAAGTATTTTGGGTTTAGGGGGTTGGGGGGATGAAACAGAACAAAAGTATCATGCAGACAAATCCTCCAGAAGACACCCACCAAAAGCAGATTTGGCATGTTTTATAAAAGGGTGAGGCTTTTGTTCATCAACAGCTTTTCCAAACCAGGAAAGAAGATCCTTTACAACTAAAAATGTAAAGTTGGCTCAGACGATCCGCCGCTCCTTTCTTTTTCGCTCATTTCGCTCAAATCTGTCAATTTGTTTTGCAATTTCAAAAAATATTAAAACACCAATTAATTCCCATTGGAACACAGTCAACCGGGTAGAGGAAAACACAACTAGCATTTGTTTCTTTAAGTGCCTGTGTACAGAAAGAAAGCCTGACCTTCACACGCCGCGTGTTGTCAGGAGCCAGAAAACAAGGCTGGATGTATGAATACCAATGATCCATTTAAAATGTGTCTGACAAAGAAATACCAGTTGTGGCGAGATGACATTCCTGTCCCCGTCTCTGAATTTTTAAAAACCTACTGAATGCCACTATTGAGGAGATCACCTCTAACCTTATCTCACTCGTGTTTGCTCCGAGGAAACATATTGGCTGAGGCAGCGGCAGAATAAAACCCTTTAGACCGTGTGGAAAATCAACACAGCTATAACGATGAATCTCTCACTCCAAAAATAAACCTGAATGAATCTCAGAGGTTTAATGAACAACGTTTGCGCAGAGGGGATTTATCTTAGTGGAGAGGAGATGGATACACTTTCCAGGGAGGCACACTGACAAGAAAGACATTTCTTTTCAAGCTGAAAAGAAGCTTCATATCTTCCATTCAGAGAAATTCATTAAGAAAAAAAAATTGCTTTTGTGTTTGGTGTAAAGTTTCAACACAAGAAATGCATGAAAAATTAAGAAAAAAAGTTTCAGGATAAACTGCTGCAGAGGAGCAGCTTCCTTCTTTCTGCAGGTCGTAATTTGTTCCTCGTCTTTATTTTGCATTTATGTAAAAGGTTCTGAAACGAATGAATCCTGTAATACTGTCACTGATGCTGACACGTCACGCCGAGCAAACACAAAGAAGAAGACTTTACTGACTCATAATCCACCTGTGGTGTTGACAGAATCACAGTTGTTTCTGCTCACTTGAGGCTCGTTGTCTTCCATCTTTGCAGAATCACATGAGACGTGTGAGGCCGGTCACATGAGCCGTATCCAAGAAACATTCCTCAAATGGACAAAACACTGGTACACGTCTCATCTGCATCCTGGTTTTTTCTTGTTGTTCTCTTAGAACATCAACACGAGAGTTCAGTCTTCAAACACATGTGTAACCACGACAACAAGGGTCCCTTTACTTTAATAAATGAGTCACAGACAGGTGTTTGAACAAAACGGAGATATGGCTGCGTTTTTATCAAGCAGCTGTTTGATGTACTTCACCTTTTCTCTGCATGTTCTTAGAAGTTCTTATAAGTACCTCCTCCCTAACTCCCTCAGGTCATCCTCCTCCATACACCTCACCGTTCCCTCCAGCCGGCTCAGCACCACGAGGAGGAGAGCATCAGCCGCTCTGCTCCTCACCTCTGGAATTCACTCCCACCAGATATCAGCAACATGGACTCTCTCCACCTTTTTAAATCCACACTCAAAACTCATCTGTTTAGGATTGCTTACTCTCTTAATTACACTGTCCCCGTATTTTAATATTTCTTGTTGTTCATTCTATGTCTGTGTTTTATGGTTTTACTGTACAGTGTCCTTGACTGACCGGAAAGGCACTTTTAAATAAAATGTATTATTAAAGTAGCTAAAGTAATTTAATGTTCTTCTGCAGCAACCTGATGTGCAAAATACAACCATACTGAAGAACATTTCAGAAACAGCAGAACCAAAAATATAAAAAAGCTCTTCATTAAACCGTTTACGAAAAATAAATAATAATAATCACACGATGCCAAGCACACAATATGAAAAATAAAAATAACTTTATGAAAGAAATCACTGCAATACTCTGAGAACAAACGTTTGCCCTGTTTTCTGATTATTGTGTTATCACTATTGTGTGTTTATTGATCCATTTTAAATGTGGGCTGAGAAGCTTTTAGCTGTAGCTCAGCCATCAGGAAAGCTTCTGAAAGACTAAGACTTCTCACACACTCAATTATATGATGATGAAGGAGAAGACAATGATGAAGTTGATGAAGAACGTGAGGATGGTAAAGAAAAAAATAGAAGAAAATGAAAATGTAGAAGTAGATGAAAAATATGAAGATTAAGAACAAGATGATGAAGATGATGGAGAAAATGAATATATAAAAGAAGAAGATGTATTAAAAAGAAAGATGAAGCAGATGAAGAAACAAGAAGATGAAAGAATATGAAAAAAAAGAAAAAGATAAAGACGACAAAGAAGATGAAGACAAGGAAGATGAAGATGGAGGACAATGATGAAAAAGAATATGTAGAAGAAGTAGATAAAAGATTGAGAACAAGATGAAGAAGATGATAAAAAAAATAATAATAAGATGATGAAGAAGATGAAGAAGGGAAAAAGGAATCCTTGCAGTGTAATGTGGGTTAGTCGACTTCCTTCTACAGGAGCCTGAAGTGGCCGTGTAAGGAAGAGCAAGAGTTTCTGTGATGGCTTATTTTCCTTCCTCAGAAGTTTCCAGTTTATTGAAGCCGGCAACATTTCCACAGGTGTGAAGAAATGCAGAAACACGACACACACATCCACAGCTTTTACACGTAGAGTTCCAGATCCACACCAATTAAATCTGAAAAGTCAAAGTTCTTAAAATCCCTACTTTCATGTGAAAGATGGAATAAAGAAGCAGATCAGCTGGACCGTTTGGCTCGTCCATTACAGGTGGAGTGAAGCCGAATACGGTCTTACATCTTATAGCTGCAAGTCTGAATTTACCAGACTGTTTATTATAATTATTTTATCTGTTCAAACATACGTAAACCTACACGTGTCCATAAAAACATAAAGCTGAACAATAATTTGACTGTCTAGTTGTCGTAGGGTACAGGTCCATCAGCGTACGGGTGCAAAGGGTGTAAAGCCTGTTGCACGATGTGAAGTTCCCCAAAGATGCCTCTGATCCCGCCAATTTTCTTTTCTTTGAGTGAGATTTCTTTCAAAAGTGCCGCGGTTCACCCTGAAAGTAATGACACGGCCATAAACTGCCTGTTTGCTATTCATGGTCTGGCCTTCCTGTATGGCTCCTATTCAGCCTTGGCAGCAAATGTCTAATAAACGAGGGGGACGTGTGGTCAGCTCGCCGTCTACTTTGGCTTTCAGCTGAAAGATTTAAGTGGCTGTTTTTTGTTTATTTTAGAACCTTTTCTGTAATTAATCCCACCATTAGAAGAAAAAACATCTTTTATTTCCCCCCTCCATCTCTGTAGCGTTGCATGTGTGTTATGATTGCGGCTGGTTCATCTGTCACAGTTACCGCAGCTGGACACATTTGGAGGTCAGAGAGAGGTAAAGGCTTTACCCTCTCGCTGATTCCTGGTGACACGCCGTGTTGCACCCCGTGTCCCTCTGACAGAGGCTAAAGCAATCCATTTCCGACACATCCTCAAACCTTTTATCTAAAACGTCCCTCCAAAATACCAATTTGCGCTCCCTCCCAATCAGCTGTCATTGTGTAATTATTCAGGGCTGACATGAAGCCCTCACCTTCCATTAGAAGATGGAGTTTTTAAAAAAGATTTGACGGGTTAAGATCTGATGGCATTTAGCAACATTAACAACCCTTCAGCTTGTTATTAAGCTCCAATGTTTGCACCCGACCTGGAATCTGGAATATTTCTATGTGCTTTTCTCCCTTCTGAGAGATCAGTTCAGCTTTACTCAAGCCTCACTTCCACACCGTATCAACATCATTTGTCATCTTTCACTTTTTTTTTCTTTTTAAAGAAAAAATAATATATAATTCGCTCAATATTAGCAAATTAAATGATTTTTTTTTTCCCCTCTGCCTTTTTCCCTGGCAAACTTTTGTGAGAAATTATAGGTTTCTATGCTTGACGAGACAAAGCGGGACAAATAAATCAATACCAAGCAAATGAAAGCAAATTGAATCTATTAAAGTAAAATTACTGGGAGAAAAGAACCAAACACAATGTTACCCAGAGTCATGGCCGCACACAATTAATGACAGTGGGAGCAAAAAGGTGCTGGCTCATTAAGCCTGGCCGGGCCTGTGCGTGCAGACAAGGCCGGCGGCCAGACCAGAACAAACCAGTCTGAGCTGCCATGCTGCTGGCTTTCCATCTGCAGACGGCGGTGCTGAAGATGAGCTTCCCCTCAGCACCTCCCACGTACCTGTACACCCCCCCTCAATCCTCTGTACCTGAGGAATGCCAAGCAGCGAGGTGCCACAGAGGACCTTCAAATCAGTGTGAGCCAGTGAGGGGGGCTCTCCCGGGCAGCAATGAGTAATTAGCACTAATTAGTGGCAGTGATTAACCGCACAGGGGAACGTGGGGGCCGGAAGGGAGCAGATTGATAGAGCTGGCCCTCCTAACCCATAGAGGCTTCACTGCATCTTAAGCAGGGGTGGTGTTAGAGAGGGGGCGTGTGGCTGCTTGTGGCTTCCAGCCAGATGTTACAATGGCCATAAATAAAAGGCGGAACATGCACGGAGCATACCTGAAAGCCATTTCGACAACACAGAGGTGAGAGCTGATGTCGCAAATCAAAGGTTGTCAATTCTTCATGCCCCGAGGCAGGGTTATTCAAATGATGGTCCTTGGGTGGACTCGGGCCCCTTAAGTCATTTCAGAGGGGTAATTTGGCTGATTCTGAGCAGCTAATTGAAAACAGTATCGATCCAGTTATTCAATTAAATGTGTCCATCTTGTGCAAATTTCCACCAATAACAGAATAAATTATCGGTTATTAGTTATCAGCCTTCTGCTTCCTCGCGGGAAGCCGAAGTCACCACAACAAATTTGGGGAAACAGACAAAACAAGAAGAAAAGTTCACAAGCATAGAAGTAACCTTAATGAGAAAGACAAAGAGGCATATGTAGATGAGACTCAAAGCAAACTGAATGTATTTGTTCTGCTTTGAAAACTTTGCATATCTATACCCTCACCCAATCTAAAAACACTCCACTCTTCTTTGCCAACTTAAGGAAATATATATTTTCTTTCAGCATAGTTTACTTGACTTGCTCATTCAGAGAAAGTCAGAAACTGAATGGTAATTTCTCCTGTTCGGCTCTGCTTCACTGACTTGCAACAGAAACTCCATTGTTGTCGAAAAATCTATTAAATCTAATCAGTGAACCACAGAGTCCCGAAGCTGAGCAACACTCGCTCCTCAGGCGAGCTGACCAACCCTTTGACCACTTCTTAAAGAAGAAAAAAAAAAGAAAAGTGTCCAGGACAGTAAAAGGAGCACAAAGTGAAATCTTTCTCATATGCATGTACAAGTCCACGGCTGAGCGGGCTGCAGAGGAACAGAGCCGCTCGCCACAGAAGAAGAAGAAGAAATGGAGCTAGGTGAATGAATACCACTCATTCTATTGTAGTACACCTGCAGCAGTGGTTTACAGAGAACAGGACTGCTGCAGGACCACCGCATCCAGGTCAGAGAAGCCACAACCAACAAACACTCCTCACACCTCCTCATGATGAAAATGTGTTGTCAAATATTTTAACTGATTAAAGACTGAAGCTAAAGATTATTCTGATTACTTCTGTCCATATAAATGCTTCAGTGCTTCATTTTTCTCCCCACTGTTGACAACTCTGATGGTAAAAGTCATGATAGAATATTATTATAGCCACTTCTCATTTATAAATGATACGGCATGCATAATATTTTAGGAAAATAATAAAAATGGCAAGAAAATGAATGGTCCGAATCCCTCTTCAAACTCTGCCTTGGCTCTGGGGATGGGATTTATGGCTCTTTGAAGGGAGCTGGATATCGAGGAGCCGTTCCTTTCAAAGATCCATTCAAAAGACTGGCTCGCTCTTATTTATAAATTCATTTGTTTTTAGAATTCAATCAGGGGAAACTCATTTTTATCGAGGAAATAATCACTGGTAGCTTTTATAGGGAAGATTTGGATCAGAATAAATCCATCAATATAAACTATGCTGGTGGGAATTACTCTGAAATACTGGTTATAATCTCATTTGGCTTTTGTTTTCATAGTAACCATTCCATAAGCTGTCTCCGTATCTCCATGGTTTAAAGGGGCCCTATGTTAAGATGACAGCTTTTCTACCCCTTACATACTCCAATGCTGTGATGTTTAGAATGACTCCCGATCTAATTACTGCGACTGCCTCTATAAGCCCGAACAGCCGCTACAATAGAGAGCACTTCGGTCCGAACTGTCAGTTTCGGGGCGTAATGCATCAGGTAGCTTTCGGTTTCACCGGGAGCCTTCAAACATTAGAGGATGGAGATCTAAAGTACAGTCTGACCAGAACAGAGGAAAAACCAGAGTAAAGAAACGGAGAAACGGATGCTATAGGTACTGTCCGTGCATAGCGTATTCACCACGTTGTCACAGCAGATCGTTTGCCACTTCTGTGAATAGCGTCCGTTCAGTCAACGATGGAGTGCATTGTTTTGCTACTTTTAGGGGGATTTTGTGAGAAATAAACACGTGAAAGGACATCATGTAGCCTATTTGGTGTAGCATTTTATCTGTAGTTGAAATGCAAGTCAGCTCTCTTCAATACATTTACCTGCTTGTACTAACAGGTAAAAGTATTGTATTAGTAGCAGGAGTACTATCAGGACAATAATAGTATTTAATGAAAAAGGTAAACATTGCAAAGGTTTGGCTTTAGTGACCGCAGAGTAATATGCTCTAGATCATGTTGGAGTGTGATGACTATATGATATATAAGCTGTAAAAGTGTAGCCAACAAAAACTAAATACACTCACGTTTGCCGTTCTCAAGTGAATACAGCTGCTTTTGTGGTAATATTGTTATCAGTTATGTATGACTACAGTTAGGCCTAGGACTAATAGGACGTAATTGACTTTTTATTCTCTCAAACATTCTTTCGTCAACCTTTCCTCGTGTCATGCACGAGCTGGAGGCTGCAGTTCCACCAAGACCCATCGATGGCAGTCGCTAGTTCAAAAACTACGCAACTACATAGAGTCCCTTTAACAATATCTTTATGTAATTCGGTGGTTTAAGGAGTAAAATAGCTACTGGACACTGAACAAGTAACAATGTAATGATGGTTTTGTTTAGTTAATCTTAATTGTAATAAAATGTTCAATAAAAAAAAAAATTGCAGGTCACAAAATCTAGAGTATAATGTGATATAAAAGATGCTTTGGTAGTTTTCCTGCCTGGATGCTAGAGGCATAGATACAGGATATCACTGATGCAGCTGCAATAAGAAAAAGTGACCATGTGAGGATCATTTTAGAAGAGTGGATCATGTACCTGAGCAGGTAGCATTGTAGCATGTTTATAGGTTTGTCTGTGCTTTTCCATTGGCCTCAGGCTGCCAGGACATCAGTGAAAGGGACCAATAGAATCACAGAACTGAGATACAGTTCAATAAAGAAAGAAACTTCACTTTTCTTTTTTTTCAAATTCAGTAGTTTGTTTAATCTTGATGACAAACTTTCCATTACTATGACAACATTAGCAAATATTAGCTAACATTGCTAACTCAACAGTCGTCGTGTTGGTATTTCTTTTAATCCATGTTATTTTTCGCTCCTTTAGACTTATGATAACAGGTATGTGGCCTGCTGTTTGCTTGTGAATTCACATCTTAGCATCAAAACACCTGAGGATCCACATTTCTTCTAGATAAACAATATCATTGCTACACCATTGCCAAGCTGCGTCTTTAAGCGTGCAGAAAACTTGACTTAAAAGTGCATTTCATGTAAATATATACACTTTTTTTTCCCCTTGCTCCATGTTTCTACAATTTAAATAATTTCCTAGTTGCACCTGAAATCCAAAACCTGTTTACGGTCACTTAAAATTAGGCCCCAATTATTTTCCTCCTTTTTCCAACAATAATTGTCTTTATAAGCAAAGTTTACCAAAATAGATTATGTTGTATTTTGGTCATGTAGACTACTGACAGAAGCAGGATAGAAGCCTTTCATTATTTTAAAGATAGAGAGAGATAAATGAGGGGAAAAGGGTTGAAGTTGGACCTGAAATAACACTCAGTGTTACTCATCCTCTCTTAAGTTATCTGAACATGAAACCTGACCCACAAATCCTCATTGCATCACCAAAGACATTCCTGTCAACTTAAATATAAGATATCTCTGTTTTCCACTATGAAAAAAAAAATCTTCTGTAAACTGTAAATGTTAATTTATGCAATCTAATAAAGTGATATCTGTGGCTTTATAGCACATATCTGCATGTAAACTTGATGCAGTCTTGCACAGCTGATTTAGTGCATTAAGAGGATTGCAGCATGTCCATGAATCCCTTCTAGATCAGATAGTTTTAATACATGCAGCATTCTGAGGAAATATTTTAAGAAATTATGATTTATGCTTAGATTTTGTTGCAGTGCAGCATTTTCAGAGTACACAAGTCTGTTTCCAAGGTGTCTCACCTGCATGATGTATTCTGTAACTGTGATGCTGCTGAGGCTCCGCTGTTTTCAGCACTACAGGCTTAAGTTCATGATCAAACCAAAGACATCAAAGTCGTCTATTCTTTGTCATCTTATACATATTAAATTTTTATTCTCTCAACTTGCAGGTGCCTCTTTTTCAAGAACATCTCATGTGCAAATGTCTTGAACACCAAGTCCTGCGTTTGATTATTGACTAGTTGGAACAAATGCTGCTTGATTCTTTTTCATCAAAGAAATATTAAAGATGCCTGCAGAAAGAAAAAGAAAAACCTAAATCCAACCTCAGAAACATATGAAGCAAACTTTTCATTTGTAGGTAACTCCCCTCAGCCAGTTGATAAATAACTGAAACTTTTCCTCGCCAAGATCATTATGTGGCCTTCTCCACTTGATTAGATGCTATAGTCACTGCCTGTCCTCCCTCTGCAAACCAAAAATACCAGACACAGCAGCTGCTGTGGCCAATCTGTCAGGTTTCTCCAAACTTATGTGGCAAAACGTGTTTCTGATTAAATCTGCAAGGCTGACAAGCTGGAGGAGAGCCACCTTCTCGTGTTGCCTGATTTGTCCAGAGCTCAGTCAGTGTATATTTTTTAAACTAAAAAAACTGCAGCAGAAAGATTCAGGATGTGAGCAGTTCCACTATAACCCACACAGACATTATTTCTTCTTTAGTGCAGTTGTGGAAACGGGGATGACATGTTTCTATGAAATTTGGTTTTATTATTTGAGGTATATTATAGGGGGAAAAGGGAAAAGTGTTTTAGAAAATAACAATAAAAAAGCATGAATAACATTACTGAACAGAGTTTTGGTAAATTGAAATTAATAAGAAGCAAATAAACGTTTTTAAAATGTCTTGTTTTGTCACATGTTTTCTTCATATTAATTCTCAAACTTATATGAAGCCAATTTCGTGTAGGCTTCAGATAAATTTAGCACAAAAAGTAAGGAAAGGAGTGTTTGGTGGTTTATTCATTTGTTGTGTCAATGATTCTTGGCAATAAGCCAATTTTCTTTTTAAATGGAGCCGCATTTGTAAGGAAAATGCATTCATGGGATGAGCAGCAGAGTTGCACTCATGAAAAACGCTCAGCTGATGCTGTTAGGGCATCTCCCTCACTGGAAAAACAAAGCTGATCCCTCATCTTGACAGTCTGGGAGTGAACTCTATCCTCCTGAATGACAACACTCCCCCCCCCCAGAGTGGAATTTATGAGAGAAATTGCAGATATGTCTCCAATTATCTGATCAAATAAACAGAATCAAACAAGAATCAATAACAAAAATCTGTTTTAAGAGCAATAGCAGAGAAGATCTGGCAAGTTTTTCAATGACAACACATGTTCCGAACTCTGCTGCTCATCCCACAAACACAATTTCCTTACAGATGTGGCTTCATTTAAAAAGGGAAGTAAACAGGTTTTCAATCTGTGTAACATTTCTAGCTGAATAATGCATCAAACATGAATTTACTTCATTTTAGTTGAGTTTATTTCAGCTAACTCAAAATGCAAATAACAAATGAGAGAATTATCTAAATCAGGGTTGTCAAACTCATTCCATGTCAGGGGGCACTTTTGGTGCAATTGGATCTCAAGTGGGACAGATCAGTAAAATAACAGCATAGTAACCATTATATAATTAAAACTCCTAATTTTCCCCTTTATTTTAGCGCAAAGAAGTACAAGTACATTCCAACAATGTTCAGATTAAATAAAATAAAAAAAAAACATGATGAACAACCTGAAAATTATTCAGAAAAATAAGTGCAGTTTCATCTATATTAGGCCTCTTACATATTTTGGTTGATTAATTTACATATTCTATTCAATTTACTATTAATATTGATCTATATATGAATGAATCTACAAAATTTTATAATTTTTCTATAATTTGTTTTAAAGTTCACATAATTTTGTATATTTTATCATATTTTAAATCTTTATTTCATATTTATCTATTTATTTTCTTTATTTTTGTATCTATTTTATTTATTTATTTGAAATATTGCATATTTACTAATTAGGCAAGGCAAGGTTATTCGTATAGCACATTTTCAGGTTCAAGACAAAGTGCTTTACATAAAACATTAAAATCATTCCAGATAAAAAGCAGCTAGAATTACCATACAATCATTTAAACACACAAAAACAATCATTAAAAAGATTGAAAGCAAGATAAGTTAAAAGTTGCTGTGCAGATTTCGTGCTAGGTGCATGAGAACAGAAATGTTTTTAACCTGGATTTAAAAATTTCTACATTTGGTGAAACTTTTAAATACATGTGCATTACAACTTACAAACCTCAATAGATCTACAAAATCAAAAAACATTTAATCCCAGTTATCTGGAACTGAAAAATACAGAATTTCACATTTTGATTAGAGTAACTTGTCAAAATGTAGAAATTGTTTTATATGACGTGTTATTTATCTGACAGGCCGGTTATCTAGATATTCAATAATTTAAAAGCTACTGAAAGAAAATATTTAGTGTTTTGGCAACCTGAATATCATAAGTAACTTTCCAAAGTAACAACTCTGGAGTCTTGTGTATTGCATCATTTCAAGTAATGAATCTAGAATAAATTAAGTCATTAAAGTCACTGAGAGGGAGGGAGGATGATTTATAAATAGTCTTTGCTTTTTCATTTTGCTCCATTAAAATAAAAATTTGATTAAATGTAGACTCTGAGCATCAGCATCACAACCAGCCATAAGCGAATAAAAGCTGAAATTGAAATGTAAATATCTCAAGCAGAGCTTTCTCACTTTGAGGTGTGTGCTTTTTAATAAAGTGGCACACACATGCTAGTTTCTCCACATGGCTTGAAAACAAATGACATGATAACTACATGACGGGCCCAGGCTGAGAACATCTCTCAGCTTTTGTGAGAAAACAAGCGGGACGCTTGATTTTAAACATCAATGACTTTAATTAGTGTCATTCCACAATCACCAATAATACTCGTGAAATGTGTGGGCTCTGTCTCTGACAGCCGCAGAGATCTGTGGCGAAGCAGGGGGCTCTTAACAAGATAAGCCCTGAAATCAGCGAGCCTGAAGGAACATCACCTGAACAAGAGTGCTGATGAAAATGACTGTAGTGTCGGCCTGCTTGGAAACAACTCAAGTGTTGTTCACACATCTTATCGTGATACAAGCCAGTAACACAAGAAGCACTACAGTGGATAATTCCCACAACTTGTAGGGCTGAGAAAGAGGGATCATCCTTTTGTATGTAAATTATCCGTTTGAATCTTTGCATCTCTGGTAAACACTGGGAAGAGTAAAAAAAAAAAAAAAAAGCAATTGTAGTTACACAAGGAAACGGATTAAACAGATGAGTCAAAGTCTATCTGAGGATTTTAAAAAAATAGATGGAAGAAAAACATCCATCTTGAACCAGATTTTATTATCAGGTTTCCACTTTTGGAGAAATTGGTGCAGAAGAAACCCATCACTGTAATTCTACATGTTTCTCTGCAAATCGCACTTAAGTACAGTGCCATCATTTACAAATTATGTTTCAAAGATCATTCTTGTCTTTGAAAACTGCAGGTTTAGTAAATGTGCTAGTTGTTTACTTAGGTTTTAATTGTTAGCATCTGGCTAGATACGATTGAAAAATAGTCACAACCGAGCTAATGGCTAATATTCATCTGAAATTTAAAGACATCTATCTAACGGCTAGTTAGCTATTTAAAAATGAGCTAGCAGTAGATAACAGCTAATTGTTAGAAATCTGGCTAGAAACAACTGAAAAATAGCTACAAGTTAGCTAATGGCTAATTTTTACATAACAAAAGTAACTTTCTATCAACTGATGACTAGCTAGACAGTTTAAACTGGCTAACAGTAAATTAGCTAGCAGTAGCTAACGTTTGGCGAGAAACAATTGAAAAATAGTCACAAGTTAGCAAATGGCCAATTTTCATCCGTTTTCAAAGTCAAGAATAATCTTTGAAACAAAAATAACATCCAACTGGCTAATGGCTAGTTAGCCTCTAAGAAATTAGCTAACATGAAATTAGCTAGCAGCATCTACCAGCTAAATACTAAATACAGGCTAGCAGTTGGAATTTATCAAGTGGCTAACACAGTGTCAGTGTTGCCATCTTCTCAGTAAGAAAAGTAGCAATTGGCTGTCCTAAAAGTCGCTAAATTATATCATCGTCTAATTTGCATAATCAACCTGGTGCATATTGTAACGGTAAAATGTCGTGGGAGAGACAAAAGGTGATAAAAACACACCTTAAATATTTTCAGAGCAGCAAAAACCAACTTTCTTCTGTCAAATTTTTTTCTTTATCTAGTTTAGATTAATAAGGAGCCTACAACATAAAATACTTTTAACAGTTTAAATGTTTTTGCCCACACTCTTAATGATCATTAATATCAAACAGTAAGCCAACGCAGGATCTTTGCTTTGCTCGTTTCATTCTCAGTCTGAGCGTGAAGCACAGGTGAACATCTCCTTCTCTGACTGCAACTCAGAGTTGCTGCCGCGTCGGAGGACCGAGCCTTGTGCGCGCATGGAAGGCGGAGGGAGGGGGGAGCCGTAGAACCACTGACTGTAGAAGAAATGGTCGAACCTTAAGACCACGTGACCCGTAGGTTTCTGAAAAGCTGAAAAGAGACTCGTTAAAAGGTTCCTACCTTCACCATCTTGGCAGCGTCATGAGTCTCATGACTCCCGCAAAATACAGCCCCCCTGAGAGGGGGGTGAGCGTGACGACGGATGATTTACATCCATCAAACTCTGAGCTGCCTGTAGCTATGAGCTAACAAAGCTAACCCGGAGCTAACGGGAGTAAACCAGCTAACGGAGGTAGGTGGGCTAGAGCTAAGGTGCACTGTTAGCTGGCTATAAACCTTTCTGCCGGATATCTGGCACCTGTCAATCAAAAGGACACGCCCCTATTTATGAAGAATTTCCAGATTAAATAACATCTAAACAAATGAGTTATAAAAAAATGTAGGCTACTCCCTGTCATGAAGATAAACTTGACCTATTAAACCTAAAATGTTTTTTGTACCAGGCTGTAAACATGCTTATTTCTGCTGTGACGTTGGCCTTTTAAATAGCCGGCCACTAGTGGATGAGGGGGGAACTGCAATTTTTGGGCACTTCTGCATAGGCTTCACATTTTTTAGCTGGAGGTTGCCACTCGGTTAGAACGCACTGCTTACGGAGAAAAAGCAAACCACACATGCTTTCACGTCGGTCTCCATAAGTCTCAGAAGTCTCCTGTAATTCCAGAAAAAGTTGCTAGATTTGTCACTGTTTGAAACCAAGTCACTAAGTTTCTTTTTTTTTGTTTGTTTGTTTTTTACAAAGTCGCTAAGTTGGCAACACTGCACAGTATGTTGTTAACAGCCACCCTGACTCTCAATTTAATGTCAGTCGGTGATGTGATATTGTATCAGCATGTGGAGCTAAATCCAAACTAAATACTATTTTCTAGTTGTTGGGGAATATTTTCAGAAGGAAAATTGTTATTCATACTTCCTGCACTATGGTGGGTATGTCTAACTATTTTATGTGAAACTTAACAATTTCTCATACATAGGAATGAGGAGAAATGCCATTCATTGGAAAGAGAAAACATGTCACCCAATGAAAGTAAAACATCTAGCAGAGAATGATTTGGTTCTGCATATTTGCTCAGTTCTTGTAAAAACAGAGACCAGCCCCCCTCCTTGGTCAGTTCCAGTGACCTGAGCAGATACCACTCGCCATTTCAAATAAGGTCTGCTGATATAATATATCAACATAATGCAAAGTATCTAACTGGATGCAAGATTTTATTTAATGTATTATGCAGATTTTAACTTAAGAAATAAGAATATCAGATCACACTGAAAGTTATTTGGGATTCTCAGTGTGATTCATTGACAAGAAAAACAGTCATCCTCTGAACAGATCTGCTTCTCTCCAAGAGTTGAGATGACCTTGGCTGAAAACACACTTTGTTGTGGCTCTCTCTTTTGAAATGTGTTTCACTACAGGAAGACAGCAGATTACCAAAGGTATTGATATAGAAGGGTTTGTTTGGTGTTTGTGTTTGACTGCTTTTGGAAACAGAAGATAGTGTTTCCGTAGCGTACGCAAGACATACTGATTTCAATTTCCTCTATCCTGACAGCCATGCAACTTTGAATGAAGGTGGCTATTACGCAGAGGTATGCGTCGCTTGAAGAATGGCTGTTACCAGAAAGTCAAGATCAAGAAAAGCCCATTGTGTGAGTAAAAATAAAGATGAGGAGATAAACTGCTGTATAATTAAATGCAATCAGCACAAAAGTGGCCATAAGACAATTTAAACGCAACAGAACAGTTCTTTGGTGCAGCACTGTTGGCAAGAGATGAAGAAAAACGTTCAAGCGCAGTGGTGACACTCATTGAATTACATGTTGACAGCTCTGTGTTAGTGAAGAGATGAAAGCAAAATGAGATTTTCAAAAGTGAATATGGGGAATGATGGTATTGCTTTCTCCACATTGTCAAACTTGACAGTGCCATTACCATCACTATAACATCAGGTGCTGGCATATGGTATTCCGTTAGCAGAAATCACCTGCCTCTTTTCAATATTGATTGGGTTTCAGGGCAGGTTAAACTTTAAACAACAATTCTCACAAAGGACATAATAAAACTGGAATTATAACGATTTTTTTTTAAAGTGAAATATGTATGAATTAAGGATACTGATAAAGACAATTAGTTTTTCGATATGCAGTTTGAAAAAGAAAAATCAAAGTGATCCTTGAGGATTTCAAAGAAAATCGGATATTACTGTAAATAAACCAAAAACCTTGCATGCTGTTTATCAGGTTCACCAGCAACTCAATGCATTTAGTGCCACTTTGAATGTGGCATGGTTGTTGGTCTGAGTGTTTACCGGGAATTTTAATAAACAACCATCTCTAGGGTTTACAGAGAATGGTCTGAAAGAAAGAAGTTATCCAGTGAGCAGCAGTTGTCTGGACCAAAATGTCTTGCTGATGTCAGAGGAGGATGGGCAGACTGGTTGGAGGTGATAGAAAGGCAACAGGAAGTCTAATAGGCACTGGTACCTACCAAGGTATGCAGAATAGCATCTCTGAACACACAACACGTCCAACCTTGAAGCAGATGGGCTACAGCAGCAGAAGACCACACCGGGTGCCCCTCCTTGCTTTTGGTCCCCTTAGTACCAACGGGGCATGGTTTAACCACCACAGCCTACCTGAGTATTGTAGCTGACCATGTCTGTCATGTCAGCAAAGAGGAAAATCTCAGAGGAACGTTTCCAACACCTTGTTGAATCTATAATGCCAAGAATTAAAGCAGTTCAGGAAAAAAAGGGTCCAGCGAGGTGGTCCTGTTAAAGTATATGAGAAAAATCTCCAACTGAGACGAGTGATCTCATGTGGACGTGCTTCCTTTCTTTCTTTTTATTAAATTAAAGTAAACAAAACATTACTGACATTTTTCCATTTCACTGCATTAGGAATCATTCTCTGACATTATTATTATTATAATAGTTGAAACCTCTGTGACCATTCACAGCTATAAAAAACCCAGAGTTATTGTAATGAACAGCGGCAGATTAACGGGTCTGATTATAAATTCCATTACTGGAACTATTGCAATTTTTAAATGGTTCTCCATTACTGAAGGACTAAATATCACACCGGCCTTAGAAATTTGCAAAAACTACTTGTCAAAAAAAAAAGGAATTTGACATGATTTTCATTTCTTTTAAGTTTTGAATGAATACTGAAAGTGGAGTTTTAAAATCTGTTTGTTCATTGCTGAAATGTGGAACTAATGTAGGATATGTCAGACGCATGCAGTGGTGGCTTGTTTAAAAAAATAAAATACATAAACATAAAATAAGAGAGAACCAAAAGCAAGTGGCCAAGTTGGCTTAATGGCAGATGCAGCGGAAGCCAAAGGCAGCAAATGAGTTTAATGTGCCTTAAAATGGATTCATCTTCTATAACTAACTGGAAAGCAGAGGGGAAGAGTACTTCATCATGAAAGCATGCAAAGAATAGCAAGTTAAAAACAAAAAAAAAACATTAAAACTTGCAGTAAAACTTCCATAAGTGAATCAATACTTCTAAAGTGTGAGGGGGGGGGGAGACAAATGACAGAGTAGTCCTATTACGGCAGGATTGTGGTAATATATCTCTCTTCATTACACATTTGTGTTGGATCTCTGCTCTAATTAGTTAGCTTACGTGTCTCTTTGCTCTGGAAGTTGTGTCACTTTCTGGTAAATCTGTCAACGAGCCTGAAGAGACGATCTAAAGGATGAATCTGTCGGCGCATTCAGTTTGACATTTTTCTCTTCGGTCACTCAAAACAAGGAATACAGCGGCGGTTCTGATGTTCGGGATGCCGGGACGACTCGCAAGCTGTAACGCCTGCCACCCTGACAATCATCAGCTCACTCAGCCAATGAAAGAACAGAAGAACAGCCTGGCTCTCCTGTCATCTGCCTGACAAATCAGCATATTGAGTGTTTCCTTGCACCCTCTTCAACAAGCCGGCGAGGTGGAGATTATTCCAGTTCAACCATGCACATCACCTTCCTACAACTGGTTCAAGAAGGAGCTTTTATTTCATTCATTCATTTATTCAAATGAGAATAATATTGAGTGTATCTTTGGTGGCAACACAGCCATGATGCTGTAGGGTGGGCAAACAGGATGTCTTTGACATGGCAGTGAGTCCGCTGGGTTTGGAGAGAGAGGCGTCAAGGAACCAGGTGCATCCCATGGACAGTGGAGTTTGGAGGCTGCATAGATGCTCCAGGCTTGTTTATCTCCATAAAAACCAAGAGCCAAGTGTCTAAATATACCCCAACATCGTTCCATACAAGGTTATGTGCACTGCGATGGAAACCGGTTCTCCTAAAGCAGGGGTGTCGGTCTTCTAGGGCCGATGTCCTGTATATACATGATGTCATTCATAAGCAATTCATTTGAATAGTTTTTATTTGGCACATTGTAGCACTTTAGTCAACTTTGTTCTTTTTAAAGTGTGTTATAAATAAAGTTGTTGTCCTGCTGGTTTTCAATGTTTCCAGCTCCAACACACACGAGTCAAGTTACATGGATCCAACCCTATCAAATTCAGCACGAGACTCATTCATTTGAGTCATGTGTGTTGGAGCGGGGGAATATTAAAAACCTGTAGGACTGTGGCCCTGGAGGACCACAGCTGGACACCCCTGTTCTAGAAGTTGCAAGGGAAAAAAACTGAAATATTGTCTAATATCAGCTTCTGTATTGTGACAAGTTGCCACTTTTTCCAGTTTTATGCCAACTTCTGTACAATCCCAGATCATAAAACATACTCCAGCCAGCCACCAGTATTTGGACAACTACAGACCATGTTCAAGGGTGACCCTCTCTACCCAGTGAGTCCAGTTTCAGATGTTTCAACGCAGGCTTTTTAGTGTGACATTGCTGCTGCTCAGACACATCAGCTGATCCCATTTTCCCTTTTTTTTGGCACCTCGACATGCAGTCTGTTGCCAAGTATTTATCCCGACTCATTTTAATATATGCAACTGTTACTGTGCTGGAAATGATCCATCAAGCTCCAATAATTAAACTCTTAGTCTCCCTGATAAAGATCTGCCACGGCTGATTGTGACTCATCAGGTGAAAACAGTGATCAGCTGAAACGGACGCGTGTGTGTGTGCAGGCACGCAGGGTTAATAATGGCTTATCTTGCAAGTATTTGGTCAACATGACTGTGGACTGCAGAGGCATACAGTTCTGGACTCGCACTGAGGAGGTAAACAGTCAAATTGCCGACATTAGCACAAGAATATCCGCAACAAATTGCTTCTGGCAAGAAGCTCATCCCCATTATCTGATCAGATTTGACCACACATTTTTCAGTCCATCCAGCTGACAAAAACAGCACAAGTGGGTAATGTGCCAGCCTCGCTGACCTCAGACTGTCAGACCGTGGGGGGGGGGTCCAACACTCAGAGACTCCTCTTTTCCTCCCACTTTGGAGTTCTTAAGTCAGGTTCACAGAGGAGACTTCATGAATAAGCCTTAATGTGACAGAGAAATTGGGGATCACTTTCTCTGTCTGGCTCTGCCAACAGTGCGATGATATCGACGACTAGATGGCGTGAACGCGGGAGACTCCAAAGAGCGGATTAGAGAGGGGAGATAAGGCTATCCACTGTAATTAAGCCCTATCTCTTTACAGCCACTGAAGAAAATAAATCACCCTTCAGAGCTTGCCAGTGTTGAAATGCATGAACAATTATTCAGTAATTAATCGTTATACATACAGGCTCCAAACACTAATAGGACATATTTTAACTACAGCATTATAGTACTGCTAAATTAAATTAAATCTGAATGCATTTAAGATCAATGTAATAGATCACCTATTTAACCTTTTTTAATCACTCAAATGTAATTGTATTAGCTCAGTTATCAAGCATTTTACGATCAGGCCCCAATGTTAATTTCCAATTCCAGTCATGTATAATTGAGAATGAAGATACATAGAGTCAGCACCAGACATACAAATAAAGGAGGATGCCAGCAATTAAATTCTGGAGCTCCAGTTGTGAACAACTATAAATACAAGATGTTGAATTTGCTGGGTTTTTTTTGTTGTTGTTGTGTTTTTTTTTTAAAGAGAGCATTGTCAGGTCTGCAAAGTATTCCTGCTGCCAAATGATTCATTTCTCTCAATTCAATGTTTTAAACACAGATGCTGTGGTGTAGGAGTTTGAGTTTTTTGATGAAAATAGAATTTAAAAAAAAGGTTGTTTGCATGACATGCAAGCATGAAGTTCAGACACTTGATGGATCATCTTAAAACATACTTTAGTTACTTTGTGAAGCTGCTGGATTCATCAACGTGTAATCCTGCGACGCCTTCAATCCACGTAAGTTTGTACGAATTATCATCCTATAATAGATTCTCCTTTCTTATTATTTCTTATTATTGTTTATATAACATAAGCAGCCATCAGAAGATGCTCCGTTGTGCTCGTAAAGGGATGGAGGTCAGCAGCAATACTCAGGTAGGCTGTGCTGGTTAAACCATGCCATGTTGACCCCCCCCCCCCCCCCCCCCCCCCCCCCCC
>JAOXYM010000022.1:23064766-23082581 GCA_028567055.1 Leptatherina wallacei | reverse complement strand
TAACATTGTTGGATTATTCCCCTGGTGTAAGAAATTAATTGGAGACCTATTTGTTTTTACAGAAGTGGATCAGGTGACAGAGTCAAATATTTAAAATATCTAAAAACAAATAGGTCTCCAATTAATTTCTTACACCAGGGGAATAATCCAACAATGTTACAAAAGATGCGTTTTAGATATATGGCTTTTCATTGCATCATAGAGCTTTAACCTGCATGTGTGGATTTCAGGGTGAAATGTGTTCACAGACAGTGATTTCTGGAAGTCTTTTTGAGTCCATGCAGTGGTTTCCAGTAGAGAATTATGTCTGGTTGCAGTGCTGCCTGAGGACCCCAAGATCACCGGCATCCAGTTTTATGTTTGGCCTTGCCTGTGTGTACAGAGATTCCTTCTAATTCTCTAAATATTTTACTATAATACACTATATATGGTGGAACCTTCAAAGTCTCTGAAATTCTTCCATTATTATAGACAGTTTATCTCAGATTGGTGAACCTCTGTCCATCTTTGCATCTGAGAGACTCTGCCTCTCTGAAATGCTCCTTTTATACCCAGTCATGTTGCTGGCCTGTTGCCATGCAACCTGATTAGTTGTGAAAAGCTCCTCCAGTTTGTTTGTTTTGTTGCTCCTGTTCCAACTTTTTAAAGATGCGTCGCCACCATCAGATTCATAATGAGCTCAAATTTTTTACAGTAAACAGTAAAATGTCTCAATTTCAACATCTGACATGTTGTCTATGTTCTACTGGGAATAAAATATGGGTAAATGAAATCTGTAAATCATTAAATTCTGTTTTTATTCACATCTTACACAGCATTCAAGCTTTCTTTGGAGCTGAGATTGTATTTGGTATCATTTTTTGAGGGGCTACTTATTTGACTTTAACAGCAAACATTCTCTGTTATTCAGCTTTGACAGGAAAATCTCTTGAAGGTCAGAAATGTTAAGCTGAACCGAGAAACAAAAAAAAAAGAAGAAAAAGTATTTAACTGATGGCCTTGATTACATTCTCCTCGCACCTTTTCCAAACTTTTCTTGTATTTTACATTTTCACCTTCTTTCCACCTTACCCTGAGGCGGTTGCTCAGCTCGGTGGAAAGAAGGACAGACAAGCATTTTGCCAGGAGCACAGAATCACTAGATTTAAGTCAGTGGCTGCTTGACTCCTCTAGAGAATGACAACCACACGGAAACAAAGACTGCATGATGGTTTGACTGACAGCCTTTTATGTCTGTTCACTACAAGGTCAGATGCAGCCCAAATAGAAAATAGATGTGAGTGATCCTGAGTTTCTTAAAAGAACGTGCTCAGAGTGGGATTGAACGCTGTGTGTTTTGGGTGAAATTAAGAATCTGACTTGTGAGTGGCAGCGAAAATAAACCCCAGAAAAGAAGCCAAACCACATCAAAGTCAAATAATCTAAATATAATTGTAAGACTGCAGCCACGTCAACTTCAACCTTGTCTCATAAATGTCATAAGGAGGAAATGTTCGGAGGTTAATTTCATTATATTATCAAGAGAATAAGGCAATTACCAACAAATGACAAAAAAGGGCAATTCAAAAGCAATTCTGAGGATAACTGACCGTGCTATGTCCTCTCGGCAGGTGGCTATTCATAATACAGCAGGTGATTCATATGAATTATTTCCTACCTGTCATTCACTTTGCTCTGCAGCCGAAGTCTGTCCAAGTAATTGTAGTCCTGTAGATTTCACTTTGGCACCTACAGCAGGATTCCTGGCTGACCTTCCCGGGTGTTTCCTTCCGAGCAATTATCTGTGAGTATTTTAGAGGGAAAAAAAAAGAAAGAGTGTAAATAGCCCAGAAGGAGCACCAAAACAAATATGGTTTAATGCAAAAAAAGGTCGGTAAAAAACAAACAAATATGGCTCTATGATGCTGTAAAATACATACAACAGATACAAATCAGTCAAATACTTCCTAACTTCCACTCACTGCTTTCACCTCATAAAACAGTGCAGCACCTCTGGCGTTACACTTGTTGCTACCCCCCCCCACACACACACACACACACACAGACACACACATCAATCTGCTTTCATACCGAGCATTTGCAGCGTACACCGTGCTTTGGTATTTTCTACATATGCTTATTCAATATCCCGGAGATAAAAAACCAGCAGGACCTCCATTTGCCTCCAAACGTTTAATCTCCAGAAGAAAAAAAAACACTTCCTCACAAAGCAGCGAGAAGCTAAGGAACAACACGGGGTCATTTGGCACCGATGAAGTATTGGTTAAAATGGGTTTCCATGGAGACTAATATGCTCACAACTGAGGACAGAGTGGGGTTGTTGTATGAGCGAAGCGAGCTGTGGTGCACGAAGATAACAGGTCTCTCTCAGAGGGCTCAACCTGTAATCAACATGGATATTTAGACATATTTAGCTGCATAACAAACGCTTAGTAAATTAATCAAAACACAACTTCAATAAGCTAACATCAAGAGCTGGACTTGGTCACGGATTTAGTCTTTATATTGTTTAAAAAGGACAATTTACATATAAAAAATGGTAATATACAAATTAACATAAATAGAGAAGTTTGTATGAAGTCTTCAAAGCTGCTTGCATTGTTTAGCTTAGATTTAAACATAGCTGCCGGGGTTAAGATGGTACACCCTGTTGTTTACAATGTGAAACTAAAGATTTAAAGAATTAAAATGAGTTCTAAAACTTGGTTTAAAAGCCGATTTTTCTCAGCTTTGAACTTAGACAAGTGGGAGTTGGTTGCAGACAAAAGCACCAAATCACTTTAACAGCAGCGCTAAACACATCCTGGTTAAACGGCTTTGCTTGGAGGAAGGCTGAAATAAAACGGACAATTAAATCCATTTCATCTGGACCCGTCTTTAGGTCAATAAGGCTCTAAGATGCACAATAACTCCACAACAACAAACAGTTAATGCTGCAGTTAAATTATATTTATGTTCTCCCCCCTCTGCTAAATATGACTTGGTACAGTCCACACCTGATGAAGCAAGGGGATGTGTTAGAGAGCATCAAGAAGAAGTGAACCAGAGGAAATTAGACAAAAGAATTAAAAAAGAAACAGTAAATAATAAATTCATCACATAAAACTTATAATGAATTCAGTGAAACTTAAAACTAAGAAACATCACCTGACAGGTGAGGATGAGAGTCGAGCTCTCACATCTCAGACCTTTTAGGCCAGAAAATGGACCTTATTGGGAGAAAACACCAACTCAAAAATGCAGGTTTTTCCTACAGAGAGTGTTCCTGAAAATGTCAACTCCACACTAGTGGGCGCTATTCTCACCAGAATCTTGCTTTTTACCTGCCTGGTGTTCAGTTAGAAAAGACAGATGGAAAGTGATGCACCTGAAAGGGATGTTAATATCTTACAGAACTGAGTTCTGAGTTGTGACAGAGTGAAATTAATGCTGGAAAAAAAAACTACACTTCTGTTTATCACAGTTATTTGTAAAAGATGCACATTTTCTAATCAACCTTTGCTTCGTATTTCTTTGTCAAATTGATGGGAGAAAAAAAATAGGGGTGGGACTTTAACACATTAATTATGAATAATTAATAAATCAAAAAGATTTACATGTTTAATTGCAGTTTGGATTCCAAACAACACGGAACGTTTGTCAGTGCACGACACGATTTCCCGGTACAGGATTAAACTGATGTGCACGTCAGAGCTCGGCTAACACAGTGCTACACCGCTCTAGTGAAAACGGCGACTAGCGACAAACTAGCGAGACTTTGTCTGGAGTTGTTGGAGACTGATTTCAAAGGACATATTAATTCTTCTCAATGAGCAGCAGGTACTGCTGCAGGCCCCTCTACCGTCCACAACACACCAAACATAACAATTATCTTCGGGGTTGTGGCTTAAAAGCTTTGAGAACCACTGAGTCAAAGTACTTAAAATTGCACTTTAACTTTAGGTCTATTTAGTTTTGGCCAGAAATATTTTCCATTTGCTTTTTTCCTATTTTTTATTTGAAATAGAATTAAATACATTTTTCCAGATGTTACTAGAGTTTGAGTTTACAATATTAATGTCTATCATTTGATTCAGTGGTCCAATGAAATCCATTTAAAAAAATTTGCTTTGTGGGGAAACTATTTTTAAAATGATTAGAATGTGTTTGAGATTAATTAATTACAAAACCTCTAATCCCCCCCCCCCCCCCCCCCAAAAAAAAAAAATAATTAAAAAGCTACTTTTAGGCTTAGAAACTGCACTTCACACTTTTTTTTCCCAGCCTGAAGCATCACGTAACAGCAGCATTTTGCTTTATAGCACCGCGTCACACTCAGGCAACATGTCTGCAAGTGAAAGAGCAAGAGATAGAAGTTAATACTCGACTGACTTTTACTGGCAGGTGAGATCTCAGAGAAGAGACAGGATGCAGGACGGATGCTGATCTCGCGTTTATAAGGGTTCATTGTTGCTATAAAGGAGACATAAACTGTAACTGTGTGTTTAAGATAGAAGAGAACGTATTGCAGCAATGAACAGCGTTGGGAAAACTATTTTTCCTCTTTTTAACTTGAAATCATATGATGGACACGCCCATTTTAGGAGGGAATACTAAGAATTTACATTTTACTGTGATTATGTTCATATAATGAACAGGTGTGAAGCCAGGGTTGACTTAAAGGGCAGAATTAAGTAAAAAAAAAAAGGAGAGGAAAAGTTGATTTTACAGCTGGATTAAGTTGTTAAACGTAAAGCTGTACCAGGATATATAATGTGTGACTTCCAGCAATGGTCCAAACAGAGGATGTGTGAAAATGTGTAAATCCTTTCTGCCTTTTTAAAAAATAAAAAAAGGAGGGATTACCCTCTAATTCAGTGTTTCCCCAATCCTGGTCCCAGGAACCTCTTGCCCTGCATATTTCTGATGTTTCCCCCGCTCCGGCGAACCTGATTCAAATGAATGGGTCATTATCAGACTTCTGCAGAGCAAGATGAAAAGCTGAGGAGTTGACCCATTTATCTGAATTAGGTGTGCTGGAGCAGGGAAACATGTAAAACATGCAGAGCAGGGAGAGTGGAATGGTGGGGGGGAAGGGAGGGGGGGGTGGATTGTGACTCAGTCTTCTAATTAAAGCTGAGACACATTTTTAGATCCTATTCATCACACACTGCCTGGCCAAAATTTTGCTTTAGTAGCATGCATTCATCCCGGAATCCTTTCAGTATGACGATGCAACCTAAACATTTTCCACCTAGAGCTGTAAAAGTGTTTCTCCAAGATTTTGTTTTGCGCCACCGCCTGATGTCCATTGAATCCTGGCACTGTTATGTTAGAACAGCGATCACCAAGTCCAGACCTCCTGGGCCAGTATCCTGCAGATTTTACATGTTTCCTAAGACAACTGACTCAAATTGATAAGCCTGGTGTAGAATTTGACATCAAGCTTTTGGAGACAGGACCGTCGCATATAGGGTGTGAGGCCCTGCCCATGAATTAATAATCACACAGACACAACAATTCTAGTTTTACTGCACGGTGAAATAAATTTCTATTAAGTAAAATAAAACAACATAGTCTCAGACATAATCTCAGCGATGACTTTTTGCTCTTAATTTTAAAGGGGGACGAATCAACAGTGCAACAAGTGGCTTTACATCAAGTCACTTCGGTCACTTTATTTTTGGTATCTTGACATCTGAAACAATATGTTAGGACACTTAACCATACACAGCGTATTTACTGCACTGTAACTTGGAGAAACTTGGACTCACTATGCACAAAATGTGCAGAAACTGTCACTTTTTTTGCCTTCTTGACTGAAAAATGATTTATTGGATTTTTTGTTGTTGTTGGTTTTTATGTGACCTTGACAGAGACAGACAACATTATATATATAAAACAAATGCATTTATTAAAAAAATAATTCAAACATAAAAGGATTGCAGGTGCGAGGCCCCTAGTATCGCGAGGCCCTGTGCGGTTGCACAGTTTGCAAAGTCTATGAGACGGCTCATGTTGAAGAACCATTTTATTTTAATCATATGTCTAGTTAGTTACTACACCTCAGCTACTGCTTTCCCATGCTGCAGCTTGCAAAAGTCTGAAAACATGCACAAATGATGTTTAAACAAAATAATGCAAGGCAGCCATGATAACAAAGTCTAGTCTCACCTTAACAGGATGGCTCTTAGAGATCCAGACTGTTTAGTCATGTGTGTGCTCTTTTTGCAAACATTAAAAACTATCCGCATGTTTGCTTTGCTTATTTTCTTCCTATCAAGTTAAATATAAAAAGCTGACAAAGTTGATTCAGATGCTGGAAATGTCCGGCCGGTAATCTGTGCAGTTGCCTGTAAAAACAGACATAAAGCCATTAAGTGCTGCTTAGAGGTGACCTTTAGTTTGAAGAGCAGGGATGTGACATGCTGTGAATTAGCCGGCATCAAGGCTGGAAAAAATTTATGCCTTTGTGCAGCTTGACCTGTGGGTCAACGGTGTGTCGAGAGCAACAGGAACGATTGTAAGGAAAACAGACAGTGCACACACAGCAATAAATGTATGACAAAGCACGCTCGGTGGAAAAGCTCCGTCTATGTGCCAGCCAGCCACTACATTCACTGTCATTGGTTACAAGGTGAGACACCTATGTGCACCCGGGTAAAGTATTGATGCGATTGAGTTGGGATTTTTGCTTATCACCACAATATCAAGTCACCTTGTTCTTTTATTTTTTCTAATCAAATGTCAACACTGGTGCTATCTAACCCCGAAATGAAGCCAATTAAATCCTCGTCTCAATCCATGCCGCTGCCGACTGCATCCTAATTTGTTGTCAATTCAGCTTTTGATGCCCCCAGAAGTCTTCCATCGTGGCTGAAGTGAAACTTTTTGAGGATTGAGCTACAGAAATCGACGACGTAAGGTGAAAACAGGATCATAGAGGCGGGGTTCAGAGGTCTGCACGAGGCTGCGGTTCAGTACCACGAGCCTCTGTTTTATCACAGGGTTGAGGGAGAGGGTGAAGCTATTGACACACAGAGGCACGGCTAAGCCACTTCTCATCCCAATCGATCACAGGTCCACTCCACTACAAGTGGCATTCCCCCCTTATAAACCCACATCGTCCTGCCGGTGCTGGCGTTCAGAATCCCGACACCTGGCTGGATTCTGGTCCAACCGTGTGTTTGCTAACCGTACTTCAGCCCTGCTTTTGTTCTTTGATCAAAACTCAGTTTGAGAATGTTTTTGTAGCTCAGTGTTTGGCTGCTGCAAAAGCAGGAAACAGATGGCGGGCTATTTATGGACGGTGCTGCCGAGTCCAGCTCAAATGAAGTGTTCTTTCAAAAGGATTTTAGTGGTTTTAATGCCTGCATAGGGAACTTCATAAAAACCCTGGACCGAGAACTTGCAAATGGCCCGTGACAATGAGATGATAAAAGATGGATTTTTAAAGCGTTTGACTTTATCAGACTGAATTCGAACACCTCCCTCCTTACTTTTCTTTAACTCGGGCTAATCTCTGCCGGGAGGATGCCTATTAACCTGGACCAACACTCTGCCCCTCCCGACGAGGCTGCAGACGGACCTCCTCTATTTGCTCTCCTGATCTCTGTCACTCAAACGGTCACATAATTATTACACGTCTTCACAGGTTACACTGTGGATATTTGCTGCGTTGTAGGCAGACGTTAATTACACCAGGAACTGCGCAGAGTTAATAAGGCTGTTTAAGGATGCGTCTCTATGGATGGTTACCATGGAGTTGTGTTTATGGAAATGGGCTGGAGGGTCTTTTTGTCGTCGTTGTTGTTGGATGTAAATAAACATAAAGACCAAAAAAAAATCAGGGCGCAAGGATAAGCCATTCATGACAAGCCGTCTGGCGGGAGGTGACAGGTTGAAATTGCATTAATCCTTATCTATTCAATATGAAATTTGTGAGTCCACATGTAGGTGTTGCAATAGCTTATCGCTGCGAGGTGCCTCGGCTGAATTCAAATTGATTTCTATCTTTGTGGAATCCATTGCAAATTCCCCTCATGGCCGGCAATGCAGAAGGCAGTGACTGCTGCTCACAGGTCAAGTCAGATTAATCTCAGGCTATCTGATCAGGCCCATCCCTGAGCCGCGCTATGTGTGAGAAATAGCACATTTTAGATTACAGCACTCCCTCTAAAAGCCTTTAGCTGTAGTGCACGTCTCTCAATAGTTTGGAACAGAGCATTCATTTCATCTCTGGGCACTTCTTTTAAAGGCTATCCCGCAAGGTCCTATCACTAGGAGGTTCAAGGGCAAAATAAATCAGCGATGACACATCGCATCGTTGTTATGTAGGGCGCAGAGGTCTCCTGTCTGCAGCAGGAGCTCAGGTTGAGAGATCCCCTTTGTGTCTGAAGCTGGATCACATTAACAGCCTGACTCATTACATTAATAGTGGTGCCACCACCGCACCATGAATAATGCCATTCCTTCTGTGAAGGGGTTACAAACCAGTCTGACAGCAGGAAAAAGCATCAGTCTATTATTAACCATAAATCCATAAATGACACACACTGTACATAGAGAAGAAGGGGGGGAATATATTTAGAGCTGTAGCAGGCACTCTGTTGAATCCATTAACTGTGGATACAACATGATATGAGTAAAACCCACTGTTTACATTAAAAGGATGTCTGCTGGAGAGTATCGGATGAAAAGCGACTGAACCAGGACTTCCTGGTTTTCTAAAACGCACATCCGTGTCGTCAAAGCAGAAATACGAGCTGCAAATAAAGCGTCTGTATTGCAGCTTCCTCCCCGACCTCGCCGTTGTGAATGTTAGGAGAGTGTAAGGCGGCTCTCCCTGATCAGCACAAATTCGGAAAAAACGCTTCTTCAAAAGCTGCATCTCCTCTAACCTTCCTCACCTACTCCTGCACCGGGGGATCCGTCACAAATCAAGGCTGGGAAGGTCAATACAAGCAAACCATGCCAGATTCTCTGACTGACACATCAAAAGTTCCCTGAGCAGCGCTTGCCGCTCTGCCTTCCTTCCCATCCGACCAATTTAGCCGAGTCCGAGGGGAGTCCCCTAATCCATGCCTCTGAAAGTGCGCTTAATCAACCTCTGATTAAGAGGGAGCACGCCGAGGTGTCCAGCAACATCCTCGCTGCCCCCGTCTACCCCCAAAGTCAATCAAAACACAAGGAAACAGGATTTATTTGTCTTCAAATGCCTCAAGTCTCCTCGGTCTTGTTTAAGGCCTTCATTTATTACACTCGCCAACAGCAAACGCAGAGCAAACATTTAGTTCCTTCTAATTTCTCTCTTCTTTCTCTCTCCCTCTCTTTCTCCTTTTTTTTTAGGTTGTTGTTGTTGTTATGAGTGTCCCCCGGGTGTCTGGGAATGAATTAAACATCAGTACGTTGGTAGGAAGGGCACAGCTTCTCCTGAAAGGATTGAATGCAGAAAACTGAACTGGAGCGCCGTTTGAGGGGAGAGCATCAGTGGAGGTGACAGGGGAGGCTTCGCTCAGCACGAGGACGAGCAGCCATCAGGGAACCACTCTGACCTCTAACATCAAACTGCCTTCATGCATAGTCATTTTTTAGTTTTATTATATATTTTTTGTTTAAAGCATCTCCACAGTCGGGGGTGTCCCAAAACCAACATCTAGCTTTGACTGCAGAATGTTTACAGATAATTCACTGATCTGGGATGTCATTTGGATCATTTAAGGCCTTTCTGTCCACATGTAGCCTAAGTATATGTTTATTTTATCATCATTTTTAAAAAGTATGCTTTAAACTTTTTTATGTATTTATTAAGATTTAAAAAAATTATAGAACTTACATTTTCATAAATATGTTTAATTTATTTAATTAAATATTTATTTAATTCTAAAGTTGATTGCTTTTTTATTATTTTTTAAAAAAATGCAGGAATAATTATAAATAATATATGTTCATCAAATATAAATCTTTAAAATAATTTGTTTTTTGTTTATTTCTTAAAAAATATAATGAAAATAATGCAAGAATAATATAACAAAAATCGTGTGCATTTTTCTTTTTTGCATTTTTATATAACCACACAAATTAAATAAATAATGCTTAATAATTTTCAAAATTGTGCATAAAATGTTGTTCTTTTTAAATTAGTCATTCATGAATAATTATTTTCTATTCATCTTTATTGAAAGTTTTCTTTAAACAACAATGCAACTAATTTTATTATCTAAATGAAACCTGATTGATGCTACTGCTTCCCCATCATTGTTCTGTAGGACCCTCTTTGTGGTGTCATTTAGCTTCTTGAACAATTTTTATGATTAACACCAAAGTAAAGTTGACCCTCAATAACAACAGTGACCAATTAACACTTTGTGCATTTTACAGCTCTGCTACAAGAAAATAACAATTTAAAGCTTGTGTACAAAGCTGAGTGGTCAGCCAGCACAAAATTAGAATAATAAAACAAGAATATATATATATATATATATATATATATATATGAACCCACTTTATTTGATCTTACTGAAAAAACTAAACAGTTGTGTTTGCATGCCATCTTCCAGACATCAGGGAGTTCTAATCAATATGACATTAACATTAACTTCAGAAGATCAGCGCTGCACCATGACTACAGACATACATTCCCTGAGCAAATGGCAGATAAAGAAATTTACAGCCAAGGCTGCATGAACAAAGATGTATTTGTTCAGAGTATATTGCACACCGCCACATCCTGCCAGAAAAAAAAAAAATCAGTCTGTTGCTTATAGTGATGCCACGAGAAGTCTGAAGCGATGAAGATGCTGCAGTTCAAACAAAAGACTGCAGGAGTGAGAACTTCTCAAAGTTTTCCTGTTTACATTCGTTAGCTGACTCAGAGTCTAAAATGAAACCATCTTGGGACTGGTACATGTTTACATTTATATAAATCCCAGCTGTGGGGACAATTAACCACTGTACACCATCATGCCACCTCAGTGGACCGATTCATTAACCCATTTTATTCACTATTTGCATGTTTTTCACATACATGTGTACTCTAATCTGGTCTGGAGACCTGCACCCTGCTTCTGACTTCAAGCTAACAACCCTGAATTGGATCAAACAGGTTTGGAAATTGGATGGATTTTTCTTTAATTTCTAAAATACTTTAAAGGTCATCAGTTTTTTCATTATTAGAGAAAAAGCAAGCAGACTGGTAGCTGCAGGTGGAATAAATAGACCATAACTGACAATATTTTGCCTGTTAGTGCTTTAACCCGAGTGTAACCGATCATCATTGGTTGAACGCTCTTTTCTTAGTGCCTAGACCACGGTTCCCATTATAAAAGCTTCATTATTATTTCCTTTAGCAGAGGATATACTGGGCCGTGTTGTATGAAAGGAGAGGAGATAATGCCGTCCCACAATTCCTTACAGCTGCAGCATTAAAGCAACACACAATTATTTTCCTCTAGCCACACTAATTGGCATTCATGTGAATAAACATGATGGCAGGAGGGTGACTGAGCAACTGCTTTTTAAGTGCAGCAACATATTTAAATTCAGTTGCTTTTTATTTTTTATCGTTTCAAATTTCCAACCTCGGTAATAAAGCGTCCACATTTTTTTACAACTTGCATGAGGTGACGTGGTGGTCAGGCACAGGATGAAGAGTCTAGTTTCACACAAAAAAGAAACTACTTTTTTGTGGTTAATGACTATTCTGTGCCCCATGCCTGAAGCCTGAACAGCTCATTGCCTGAAGAAAAATGTTCTAGACTTCCCATTCGAAAAATGTAATCAAATTTGCAGCTCACAACAGAATGAGACGAGGGAGGAAAAGAGCATACTATAATATACAGCTCATATTCCTGATAAACTTAAAGAAAAACAAGTGTTCAGTTCAGTGTTTTTTCCTCGAAGATGGAAAAAAAAGATGGATATTTTCCCTGGAATGGCTGAGAAAGCTCAGTGAGCAAAGCTTAAAGAGGAAAAGACTGGACGTCTTCACAATTAACGGCAAAAACTGTCCTTTTTGTGTTCAGCAGAGTGTTTCTGTGTTGAAGCTCAACATCTGAAAAATGGCTCTTTTACATGAAAGTGTGAAACTAAAAAAAGAAAAACGAACAAATAAGCAACACTCAAAAGAAAGAAGGCTGCAACCGTGACATTTTCCCTTAAGCTAATGGGAATATCTGCTTCTTCCCTCACTTTAAACGTGCTCGACATTTTATAGAGTCCCTTTTTATAACAATAATTCTTTTCTAAGAAGCTAAACTGGGCAGTTTAAAGAAAGGGTGAAGTCTTGTTTATGGTTATAAATACATATAGAAGAGTTCCTGAGAAGCTGCCGCGGTGACTTATTAATGTTCTCAAAAGAAGATGGTCTGTTCGGGGGAAAACTGGCCAAAACAAAGCCAAAATAATCCATCTGCTATCAACTCCAAAAGCAGGGAAACTACATTTTAATTAGTATAAGCTTTTATGCATATTTATTCATTTTCTTCCTGGCATGCATGTGTGGAGAAGGTGCTGCATGCTGCACACTCCCACAGCTTTGATTTCATTTGTTTTCTTTTGGTCTAGCATAATCAGGCATGAGCATGGCGAGTTTAAAAATCCTGCAGGCAACTTATGAAGCATTTCAAGGTGAAATATCAGATTTTTTTCCTCTTTCTCTCCCCTCTCTAAGTTGATTATCCACGAGAAATGAGAAATGAGTCTCATATTTCAAGGCAGAGTTCAGTGAACTGTGGTCATGTGATTAATACCCTTCTCCAAGTCTTTGCAAAAGAGCTCATGCCGGGCTTCTTTTTTTTTTTTTTTTTGGCGGGGGGGGGGGGGGGGGGGGGGTTACAATAACAAAAGATTTGTGTTGCGCATATACAGTCAAAACGAGATGAGAAAGTCAGAGGGTTTTCCAAAGCGAGAACAGACTTGGTAGGAGTGTGGGTTTAAAAAGGAGTTGTCCATCTCCTCAGCCCAACTCAGATAACTCTATTTCTGAGAGACTTTCATCAACAAAGTGCTGTACTTGTCCGAGGCAACACCCACATAAAAACACACAGCTGAGGTTGCGTAATCACTTTTTCATTACATATAACAAGAGAGGACTCTTCCACATTTTTTGGCACTAAGCAACAGAGGGAAAAAACGAAAGGATAAAAAAAAGAGAAAAGATGCCTACTGATGGGGCTCCCTGCAAGATGATGCACCACCGTTGTAGTTTGTGTATAATGTTGCTGCATGCTGCCTTGCATGTCCAAATTTAGTGAGGCAGGCGCTACGAACAAAAGATTCAGTGAGATGTCAGCTACAGTCTGTACACACCCACACACACAGAAGAAAAAGCCTAATTAGCCAAAAAAGTAAAAACACCTGTGTGGGTTGGGTACGGCTGTGTAAACAGGATTAAAGGGTTAGTTCATCTAAAACCACAAGTCCAGTCATGCCAATTATTTTGTTTTGTGCTATGAGATTTGGGGGAATCTGCACAAAGTAAGAAAAAACAAAAAAAACAAGTTTAAACTTAATAACCATGAACCTTCTTCTTTTCGAGGATAATCTGCTCTACTAAGTTCAGCACCCAAAACAACTATGATGTGTCACATTTCTGGTTATCAACGCCGGCCATGATCACTGAATATTAACCATCGTTAACTAAAACCCAAATCTTTAATGAGCAAGTTGAATAAATGCAGCTGAAAAGCAGACTGAAGTCTTAACAGTCACTGCAGCCAAAGCCAGGACTGTGTGAATGTGTAAATTAATAGGCTGATCAATATCAGTGCCACATCATTACAGCACAAGTAGATTCCACTATAATTACAACTGTGTATTTCATTAAATGAATGTGTTGTCTGGGTATTAAAGTGGAATGTAATACCGTTTCGGGCCGATTCTCCCAGATGCAACCCACGCTGTTTTAAATGCTGTGTGCAAGAAATAAAGAACAGACATAAAAACAATATGAGCCAGTGGTTTGGGCTGGAGTATAGTCGGATGCTTTTACACACCTATTCCAGCCAAAATGACTGGACATCCAGGCTATGAACCAAGAGAAATTACCTGGATTAATAAAAACTTAATTGTCAAGTTGTTTATTTTCTTTCACAAAGGCAATTTTATTGAATATACACTAACAGCGTTCTTGAAGATTTTACAATCAGCAGGTTAATTAGTGAAAGGTGAGGGTGCCAAGAAAGGGTGTAAAAGGAGCATCCACCAAAGTTTCCACGTAAGGATAGGTTATAGCTCACCACTTTGTGCCAGTCTCAGTCAGAGGTTCATTTATTACTTTAATAAAAGGTTTACAATACTAGATTGTAAAGAACTTTGGTCTTTCAGCCTCTGCCAAGCAGAATATTGTAAAAAAAATTCAGCCCCATTCTCTTTAATGCAATCCAGACTAATTTTAATGCCCTCTTCACAAAATATTCAGTACACATAAAAACAAAATGAGCAGGGGATTTGGACTGCAGTAGCAGCCAAATGTTTTTATACAACTATTTATACTAAAATGACTGGAAATCCAGGTTAGAAAGAGAAAAATTCACTGTAATCTGTTCATTTTCTTTCAAGAAAGTTGTGAGATTTTTTCTCAAATGCACTAAAATCTTAAATCTGTCATTTCTTCACACAGAAAAATTCGGGATAGATGCAAAGAAAGGAAAGTTGATTGAAAATTTAACTTGTGACAGGTGAGGGTACCAAGATTGGGTATAAAAGGAGCATCCTCCAAAGTTTCGGAGTTCGGATGGCTTATAGCTCACCTCTTTGTGCCGAACTCAGTCAGAGGCCAGACGATTGCTTCATTAAAAACTTCTCAACGACAGATTGTGTGTGTTTGTTTTTTTTAGCAGAATATTGTGAAGAGATTCATGCAGTCCAAGGAAATCTCAGTGTGTAAAGAATAACAGAAACCTGTGACTGCAGTAACATGCAAAGTTGCATCAAGCTTCAATCAAGAGTTTAATTTGACTATTTATTCTCATCCAGGTTCCAGTATGAGGGAGAATAGTTGAGTTATTCAAAGTATCCCTAATACCTCAAAACTTAGAGAAAAAATATTCAGGACATTGTGCAGTTTATGAATTTCTCTGTGGGAGATTAAAGTAAATTATATCTCAATTCACTGCAAGGATGCTTTTTTTTAAAGAAACTATAATAGTAATTTTTTTTTCCTTTTTTTGAAGCTGTGATTGTAAAATCAGGATTAAATTAGAGCAAAGCAACAATCTGGAAGTCCTTTAAATGATTCAGAGTTAACACAGTCTTGATGAACTACACCTTTTTTTCCCTGGTGTTAGATAAATATGTTGACTGTTGGATGATCTGATATTAATCTAAATAAAATGGAAACTTTTCTGGAAATGTGTTTCTACATGTTACAATCTGGCATATTTTGTAGCAATTTGGCTAAAACTGTCTAAAAATGGGCCAAGAGTTTTACAATTTCCAAAACAGGTGATTGGTCAGGAGGAAGTGGTGCATTTATGCATTCATCTCTTATCTGGAAACCAACCTGCTGCATTTTTAGCATAGCTTACCATGATGATACACCCCGGTAATTAGACACTGAACCTCTAATGCATGGTTAAACATGAAGTCGCCTCACTAAACTATTAATTCCGCCTCAAAGTGCAACACCCCAGGACATCGTTCTACAAGAACAGAGCTTTTGAGTAATAAATGCAAAATATAGTGGTGAAATTTAATTTCAATTCCAAGCTCTGTTGTGGGTGCACAAGTTTAAGAGGCGAGCAACAAATATATTCAAACCTGAATGTGCATGGCTGAATATCATTACAGGAGCACTTCGGACCCTTTGGCGGTTCCACCAATCAATTCGGTCCAGTTAGCATTTTTTAATATTTGTAGTCCATGTGGGTGGTGAAGAAGGTTAAACTTGCATGAAACCTTTTATTTAAGCTTGCTTCTAGCATTTGCTAAAAGTAATTGTGGAAAGTTGTGATACGGCTCCTGCACATGCAAAATTACACCTTGCTCTTTATTTGCACAGAAAAAAGAAAATCCATGGAGTTTAATTAATGAATGCTGGCAACCTCTCAGTCCTGCAGTCCCACTTCTTATTGCAGGTGTGCGCAGCATTTGAATCCCACATTATGCAATGTTAAAAGTGGAGGAAGACATCACCTCTCACATCTGTTCAACCCTCATTCCTCTCAATCTCTCTTTCTCCGCCTTGTATCAATTTGTTTTTTAGCATGTCGAGTCAAAAGGAGGTTGTCAGAGGAGACAGCTTGCTTGTCTCGTGCGCATGATTGAGGTAGCTGCAATTTATAACACACCAGCCAGAGCGACAGACTTCACTTATCTCAGGCCAGCTCCTCTGCAAGTGCCCTTTCACTCAGCCAATGAGGATGAAGGTTGCAGCTTGGGTTATTTTGTCAAAAGCAGAGGAACCATTACAAATCTACACTATCCATCCTTCTGTAGGGCATAGAGCTTTTCCCCTGGCGCAAAGCTGCTGCAGACCTGACTCTCCTCAAAGCTGTCTGTCTATCTTTCACGCCCGGGAAGCTCACAGGGGGGTTGTTATCACAAAGGGCCAATTTGTTATCCTGGTTTCACTCCATCACAGGAGGCATTATTTGGGACTTTTATCTATCAAGAAAAAGCTGTTAATGTGAGCAAGAAAGTGTGTACTCTGTCATTATGCCACTGAGGCTATTGACTTCATCTTATACTGACTCAAGCTGAATGAACCTGAGGCAATTACTCCAGCAAAAGAAGATTGACACAACTGCGGCGGAGTGAACTACCTTGAACTTTTAAGTTGCGCCCTGCTGGAAACACCACGCCTGATCCTTATGTTAATATTTTGTGTACTAATTGCACTGCAGCACAAAGCCCTTGATGGAGTGGGCACTTCCACCGTAGGCGGATCTTCCTGTTAACTTGCAGCACAGTGCTGCCCACGTGCTCTGACACTATAGCGCCTCAGCCCAGGAACACACTGACTACTGGGTAATGCAGCACACCTGCAGGATGGACCATATTTCATAAACCTGAGTGCAAAGTCATGACTAATCATGTTTACTGATTATTGGAGACACTAAGAATGATCGATTGGTTTCACCCTCCAAGATGAAGCTATGTGTATATATACTCATCTACTGTATATGTATACATATACAGTATATATATATATCTATATAGATATTTATACTGTAAGGCAAGGGAAGTTTTTCTGTATAGCACATTTCATGTACATGACAATTCAAGGTACTTTACATACAAACATTAGAAATATTATAGCAGGGGGCAGAAAGCATTAAGAAGAGTTTAAAACAAAAGTGAATTAACAAAATACACAATAAAATAAAGAAAGAAAGAAACCCTCAGAGAAAATATTATATGTCACTTGTTATCATAAAAGGCTGCAAATAGATTTTTTTTTAACCCTGATTTAAAACTGCTGAGAGTCTCAGCAAATCTGCAGGTTTCTGGGAGTTTGTCCCACATGTGAGCAGCATAAAAACTGTATGTTAGCTGGGAAACACCAATGGAAAAAAATGTATAATCTGGGAATGCTAAGGGGATCATTTGATAGTCTCTACCCTCTATGTTTGCATCATGATACGGACTTTCATCAATAACAGATTCACTCATCTGCTACTTTATTAGGTACTGTCCGCTTGTACCACGTTGGACCCCTTTTTCCTCCAGAACTGCCTTAATTCTTGGTGTTATAGATCCAATGAGGTGATGGAAACATTCTGATTCATATTGACATGATAGCATTACACAGTTGCTCGACATCCATGATGAGAATCTCCCGTTCCACCACATCCCAAAGGTGAAATATTGAATTGAGATGTGGTGACTGTGGAGG
>JAOXYM010000022.1:23039243-23063740 GCA_028567055.1 Leptatherina wallacei | reverse complement strand
TCAGAAAGGGATGGACATGGTCAGCAACAATACTCAGGTAGGCTGTGCTGGTTAAACCATGCCATGTTGGTAGTAAGGGGCCCAAAGTGGGCCAAGAAAATATCCTCCACACCATTACACCATCAGCAGCCTGAAACGTTGATCCAAGGCAGGATGGATCCATGCTTTCATGATGTTTCCAACAAATTGTGACCCTATGGAGACTCATCAGATACAACGTTCAACATGTTGTGTGTTCAGAGATGCTATTCTGCATACCTTGGTTGGAACCAGTTTGACTTCCTGTTGCCTTTCTATCATCTCCAACCAGTCTGCCCATTCTCCTCTGACCTCTAACATCAACAACTGGATATTTTCTCTTTTTCAGACCATTCTCTGTAAATCCTAGAGATGGTTGTGTGTGAAAATCCCAGTAAATACTCAGACCAACAACCATAAAGCTCCTTTCTTCCTCATCCTGATGCTCAGTTTGAACTCCAAGTCGTCTTCACCATGTCTACATGACTAAATGCTGCCATGCGAGTAGCCAATTAGCTTCAACCTCTACATGATACTGACTTCCAACATTTAAAGATGCATAAAAATGTTTGGATGGTGGATGGAGCGGCTTCATAAAACAGAACCAAGCACTCAACAACAACCTGTTTAGATGGAAAGTTTCATATCTATACACATAGATAAATCCCTTTCTTTTACAAACAGCTGCTAAATGAAGCACAACTGGCATTTACAAATCAGGGGGTAGGAGCTCCCCCCCCACTGTGTTCTGTTAAACATCTATTTGCCTTTCTGACATCAAGTCTTGACATTCAAAAACCATTCTCCGTCCGGTCCAATCACCTGTCACAGTGTAAGTGTGGGAGCCGCTTGCCCCTCTACCCTCATCGCAACTCATCATCGTACCGCAAGCTGTCAAATTAAAACTTTTAAACTGCGTGAATGCCTCCTCGGAACTTTCCCTTTTTCCCAGCAACATATTGCAGAGATAATTGAGGATATTAGCAGCCAGACTGTTACCAAGAGATGAAAGGCGAGGAGGGAGCGGTGACAGCTCCTCTCGCTTGTGGCGGTAACGAGGGACTGTCAAAAGTCTCTCCGTGTTTATCTCGGATCATCTAGGGGGATTTAAAACCCTTACCTTCACAATTCCATTCTTTATGGCGCGTCCTTTATCCACAGTGATTTACGGAGGCTCAAGCCCTGCGCCGCGTGATGAATGAGCACTCTTCACAAGGTGTCAGGGCCAGGCAGTGGTGGGCGGCAGTGACTCCCCCACCCTCCCTCCCTCTCTCCCTTCCCCTCCCACTGCTTCATTTTTCTTTGGCTTTCGTTTTCTCTCCTCATCCTTCCCCCATTCCATTTTCAAATTGGACTGATTAGATGTTGACACATCACGTGGATTTACACAGGAAATTGGGATTTGGACAGGGCAGGAGAAATGGCTTTCTATCAGAGATGGTTTGGATACGGTGACGTTTGGACAGTCGAAAATTTATACTGGTTAGTTTTGAGATTAAAATGATACGAATCTCGTCAGCTGACAGTCACAACTTTTATATTTGAGTCACATGAGCTCAAGATTTCATCCTGCTTTCACATAATTAGGAGTACGCGCTATGAAACAGCAGTATCAACAAATCCTAACCATGTTAGAGCCTGCAATCCCACGGTTTTTATAATGTGGAAGTCATAAATGATCAGTTTTAATCCAAATAAACATGAACTTGACATTTTCCAGCCTTATCAAACAACAGGGGCTCTTACAGTTCAGTGTATCTGTGATACTGATCCATTTAACAGCTTACAAAATGTTAAAAGCCCCGGCCCCCATAGTGACGATAACCTGTCCTGTCAGGCCTGTCCACTCATTCACTCAGCCACTGTACAGTGTTCACTATATCCAGGAATCTCCAGGGGATGAGAGTTGCCAACTGCTGATGCGTTTCAGATGCTACTTGAATGCAGTGGTGCTTTATAATTATGCAGCGGATGTTCACAGTTATGTGCCGCGTAAGCTCCTGAGCTGATGGACAGCACAAGTTTACTGTTTTAGGTTTCCATCAAAGTTTGACATCTCTCTCCACAACGCTGACATAAAACTTTATCACACAAATCTGTGAGACCCATAACTCTTTTCAGATGGACACCGTCCACCTAAACAAGCCGGGACTGCAGCTTTAACAATATTATAATGTTTGTTACACAGAAAATGAATTAATGTTAACCATGAATGAACTATGAACAACTCAAAAATGGTTTTTGGCCCCATAGTTGCAGCTTACATGTATTTCAGTAGCCGACTATGTTAGCCTAGCTATGTGACTTCATTGTTAAATAAAGTTCTGGGGCATAATTTACAATTTCTGCACGATTTAAAATCAGCAGCAAAGTCAGAAAAACAAATTAACTACTTTATGGCTAAGAGAAAATGAGGAATTTCATCACCCGGTATTCTCAACAGGTAAACAAAATCCCAATAACGAGCTGCAAACATCAATGCTAGCTAGCATTAGCATGCACAGTCAGCCCCGGACTCCAGGCTGCACATTTATTTTGACTGACACAGTTCACGGCTTCTGAGCTTTTGGTGTTCATTTTGACAGGTTTTTAGAGCACTATATAGTGAATGAGTCGTTTGAACTCAGCTTTATTATTTTACCTTTCGTAGAAGTATTTAGTAGCTAGCTTGATTAGTTATTAGCAACAGATAGCAGATATAGAAAACAAAGTCCGGGCCTGTTTTTCCAGCATTGAGATGATGATATATATATATATATATATATATATAAAAGTCTCCTCTATTGTAAGGGGAAAAAATTGTATTAGAATCTCTGCACATACATATAAGGGAGGGAGGGATGTTTCAAGAGATAATAATAATTAATAATAGAAGATAATCACTCAAACTTGTACAAATATTAATTCAATATCAATATCAAACCACAAATATTAATTTAATCCACAGCCTCGTGGTCGGCACCACCCTCTCGACAACGGCCACCCAGGCTACTGCAGACGGCAGTTCTCGCAAGGCTAGTGACAGAGTTCAGTTCAGAGAGGCAGAGTAATGTTTTTGTTTCGTTTTTTTAAAACTACATTATAGGCTAATACAGGAGACTTATGGGAAAATACTAATACGGGAGGACGGCCAAATAAATACAGCAATTTCCTTCCCGGCTAAAACGGGAGACTTGAGAGCTATGGATTATATTTATCTTAGAAAATGATGCAACCCATTTGCATTCCTCCCCACAATAAAAACACTCAACATAGTGGTAAACCAGGTACTATAGTAATCATAAAACACACTTTCTGCTGATTAACATCATGTGTAAGAAGATCAGGCTAGAATAATCGGGAAGACCAGTGTCAGTGCTGTGTACAAAAGCTAGACGAGCAGACCATTTTCTGAGAAAACTGTGTGCAGCCAGATTCTGGAGATCCTCTACCAGTCTGTGCTGGCAAGTACCATCCACTGTGCTGTGGTCTGCTGAGGGAGCAGCATCAGTGTCAGAGATGGCAGCAGGATTAATGAACTCATTCACAAGGCCTGAACAGTCATTGGCCGGGAACCCGAAGACGTTTGAGTGAGTGAGGAAGAGGAGGTCACCGAATAGACCACCACTGATCATGGAAATCATGGATAATCCATCACACCCCCACAAAGAGACAGAGGAGCTCATTCTCCAGCAGACTCAGTCAGCTCAGCTGTCATATAGATCGTTTTAGGAAATCATCCCCTCACAATAACTCTCCTGAACCTCTCACCTCTGTATAACAGGTGGAAACCGCACACACCTGTACGTACTGTTCTTATTACTGCTGATTCCCGCTGCCATTTATTGCTCTACTTTCTTTAAAAATTGCTCTGCTATCTGTGCATACTGTTCTTTTTGCTCTACTGTCTGAATTTGCTGTTTAACACTGCCCAGCCATCTGTACATAACATTTTTATCTCACAGCCATCTGTAGACACGGTTTCTATTTTCTATTATTGTTTTTTTAATAATATAGCACTGAACACACTGCTCTCCATCATGGGTAATCCATCACGCCCTCCGTGAAAAGCAAAAGAAGCCACAGAGCTTATTCTCATTTTATTTTTCATAACTACACTATTTGTAGAAATAAAGTATTACTGTATTTTGGAGCTATTTATGAGTAACAGCACAGTAAAAACTTCTACTTCATGATAAGAATCTGTGACCATTTTGGCAGTTTTAACATCTGTGGGTGTTGGAGATGCTATTTCAGAGGATAAACCACAGCTGTGCTGCTAGTTAGCTAGCTTTAAACACAATGGGCCACGTTTCCACGAGTTTTAATTCCCCTTTAATTCGGAACAAAAATTAAATCTGCTTTGAATAGATAAAAAAAAGACCATGCAAACACCTAATTCCGAATGAAAGTGACCATTTTAAACCAAATTAAACTTAATTCAGAAGTGGTTGGCTTGTTCTCATTTTAAATCTGAATTGAATAATTCCTCAATCATACGCTCATTCCGCATTAAATTAACTCCAGTCGCTCTACCCATGCTTGTACCCTTGTCCTGTCACCATGACAACCATATTCTGCACCAGCAGAAACGTATTCCCTGTTTACGTGCCTTTTCATCTTGTCGAATCGATCAATCAAATTTACAACAACTGTCTTAAATTGCTCTAATTTCCTGGGTAAAGACGTACACATGGGGTATTTCACTTAACAGCTTAGATTTCTGCCCTGCAGTGCGGTTAATACGCATGCATGCATGACGTGTGCATAAATTAAGAATTGTTATTGAGGCTTTGTGCTAGTTGGAAGGATTTCAGTTTAAATCACTTACATGCTGGTATATTTAGCACTGCTGTATCATGTGCTTTTTACTTAATTCACATATAAGGGTTGCTTTGGGGCTGTAATCTACTCCATTACGTAGCTAGAAAGCCAACATCATTGTGAGATGAAGGGGTTCAGCATTTGTATCTTCATCTTTAGAAAGAGAAACAAATGTGCTGTTAAGCTATTTTTATAGCAAAGTAACTTATTACATGCTATGTTTTCATTTCTATTTATCTTTTCAACAGTCTTTTGTTCATTTCTGCAGTTAAATCTTTCCTTAAAACATGATTTTACTTCACTTTTCTGACTTTATTTAGTCATTGAACTGCTACGTTTTTCAAATATATTTTTCAATTGTTTTACTTTGGTTTATCTACTGCTTTGTGAAGCAGATTTTATAACTCGTTTAGACAAATGAACCGGATCCTTAAACAATCATTAAAATCCTTAATGGTGGTTGTCATGGTCTGAGAGTTTTGGTTCTGTGAGTTTAGTGTAGTAGTACTTTTCAACACAACGTAAAGTTGGTTGTGGACCTCCACCCTTCTCTCTCTGTGATTGGTCAGGGACTAGTGAAATCTGATTGGTTCTTCAGTGTAGGATTGTAAAATGTGGGACAAATGGTTTTAATTGACATAAAAGCTCTTGTATTATCACACTTATGTTTATGTGTATAATCAGACTTGTAGAGGTGATCTGTATTTATAGATCGGATTAGCACCTGTACTTGTTGTTAGTCTTACATATAAGGAGATACAAGCTACAGGACATGTATAGAAATGATAAAACTTATGTTCCTCTCCTATCTCCGTACAGCTACAGCCTGTTTTCTCCGTATTGTACACAAGTAAATAACATGGAGACTCAACGACCCAAGCAGACGAGTTTTCCACATGTGTTTTCTATAAAAAGCAAATGTGATGTCTCCTCTGTGCATCAAGAGAAATTTATCACATGTGTAAAACGCAGCAGAGCAAGTTTGGTCGGATGATCTGCAGTGTCTTGTAGTTTTACTTAACTGGAGCTGTGGCTCATTTCAGCGCCTCCCCTGTATTAATTTCATGGTCCACAGCTCCTGACAACCACCAGGCTGCTGGGAAATCATGTGATTCAGCAAAATCATGATTCAATTATGTTATTTGCCATTGAGGGGTGCAGTAATTAACTTGATCTTGCCACCCTGGCAATTGATTTTCAACTGGGTCATCAGCATGCTAGTAACTATAATAACCTCTCGTCTCAATTTCAGCAAATCACAAGTAAGTTACAAACAAACCCGAGGAAGAAAAGCAATTACCAACTGATGCAAAAGTAAGGCATCCAACTTTGTAAAGATGACTTTTATGATCAAAACTTGGAAGTCAGGAACTCGCCAATGAAAGCGGAGCTTAAATATTAATAAATTATGCCTCTGGGTTTGCCCTACACAGCATGAACAATGATTCCAGCAAACATTTAAACAGGAAACTTCTTTGGAAATGAGTTGCACTGCATTTGCATTTTTCAGTTCATACATTTTAATTTGTTTTAGGGCAGCTGTCAGGCTGATTGTAGAAACGGTGGCACAGATTTTGATAATGTGGGATCTGAAAGATCTTAAAGCCTGTCCTGTTGGGGGAATAATGAAGCCATAGTGGCACAAAGTGAAGTGTCATTTTATTGACATTGTTATGCTGACAACATGCTAAGATTTGTTTTAAGAGTTTTGAAATCCGGCCTAAGATCCTTCGGGAGTGTGTACGTGACTTTGCATAAATGCCACGTGATTAGCATTCAAGGGCGAAAGTAGATTCTTGCTGACAAGTCATGGCTCAATCATTTTAAAAACAGCAGGTCCTTTGTGTTTGTGCTGCTGCGAGTTTGGCAGGTTAGTCCATTAAGCAGAGATCAGCTGTGTATAAACTGAGCATACAATACAACACAAACAATAAAATGCATTGCAGTGCGGCAAGGAGGAGACTCGCGTCAAGGTTACTTTAGTTCCACATTTTCTCATCAGTTCTACTTTTTTCTTCCAGAATTTGATTTTACCTTCAGTTCTGTCTTAGTTATTTAAATTAATGTCTATCTACAGTTTTATTTCAATTTAGAGGCAAAATGGTGATGATAAACCACACTGGGACGCATGCTCCGGCACTTTTCCAAAGGTAGATTATTTCAGATAATGTAATGAACAGCCCTGACTCTCTCTCCTCTTGCAGCTCTGCCAACAGCAGCTTTACTGAAGCATGATGTTACAGTCTGATGGCTAAGTTCTGCTGCTAGCTCCCGCTTTGTTACCTATGTGTTGGGTATCTCACTCTTTGAACACGGCTCTGCTGAAGGTGTTCACACGTCGGTGTGTTTTTAGATTAGATTTTTTATTTTTTTTGTCCTCTAACTTTTCCTCTAACTGTGAGAAGACACAAACAAACAATCCACAATCCTGCTCTCTCTTATTGATCTACATAGAGGAGAGAACAGAATAATAGAAATAGACAGCAGAACCATTGTGAAGTGGGTTGACATTGCAGGCTGTTAATGAATCGTAATGTAATTGCACAGCCTGTCTCAAGGGCAGCTGTTATGTATTTCTGTATATGTGCGGCATGCGGTGTGATCACTCTGAGGGGATGGAATTCACTAAGTTCTTGATTGAAGCTCTGCAGGGTTTCAACCGAATCAACTTTATAAAAAATTAAACAAAGAGTAATTCTTTCTAAAATACCGTGCAAAAGTTTAAAAAATATATATTTTCAGATCTCTAGGTTATTCTGAAGGTCTTTTAAAGTTTTTCTTTGAACATTGGCTGCTTTTCCATCCATCCAGTCTTTGTAGCAGACCAGTGTTGACCATTTAACACTGATATGTGGGTCACTTAAGCATAAAAAGGCTCCCAACTCAAAGGGGGAGCCAATGTTTGTCGACACATAACAGACAAATTAGCAAAGACGCATCATTTGTTTTCATTTCTTTAGCAGATGAACAGGATCTGAAAAGTGATGTCCTGCAGAAATAGGAACAAATCCAGCAAAGAGCTGAAGCAGGACCTGAGAGATGCTTCTGGACCTTCACTTGATCCAATTACTGTTGGAAGCCTCATCAGAAATGGTCTCCATGGAAACGTGGATGTCAAGAAGCCATTCTTTAGGAAGGGAAACGAGAAGAAAAGGCTGAGGTTTGTCTCATGTGCCAAGAACTGGACTGAAAAGCAGTGGCAACAGGTCCGATGGAGGGATGAACATCTGTACATCCCTGCAATTATGTCCAGTCACTGCAACTTTTATGCAACTTTGACAAATTTCAGTGCTCCTCTGCATTAAAGACCCACTATATAAGTTATGCTATTTTCTTAGTGACGTGCCCCCTACCAACGGCTAATTCGGCATCCATCTTGGATCCTACCTGTAGTGTGAGCTCTCTCCAGACAGTAAAAAACAGTCTTTTCTCAACACGTGTCTTATCTCTTGCTCTTCTTTGGCTCTCTTTAGTTTCCTCTCTTCCTCCGATAATGTCTTCAAATGTTTCTTTGCTGAATCCGCCGACGTGCGTTCAAACAACCGGTTTGTTTACGTTTGCGTGCCTTTAACTTTAACTGATGCCGTACATCATCAACTTCCATATTCCTGATCATTAACGTGCAGACGTGCAGGAGAAATGTGTCGTATCTGCTGTCTGAAATTGCTGAGAGACTCGGTGCATGACATTTTCCCAGTGTTCAGGGAAGTGTTTAGTTAAAATGGTCGACACATATAGAGACCACAGCTCCTCGAATCCCAGCTGAATTGTTGCAGCATATAACTGCGTCTCTCTCTGACCAGCTTTTCCTGTCTAAGGTCCCACAGACTGAAAATACTTCCCTAGACTGGAAGATGTTTTGTGCTAGCATGAGTTTTGTGTTCTACCATAGAACCCCTCTAGAGAAGGTCTGAACTGCAGGAATAGATGAGGAAAATCACCATGATGAGTCTAAATCATCCAGATCTGCTGGAAATGCTGAATTTTCTTTGTGCCGGCTGTTTGAACAATAGTTGCAGCTTCAAGAGAACTCAGCTGAACGTTGAAGTCCTCTCCCCAAAAAAAAAAACACAGAGATTTTAGACGCGGTGGAAAAGACTATGTTGGAAAATAAAGCTGCTGAGACCAAACATTCACTAAAACTGTTAAAAAAAACAGTTTTTTTCTTTAATACTTACAAATACTTTAATATTGCAAAACCAGAAATGGAAAAGAAAACCTGCTCCTGTTTCCTGGTAATATAGAAAAAATGAGGAGTGGTTCAACACATTTGCACTGTTCTCACCATGCAGTCAGATACCCAGAAGTTTTCAACTCCAAAAGTGGATGAAAGATGTGAGACATGTCTGTATCTGTGTGAATATAATCTTCATGCACCAATTTAAACATTCTTGCTATTACGGAGACAAAAGTTATGTGTTAACATACCTGCACATTGACTTTCTGTCTGCTCCGCTCCCACTCTGTCTTCTCCATGGACTCCCTCTCTGGTTTACTAACTGTGAATCTTTCCAAGCTGTCACTCTGATTGAGACCGACCAACAGACGTGTCTTACATCCTTCAGCACGCGTCCCGACCATGAGATTTAACTAAAACATGAAAAACTCCAGAACTTTTGCAAGCTTTTTGTTTTTGTTTTAAGATTTCTTGTCAACTAATTTCACTCACCATAAAACTTTCTTTGTTTTATTCATTTCAAAGTCTTTTCTTTACTGCACCTCATTGCATAATCAGGCCAGAAAACTAACTTTTAAACCTTCAACTATTAGAGTTACTTTTGTCGTCGAGAACACAAGTTTACAGAAATGTTTGGAAACAAATCTGCAGAAAAGTTGGAGTAAATCCACAGTTTTACCTGGCTTCAAATTGGGTCAGGGCGCATAGACTGTCCGATGTTATTAGGAGTCACTCAGCCCCGTGAGACCCGGCTTTGGACGCTGCATATTTTCTGATGAGGAGAATTTATTGATGTATTGATAGCAAGCAGCAGAACTCTGTTTCTATGCACAGCACTTTCCAGTAGTGCATCAATCCCTAGTGGGAGAAAAACATGCATGACAGTTTAGCTGACGTCCATAAACCTTGCTGTAATAACATTAAATGTCTGCGTCCATTTTAACTCCGGAGAATGTAAATCAATTCCCTCCTAATGCAATTTTTAAAGAAAAAAAATGGTGGTCCTTGCATACGGCATCCATCGAGTGGTGTCATGCTCTGCCCACGTTTCACTGCAAATTAGCAAGCTTTTTGTTGGTGGTGTAAACACAATCCCTAGTGGGTGTTCTTTCATCTTGTGAAGAATTTATGGAAAATAATCTCTGAGTTTATCCCCTCGTAGAACATAGATATACTCGTGTTCATGTGTTGCTTCAATCTCACACCTGAACAGACGGGTTTTCTGCGCCCTGAAGTCACAAAATAACCCAAACAAACCCATCCAGACGGAGGAAGTCCAAACTACTGATGCAGAAAAAGCAGGAAAAACTATGCAACTAGAGCAGACCCTGAAAGGGTTTAGACTTTTAGGTGGATCTCATTCAAAGCAGCAGTTTTCTCTGCTTGCTTCTCCAAACTGAGGGTGTCTGTAGCATCTCTTGTAGGTAAATTTAGAAACCGTTTATCCCTTTAAGCCTGCGTTGTCATTGGTAGCAAAGTGCTTTAATTAATGGAAGTCGATTGAAGGTGCCGTGCAAAAAAACAAAGTACAAACATATGGTGTTGGTATACTCTGAAGCTGGCTGCACAGCATGTTCTCGTGGATAAACAACATCATACACACCCACTTCAAAGACGCATCATGTGATGGCTTCTGCAGGTTCCTTCTCTACTTTACTTTCCGACAGCTGAAGTGCAAAAAGAAATGTTTGCTCTCACATCTAAAATCATGGATCTGTGGCGTGGTCAGACGGCCGTCTGTGCAGATCACATCTTTCAAGACTTAATGTGCCGTCAATGAAATTATATCATTTGAGTTTATTTAAATGAGTTCATTTAAATGCATCAGGATTGGTTCCTGCTCTAAATGTTTATGTTAATATCCTTTATTCTGCTGCACTGAAGAAGCTATGTGTAGAGAAAAGTTGTACTTGTAAAGGACAAAAAAGAACTCAAACTTCACTTGCACTGTGTTAAATCCTGTTTTTAACCCCTCATTTTTGCTTTTAAGCTCACATTAACTTAGTTTTTGTTTAGACCCTAGATTTTATTGCCTCTGAGGGGAAACTCGTTCCTACAGACCTACAGGTAAACACCACCAAACTTTAGCTGCTGTTCACTTAAACAAAGCAGATAAGACTGACAGATAAAGTCATTGATACATAATTTAATCTCTGTAAAGTATAACAGTTATAGGCTACCGTCTTTTCACCTTATCAGTTACCTACTTTTTTTTGCTGCTACTGGATCTAGATACATAAAAGTCTCTCAGTAGTTGAGCACAAACACTTAAAGTCTCTCTTGTTTTCATATTTATGTCAATGGCAACCTCATGTGGCTACAAATGGAACATTTGCCTTAAAAATGCCTTTGAGGAAATGAACACAACCGGCACAGTGACAGCAGTCTTCAGTTTGAAGTAAACTCCAAAAGACCACAACAATAAAAAAGTAATTAATTCTTACTAAGTTGGGAAATATATTCCCAATGAGGAAAGTTTGGATAAAGCATTTCTAATATAATAAACAAAAGGATGCATGTATGAAGATCCTTCTTCCAACATGATTGAGAAGCAAAGCTGAGGTAAAATTCTACTTCCTTTTATGTTATCCTACAAACTTTTGCCACCCCCCTGCACCCTCACACACATAAAACAAACAAAGCAACCTCAGACCTATTTTCATAAAAGTATATGTTTCTGTGAGTTTGTGCTAATCGTTCAGATGCAAACCCACTTTTGAGCTGAAATCAAACATGAAGGGGGGGGGAATTTTTACTGGCTCAGACAGTAGCGTTTCTGTGTGCACTGAAAAAACCTTAAAAAAATGAATGTGCTGTTTTGTCTTTGGTTTGACATCAGAATATACCTTGCTCTCCTTTTTATTCCCTTCGCAACAGCTAAAATAGCTAACCTTGCTAACATAATGGTGAGTCCCATCCAGCAGCAGCTGGTTTATTTGTGCTAGTCGACATTCATGGAGTGAAGTTAGTTTCTGTAGGCAGTAGGTATCATGTTAGGACTTGGTGTAGTCCAACTCTTCATACTCTTCAGCTCTTAGATCCATTAGCCATGAAGCACTGGTGTTATGTGATGCCTCTCTCTCCCATATACTTGTCCAGTGATGCTCAGTCTCAGCCCTAGGTGGGTCTATTCTCATCCTATTGCCCTGCCACTGAGAGTACACTCTGGATGGTTCAGTGGAGAACATCCTATTCATCCTTCTGGTTTCTGCTTCTTCTCAGAGGTGTGCTTGTTTGTTGCACTTTCCCCCCAGGTATGGACAACTTGTTGTATTTTCTAGATGTTTTTCTGTCTTTATTGCACCTTTCCAGCCTCTAACCTTCTTCTTATTGCTCCTTGTGTTGTTAATAATCTTATAGCCAGGCAGCTGTAACTGGTGCACATCAGCTTACTGGTCTATGTCATGGCCCCAGTAGGTGTAGTTTTTAGAGCTGTATTCTCCTAGCAGATCTTGAGAAGGTACGATAGCCCTGTTTAAACCAAGGGGTCTGGCTGAGGATGGGACGGCTTCCACAGAAGAAAACTGGGACGGGAACCTGAATATCCAGTTACGTTATGATTCAGGGAAGGAGTCGTGCCACAAACACGTCATGCTGTTAGGTAGCTATCGCTATTTGGCTTAAACCGCACCTACCAGGTACAGTTGGCTGTGGAAAGAGAAGAGAGTTTACCAAATCAAACCACACCAAACCTTCCCATTCCAAATCGGGTCCCTTAGTGGGAACAGGGCTTTTGTTAAGGTCAGATAAAGGCTCAGCCTTGGTGAAGGGGCCATGCAAGCTCAAAAGATCCAGTTTATCTATGATTGTCCATCTCAGGTCAGCTGCCCTTGCATTCAGGCTATTGGGACTTTCTAATGGGGCTTGGTACCCACTCTCAGATGATGAGAATGATAATGTCTCCCCACTGACCTGTCATCCTGGTTCCTACACTATATATGATAACCAGTTTCTTTTAAGGACTTCCAAGGGCCCTATAACTCATTAACTAATATTTCTTGGAGAAGTACTTTTCAACTTTCCCTGCTTTGGACCGATGGCTGGTCAGTTTGGCTAAGTAGCAGCTAATTTCCTCTGAGACTGGAGGTAATGACCAAGCTGTAGGATGGCTGTACTTAATCCAAATTTAACAGCAATAGAAACAGGATCTATAATGGAAAGATTTCAGAAGGACAAATGCATTTCCTGTCATTAGGAAGCAATGATCCCTGAATGCAGAATGATACTTTTTATGCTAAATAGGTGGAAAAGCTTTGATATCTTTGGTATTTTGACTCAATTGTCCTCCTTGCTCAGTTAAATCAACTCTTGAACAGCTTGGTTTATATTAGGAGGCTGATATCTTGCATGATATCTAGCAATAAGCAAACATTACAGGAATACTCTCACCTCCATACTACTGTGAAACTGCCCACCCAGGCCACTGCAACCTGATGTGATGTAATGTGGCGCGACATAATGTGATGTAATTTTACATGAAACCTGTCAAAAAATAAAGTGCAATCACACTTGATTTTGTCATTTCCTGTTGACGCGGCTGTGTTCCTGTACATTGTCCGTCACTCCACCCCTGTCCAGAGAGAGAAAGAGAGAGAGACGTATGAGCCCCTCTGCCAATCCATCTTCCTGTTTTACTGTTTGTCTTGCCGGGTGTCATTGTCACATGTTGGGGCATTAACTGTGAAGACATCACAGGATGAGGTCAGCGCTGACACGCCGCTCCTCTATTAAATCAGTGGCCTCTTAAAGTGTGAGAACATGCCTCAATGCCACGTTGGGTCCGAACACGCTCAGAGTTGAGGGTGACAGACGCTTCATCCTTGCTGCCGTAGATTGGGGGGGGGGGGGGGGTTGGCTGGTGGCGTCGTGTTGCCGAGGCTTCACCCCCACACCTGCCCCTCCTAGCAAAAGCTGACAGCATCCATATGCCACTCTACTCCCATCAGGAAGGGGTGAAAAAATGTAAAAAATGTAAAAAATGTCGTCCCTTTTTAAAGCTGAAATTCTTCCTTGTAGTATTTTACAGCTAAACCAGCCAGCAGATGGTTAAAGTGACAACAGTCTGTTATCTGGCAGATAAAGCGCTCTCCAAAACAGTAAACACACTCAGTAGGATATTATGGTTTAAACTGGGATAATGACGCAAAGAATTAGTGTTATATTAAAAGATATGCAAAGAGTCCATTTAACAAAATGAAGTGAATGAGCAACGAGAATCACAAAGCCATCTGCCCTTGAGTGGTTAGGTTGGTGCTAAGTTTCTGTCTAAATAAGTCTTGCTTAAATGCATGCGGCTCCTCTCTCTGTACAATAATCATGCCTTTAGAGCTACAGAGTGTTGCAGTGCATTAAGATAAAAGCGCTAAAACAGTGTTTGTGCTGCATCCCAAATGGAGGCTGCTAAGTGAAGTAGCATGCTGTTATCGGAGTCGAGGGATGATGCTAGCATGAGAGCTTCTCTGAGTGGGAGCACTTCACACTGCAGGGGTTTGCACTGCTCCACCATCAATGTGTCATATATCTTTTCCCTCTTACTTATTATTATTTCTTTTCTCTCTCTCACTCTTTGCTAAATGTATGCTAAGTTAATTTATCACATTTGCTCATTTAGCTCATATTTGGGACCCCCAGCCACATTACTATTCATGACATGAGTTTTACATTTTGGACTGATTTGAGAGTTTTTTTTTTTTTTTCAGACAAATGACTTTGAAGAGTGTGAATCAAAGACTTTTTGAGCACCGATGACACAAAGGAGAAGGGGAAACTTGTGATTTAGAGATTCATAGTGAGAAAGTGTCGATGCGCTCTAGATACAGGAGCATAAAAGGCGCATCGGAGAACTTAAAAGGGTTGGAGCAGAAACTACTGTTCCCATAATTCAGAAAGTCACACCTCCAGCTGGAGAGAATGCTGAGAAAGACTATCAGCTTTACACTCTAATTCATCTTCCATACACTCTTTTTCATACCGAGAAGCTTAAAATGGATTAAGCTCATAGGCTCCGAGATGAAAAATAACATAAAGGTGTATTTCGCCACATGGCCATCAATCTGCGTCATGTTAAATGACAGAGCTAATCACCTTGAGAGCTTGTTTGCTGGCAACGCTCAAAGATAAATACTGTGATGGAGGTGGATGCCAGGAGAAAGGAGTCCGGGTCGCTCTCCTGTTGTATCCAAACATGACCCGTGATTTAACACCGAACCCTGCAGAGAAAACCAGGCAGAGATCTGTGGGAGCTTCGAGCGGGCCCTCCAACCACTCAGACAATTCTGAGAAACATTCTTATAAAACTGTGTGGGGCGAGGAAATAAATTTGTTGTGATGTTTACGAGTCGGCGCGGTTGAGGGCATTGGAGCATTGCATAATGTCGTCCTGCAGCAGGGGAAGGGAAGGGGACCTTGGCCCTTCCTCTTTCCCACAAATGCATGCATGCACTGAGCCCGATAATGAGAATCCACCTCACCAAATCTTTCAATTCAAGGACTTGCTTAGATTGACTGTAATGCCTAAGTAATCAGCCTGTTCTGACCCACCTTGTCCTCGGCCGGGATTTATAGCAACCAATTACTGATCTCTATTACCCAGCGTGCCAAGGGGATGGAAATGAGGCGAGTGGACCTACGGCCGGCGCTGTCTGTTGGACTGGGCGACCAGGTGAAAGGACGTCGGCCTCCACTCGTCCCTGCTTTCCGCCCATGTTTCATATTGCTTTACAAGGCCAGAGGCAGGGAGGGGAAGTTTTAATGTTCCCACAGGTATTAAAACTTTTTCATAGCTTGGGTGTGACTTACAGTCTTGGATTTAATCTGTTGCTCCAACTACATGCCAACAAATTCAACTTTTAACACAACATCTTTGTGAACTTGGGATTTATTTATTTTCCCACCCACCAGGTGAAACAACACGTTTCCATTAGTTTGCAAAAATATTCAAATTCGACAACCGTAAAAAGAAAATTAAGTCAAACTCATTCTTTAATTTAATAAGCCAGCAGGTTTTTTTCTCGTGAACCTGGCCTCCAGCTGTTTACCTCCCAGTACACCTCTGTCTTTTACCATTTGATAAATTACCAAAATGGACAAATCTCCTGCCCCCCAAAAAACAACAGTGTGGCATATGGAGCATCTTAACACAGCTACAAATCAGTGTAGGAGGTATTATAGGAACCTTACTGAATCAATTCAGGGCTAAAAGGTTACGTCTTCCTTACTTTGATCTGATAAATAGCCCAAAAATACCTTGAAGCCGCCACAAAATACAAAGAGGAAACCCTTTTATGGGTTTGCAAGTATCATATATCCTCCTTCAAAACAAGTGTATTGGTTCTTAGCTGTGGAAGAATAAACCAACATGGGACTGTATGCTTGTCATTGATTACACGTCTGCAGAAAAATAGGAAACAGCCACAACCAGTTGCATTCAGTCCAGAACTAAAGATCTGCTGTTGCTGCACTTTCCTTTTTATTCAGAAAAAGCAGAACTGTTGATCCGTCTTGTTTCGGTCTTTTAGACGCCTCTGTACTCGTTTATTGTGCTCAAAGAAAAATAGCTGCCTCCCTGACAACGTGTGATAAATGAACGCCGACACTCACAATAAGGAAGAGTCACAAAAAGAGGCCGTGGCTTTGACAGGAGCTTCGGTTTGTTACATCTCATAAGTTTCAGATTGGATTACAGGTTTTATTAAACAGTGCAGTGGCGCAGCCAGCGGTGGGAATTAACCAAGTAAAATTCTTTATTACTTGAGTAAATGTCTTTTTTTACTTCATGTGGCAGTGAGAGCTTATAAACAGGTCGGGGCTGATAGTCAACATCGCCAAAACAGAAGTACCACCTGTCATTGTTATCAACAACTATCAGTGGATGATTTCAGGTTTCTGAGGATTATTCCCTCTGAAGATGACAGCATCGATTATAAGGGCTAAAAATCTGGCAAGCATCAGCTTTCTATTCTTTTCTTTTCTTTTTTCAAGCCATCTTTATCTCCATAGCTGAGAAGTTTAGCTAACTTACAACTGTCACACCAAATTCCTGGGGCATATCCACATCCTGGGAGTTGACTGCATGACTGCGTGCCTCATTTTAAAAACACTCAGGAAGACAAGCTGCAAAAATACTGAAGCTGTGCTCGCCTGCCAGCTGCGGCGGGTAGGAGACAAGGTGAGGATTCCCCCATAATCGACTACAAAGAATGCTACATAGCTGGAAAAGTAAATGTTACTACAGCTGGAGGAGCATGTTGTAATTAATAAGGTTTATTTGCAACAGGTCACATGATTGGGCATAAAAGAAAGAGCACCTTAAAGATGCAGAGTCTCTCAGAGGTTCAACAATCTTAAAAAAACCCAGCATAAATTAATTGTGTTGTGATGTCAGAATATGTATCTATGTAAAACTGTGAAGACTGAATAATCCATCATGTGCAGTTCATTATGTCATCAAAACATTCAAAGAACATCTCAAAATATAAACAGTAGACATGATTCTTTCCTGGAAAATCCATGCATGAGCTCTGAAACCCTTCCAGAAATCACTGTCTGCTAACACGAGGTGCAATCCACAAATGTAGGTTAAAGCTCCATCATCTAAAGAAGAAGCCATGCATGATCACAAAAACTGCTGTTCTCTGGGGAAATACCTGTCCTGCATACTACAGAGAAGAGGGGGCCATCCAGCTTGTTTTCACCACTCCGTTCAACAGCTTGCACCCCCGACACATCTGGAAAGGCTCCATCAATACTGAAAGGTATGTAGAGGGCATCCAGACATCTTTTCAGGGAAGGTTTTGCATATTTCAGCAAGACAATGCTAAACTAACAGCAATGCTTTGTGGTAAAAAGCTTGCCTGCCGACATAGCAACTAGAATCTTCCATGAGACAAGAATGAGAGAAACATTTTCTCCCAAAGGTCCAGCAACTGGTCTCCTCAGTTCCCAGATGTTAATGGCCTGTTTAAAGATCAGGGGATGCTACACAATGTTAAACATGGATCAAATTCAATGAGCTAATATTAGTCCTGAAATAATAATAATAAACGTCTCAGTTTCAACATCAAAGCTAGAGTTGGTAATGTTGGAGAGCTAGCAAGATTTGAAAGTGGCACATCTTCTAAGCTCCTCCCCCTCCCGTCAATGCTCCTTCCTTTTTTAAAAAAAAGTTTGTTTTGTTTTAAATGTACTTTTTAATACTTCTTCAGCAATGTAAAGCACCTTGAATTGTTCTGAAAATTAAATGTGCTATATAAATAAACTTATCCTAATGTTGCTATGGAAGTTCAGGACTGTAATGGTTTATTCTAAATATTCAGCAAAATCCCTACACTGCAGGAAAATTCCTAAATGAAGTTTAGAAACAACATTATTCAAGTTTAATGGTGAGCTTCTCTGCTACCCTCTGCAGACACTGACCTGCTTGCACCCTCTCCCCTGCAGCTCTTTCGGGTTATTTTTCCCCAAACATGCCTCCTGTGCAGCATATAACATGCACCAGGTATTGTAAATTCAGTCCTGACTTGCAAGAACAGAGAGCATGAATTTTGCAAAAACTACAGACAAGAGAGATCACAACACACCTACTGTTTTCACAGCTTCCACTAAAGTCCAGAACTACTGAGCCATCCCCCATACAACAGCAGAAGTCCTCTATAAACCTCATGGACAAACATAGTTCTTTTTATTCTGTCTCAAACTTCCATTTAAATAGTTTTTAGAAGGAGCTATTCCACTTTCTGCATCATCATAGCTAGATGACAGTTTTCATAGAAGTAAATTTCACTCAAAGACAGGCCTTTTGAAATAGTACACAATGAACTTGACATTTCATTCCAATAAATGATCCAAAAAATAGGAGATAAGGGATCGACGTGAACATCTGACAGCGCGTCGTATTTGTCTGGAGTAGTTTATGTGTGAAACTGCATAAAAATAATTCATTTAACTCCACATCCAGATACATTTAATACTTGAAATCATTTTTTAAAAGTACTTTTCTGACACTTATTTTTGAGAAAAAATGTGACAAGAAATAAAAACCGAGCTGCTACAGAATATTTAGCTAAATTCATTTCTTAATGCCTTGACACTGTTTTGATTTGTGGCATCAAAGCTTCTACCACTTCCTGTAAATATAAATAAACCGGATTGGATTGTTTTACAGGGGGTGCGTGCCGATTTTTAAAATATTTAAGCACAGCCCCCCCCTTGTTCATTCACAGACGGCGTTTCAGCCAATTTCCAACAGTCTGAATTAATGAGAAAAACATTTCAGGGAGGCTTGTGTAACAGATTCATCAGCAAGTTTAAAGGGAAGTGAAGCTGGTAGAGATTATTCTGAGGTGGAAAACATTATTCATCTTCTGTAAATGTGCTTGAGATACAAAGATTCTTTAGACTTTTTCACCTGAAGTCATCGTGAATCTGTCATTCTTTCTTTAATGGCAACTCCTGTCAAGGTAAACCTAGATCAAAACGGGTTTTTCTAACTAAGTTCATTTGTCAGTTCTGTTGATTAGAGTTCAGATGAATTCAAAGACAACAAGGAACAAGTTCCTGTTGAATCTGAGGCATCTAAAAGGCTGCAAGATGTGACCTAGACCTGAACTCGGTGGCATTTAACATCCTCCACACTGAATTTAGTGCAGACTTTCACCCACAGGCATCTTTCATACCAGATTTATTGTCTTCTCCAGCATTTATAGAACTTTTTCTCTCAGTGCCGAAGACGGTGAAAAATAGCACAATATGAAAAGTGAATGCTAACTGCAGGAAAATAAAAGCTTTATAGAGATTTTTTTCAACAAAAGATCTTTTTACCAAGTACACGTTGGAATAAAAAATGTGCAAAATTTACTACAAAATTGACAGTCTGATGTTGTTCAAAGAATGCTGCTTTCTATGAACATATTTATACATCATTAACTTCTTCACGAGGCCTATTTTTTTTCTGTCTACTGTCTAAAATGACAAACCTAGAATAAATGAAGCATATCTTCCCAACTACAAGGGCTGTAGGTATAATCCTGGTCTCTGCAGAAAGCTGAGACATGTGAGATTACTACAGAAGTGACAGAATCAAGATACATATTACTGTCAGAGGAAAGTCACTTTGAACACAGTAGAAAATGTAAATGTTTATCTTCTCCTAAAAGTAACCACATTACTTGTGAAGACCAGAGGATAGCATCCCATTGCATATAGGAATAAGTAAAGTAATATCTGATGAGGAACTGTGCAAAAGTACAAGCTAAAAAAGTGAACTTTCCAGGTGTTTCAATAGAGGTGTTTCACAGGTAAATATGTCAGGAAGCCATCAGTGTTGATGATGGACCCCTCTATCAATGGTTAGTCAGGAGAATCCAGGGATAGCCCCCATATTCACCTTAGGTAAGGCGAGGCATGTTTATTTGTACAGCACATTTCCTGTTCAAAGCAATTCAAAGTGCTTTACATAAAACATTAAAAGCATTACAGATAGTGTAAAGTTTTTTTAAAACCACAAAATGACTTGATTAAAACTAAGATAAGTTCAAAATGACTGTCCAGATTTCATGCATAAATGTACGAGAACAGAAACACCATGAGGACCCAGAAAGAAGTGAAGCCCAACATAGTTGATGGGAAGAGGGAAAATTTGTTTGTGTGGTTTGCTTGAAGTGGAGAAACTAGCAGAAGCTCTAAAGTGGACGATGCTGTTCTCATTTCTTTTTACATTCCCATCTCATTACTTGCAGTTTGAACTGTGTTTGGTTTGGATGCCGATGCTTGGTAGAGTCTTTTAGCTGAGTTTCTCCCTGTCATTTTGCTATCCTACATGTTAGCATTGCTGCTTCCTGGTGTGTGCAAAGATCTCCTGTACTGCAAGTATGTACAGGTGACTCTGATGAAGAGGAGCCACCTGTACAGAATGTCCCTACAGAAAAGAAGCTAGAAGAACAACAGGGAACATCTGTAACCTTATCCTCATTGACTGGTTGTTGCTTTAAAGAAACCAAAAACCATGCAAAACCATTTCAGCTCTCAAATATATACAAATAGATGAAAAAAAATTACATGGAAGAACGATAAAAAGCTTCATATATTCTGTCCCATTACATGTTGGAAACAAAAAAGCCCTTTTGAGACACAAGGACATTAATGGCATCATCATCCTGCTAAAGCAACAACATTCAGTCATTCAGACGTGCATCTCATTTGCTGTTAATGTTCTTCATGCACACCCACGACATTGATGAACAGAGTCCTTAAAGAGTCGGATTTTACTTAAAACAACATGCCGCGTTGACGTAATCAGTCATATTTGCACTACTACAGTGACGTGGATGTGTAAGACATGGGGGCAGAGATCAGTGCTCTAAAGAATATTTAATAGTAAAGGTTGGACAGACCGTTGGAGGCTGCTGGTGTAAACTACACCAGCTACAGGAAAGCAGCAGGGGGGCTCATTCAAACCTGATGTGCTCAGATCAGTGGAAAACACAGCCGATAAAACATGGCAGACATTTACCATCCACGTTTCCTCTTCCCCGCTTTCTATCGTCAGAAAGCAGCTCTACTTGTCTCCACTGCCACAAACAGTTAAGTCCACTTGTCACATGCATTCATCACAGCAACTATTAATATACACCTTAGGCATCCATAACTGTCAGAAACCAATTTCAGCCTTTGTAATTATGCCCAATTCCTTCTCATTTAAGCAGAAGGTCAAACAGACACTGTTTGAATCTAAATGCAGACAGGCTGATTGGATTAAACATTAATGGCACAGAACAGACAGAGGAAACATATTGACACAACAGGAGAGCTGCAGCATCCCTGCCAGATTGTGTGGAGGTGTTATAATCACTTGCAAGACTGAACTAATAAGAAAACGTTCATAATATCCTCCATAAACTCAACACTGATTCAGAGCGGCTTTTTGTCGACGATGCAGTCCAACACGGGTTCTCGGGTGAGGTTAATGTTGTGCTGCGAGTACTCCCACCTCACAGAGAACAGCTTCGGGGAGGGTGGGAGCTGGTGAGAAACATAAGTATGTGAGAAGAAGTGACACCTGTGTTGTCCTGACGAAGGCAGAAGTGGCCGACGTGGCTGCCACTGTCACACCCGGAGCGCCTCACGTACAACTTCATTGACAGCGAAGCAGAATGGGAAGCCTGAACATTTTACTTTAGACATTAAATCAAATCTGCAGTGAATCAACAGCATGAGGAAACTCTACTCTTCTATTTGGGACAATTTGAGTTCTTCTGTTGACTCTTTAAGCAGCTATCGGAGTAACAACACTAAAATGACTTCCAGCAGACTAGAGCTGCAGAATCAGATAAACAATCAGGAAGCTCAAGTGTGGGATATTTTAGCAAGAAAACGGTCCTTACTGGGAAGTCTCTGCACTACTCTGAATATATATATTGCACAAAACTCTTCCCTCACCCACCTGCATCTCCCCTGAGTGGGGTGGCTCGGGTCCTATACCAGAGTCCTAGGAGCTTGAGGGTCCTGGTCAGTATCAGCTGTTCCTAGGACTGATCTCTTCTGGACTGGGGTGTCTGATGTTACTCCAGGTATCTGTGGGAGCCCCTTCTCCCGTGTGGCCCCCAGTGCTCCGATAACCATGGGAACTACCGTTACCTTCACCTTCCAGGCTTTCTCCAGCTCTTCCTTGAGTTCTTGGTATTTCTCCAGTTTCTTGTGTTCCTTTTTCCTGATATTGCCATTGTTGGGGATGCTACATCCATCACAACGGCTTTCCATGATCACAATGTCCGACTGGTTGGCCACCACCGAGATCTGCCTGTATCCGGAAGTCCCACCGGATCTTAGCTCTCTCATTCTCCACCACCTTGGGAGGTGTTTCCCATAATAACCTCGGGGTCTCCAGATGTTTCTGTACACTATGCCGGTTACTTGCTTATGGCGTTCCATGTATTCTCTTCCTGCCAGTATCTTACAGTCTGTATATTTGCTTTGAATGTAGAAGTGGAAGAATAGAGTTGGTCTGGCCTCAGAAAATGATCCATACAGGCAGTTTTTCAGTTGCCTAAAGGGTTTTCCCTCCAGCACTCTATTTATAAGGTGGCCTTCGCACACCTTTTTAAATCTGCAGACCTTCAGTGTTCAACTGATTCAATTAAGTCAAGCCCAAATCTGTTTTTATTATGTTCTCTGGCCAATAAAAACACCTGCCAATATTTAGATTTATTAACTTCTGTATTACCTTCTCAATGAGGAGAATCGGTGCTTTAACTATCACGTGTATGATGGATAATGTGGAGAACTACGGGTCATGGACGGGCGTTGAGATAAAAAAAGAGTTGTTGCCACAGCATCCCATGAAGATTTGTTGACGATACTCGGACACACGAATCGGATCTGATCGCTGGATGAAAACTGAAAGATGAAATTTGTCAAGAATCTGAATAAAGAAGTCCCAAAAGATCTGTTAATAGAAACTCAACAGATTGGAGATCTTTTCAATGAGAGGATTGCTGTTGATGTTTTTCATTAAATTTTGGGTTTTTCCTCACCCTAACCAAGGAGACTGTCTAAACACAGTAAATATTGTGCTTCAATTTACTTTTGATTTTTAATAACACAGAATCAAATTAATTTAAAGATATATTATTCTTGCTGTAGCCCCCTTGAACATTGCTGGTGTTATAGCAAATCGGCCAAGTTATGCATAGGTTAGGCGGAACATGAAGTGGTGGTCATCCTAGCTAATTATATTAATTATTATATATTATCGTATATATTGTATTGTATATATAATAATATATACTTCTGGTTGTTCCAGTTGTTCAAATTGTAAAACTTGAGCTAATGTTTTAGCTTAATTCACCAAGATGTTCTCCGAATCTTTCTGATGAAGATGACAGGCAGGGCTCATGCGAAGAAACTAGGCTATGATAGAGTGAAAGAGTCTATTTGTGTGGCAACAACATGATAAAACACTAAAAGTCGTACTTACAGGAGCAGAAACAATGCAGGATTTATCATGATGGGTCTTAATCCCAAATGCTTTCGCCCATCCACACATGAAAAAGCTCTAGACTTCCAAGAGTTTCCATGATATTATCTGCTTGGCCACGTAGAAGCTCAGATAGTTTGAGATATTCTGAAACCGAACTGACTGGTATTTCTTCAATTCAAAGCTTAAATCTATCTTGGATACGCGTAAGGATCTATGCCAACACATACTGTAGCTCAACTTTTTAGGTGATCCTGTGTATGAACTCGCATCTACACTTTGGAAATACTCTGGCATGTTGAACTTCCTTGCACAACATTTGCCATTTTGGTTTGTTTGACCACCACTTTGTCCAGCCATTTATGGGCTGAAGCTGTGATTGACAGGGACGTAAACACGGCATCTAAGTGGACATACTGTAAAGTGTTCATTGGTTGCAAAAATAAGCATGATTTAAACCTACATAACATAACAATGCATCTCTAAGGTAGGTTCAGAAATGGAGAGAAGCACCAGCCTGCAACGGAT
>JAOXYM010000022.1:23002186-23039143 GCA_028567055.1 Leptatherina wallacei | reverse complement strand
ATTTAAACCTACATAACATAACAATGCATCTCTAAGGTAGGTTCAGAAATGGAGAGAAGCACCAGCCTGCAACGGATCAATTTGACCAGTTTGCAGGATTTTGGTGAAAGAACAAAGTCTACAGCATTAGCATTGTCTTGTTTTCCTTTATTGAACTGATTAGAAAGGAATATGAGACAGACCACAGCAAAGTCAGACGGGAAAAGATGAGGTGAATTCACAACAATTAATTCCATTTAAATCCATTTTCCTTTTACTAGAGAAGCCTCACAATGACCACATCTACATACCACCAGATATAAAAGGGAAACTGCTTCATGTAGCTTTACATTTTTCATTTTGCTGCAAGAATCTGTAAACATTTGTTCTCCATCAGCTGGACCATGAAGGGAAAATGGTTAATACTGTCACTTGCAGCCCATTAGATGTTGGTATAGTTTGTAGTGTGACAGAGGGCAAACACACCTGCCCCTTTAACAAGCCTCCCTGACAAGCATCTGTGTTTATGCAGTGTGAGAAATGTTATAAATAATTGGGGAGTTGACGCAGTGAATTCCTCCAGCATTAATCAAGCCTCTGAAATCTACTATATTAGCTCCGCATGAATCATTGTTAATTCCCACGAATCCATTACTGTTCCATGTGCAACTAAAAATAGAGTCCTGATAAATCAATGGGGACACTCGAGAGTGAAGACGGAGGGGGGAGTTGGTGCTGCTCGCTTCTGAAGCTTCTCTTCTCAGTCCAGCATAATGCCCTTGGCTCTCATCAATAATTATTCTCCATAATTCACTCATGGATTTCTGTGTTACGACGGATGGGGAGAAAACAACAGACCTTGAACAGAATGTTTCAGCCCGATCACTCCTAAATAAATCCTGGAGTTTAGGCTTCATCAAGACCATCTGATGGTGCACAAAGGCTTTTTTTCTCTCTCTCTTCTAAACAAGCACTATCCTTGACTTGGATATTTCTATAATGACTGCAACCTATTTCCTGTGAATGCCAACAATGGCAGGAGCTTTTTGCCAATTTTCCACCATCCATGTTGAGAGGAAGTCTAATCCATCTGAAAATGGCGTGGCGATCTTCAGTACTGATTGCATTCGTCACAGCCCAGCGACTGTGCTGCCTCGTGTGGAGACAGCGGCTCCTGGGCCTGCCCCTCTTCTCTCCTGCACCGAAAGCCTTCGCAGCCGATGGGCGTCGCGTGGCCTCACTCATGCGTCGGGTGCAAGGCCAGACAGGTTCATCTGCACACAATCACAACGGACGGCCGCATCCCATTCCAATTGCATTTCCGCTCACGGGGGAAAAAGTCCCGTGGTGCATATTACTGTGGCTGAGACAAATTTAGCTGAAATGGAAGGGGAGATGGAAAAGGCTCACCTCTTACACTAATCTGGGCAAACGACACAGTGTCGGCTTCCTGCAACAACACCCCGAGGAGAAAAAAAAAAAACGGTTTTTAGATGACAGAGCCGCCCCTGTCTGTCTCTGACAGAAGACAGTGAATTAATTAAGATAATAAATTGCACATGTCATATTTGTCATCTTTTCAATCTTTACTTAATGAGGTGGAACACGTGGCGGGGTGTGTTTGTTAGTCTCTGCTAAGGATGATGCACCTTAAGAAGGAAAACTCCCGACACTAAAAAACTGTGCGATACCCGATGCTGACTGATATTTAATATTTGTCATGTATACATTCATGCTTCCCAGTCCTGTGTGGATACACACAGACGGCCATGAATGCAAATGAGGGAGAATGAGTGGAGAAGAAGCGACGGGAGTGAGAGAACGAGCAAGAGACTCAGAAGTCTGCATATCTGATAGGAAAGCGCCCTGATTAAAATTTTGTCATGCCACAATTTACAAATTAAAATGAATTAGATCTTCCATGCCCTGACCTCCATTAAAACACTTCTTTGTTGACGAGCCATGATAGCATCTGCTATTGATTGGAGGAGAATCAGTATGGCCAATCCCGTCTCTTTACGCGGAGGTCATCCAAAGCAATTTAGGCATATTGAAAGATTGATCAGGGCTACGGAGCTGCCACTTGGGCCCACTCAAAGCATAGAAGTCTGAGGTGTGACGCAGCCACTCCCTGCTGCTCTGTGGGGGGAAGACTCTCAAATCTAAATGCTAATGGTTTCTTTAAGAGCCTGGCTGCCCTTTAACCACTACAGTCAGACGTGAGGGATGGCTCTCAGTGTTTCGACAGCCTCGTCTTGTTTTGACCCCCTCCCTCCAGCACCACCGACAGCACGAAGCCATTCTTTGGACTCAACAATGAATCGGAGGAAAATAAGTGCGCACTCGCGAGGTGATACAATGGGTTCCGTTTGATGCATTACAGGACGATCCGGCGGCCAAATTCTACCTCAACTATAGCGAACCGTGACAGGAATATTACTCCTAGCTCCAGCTTTAACACAAAAAAGGAAAAAAATCATGTTTCATTTCCAAAGAAAGATTATACACAATATTCATAGTAACTAAATGTTGGCTTATTTATTGTAGGAAACTGATATACTTTTGTCCAAATGTGTCCAAAACTGCAGAATGTAAATGTTGTTGACACAAATGAAGACATTGTTATGCATGTTACGTTTAGACACTTAAACAAAGCATGTAATTACTCTGCGTGCACACAAATCGAGGGTGCAGAACAGTTATCAGAGTCATGAAAACATTAACTAATGTTCATTTGGCCCCACAAACGGAAAACTCTGGGGGGGGGGGGGCAGTTTCTGCTGTTACACTGCTTCATTTCATGCCGACAGCACCTGCACACGGCCGTGTGTAAGGACTGGTAGACGCGTTGCTGAAGCTGATAAACTGAACTGGCCATTCGGGATAATTCCAGTTTTCTGAACTTAATCAGCGTCTGCTGTTCTTTGATTGGTCCTCATAAGTTTTCAGGTGAAGTACAGATTGTTTACTTTTTCGATGAAACAGGAAGTGGTTTGATTGCGTTGGTGGTGGAGAGTATATTTCCTGTTTCAAGTAGCTCCACATCAGTCATCACTGTATTTTCTACCTACGAGTAAAACCAGACAGCCTGTTTATAATTCTGTTATTTGCAACTGTTAATACAATATGTACTGCTACTACAACTCCTACTGAAACCACCTGTAGTTTTACTAATACTATGGGTTATGTATGTACTACTACCATTAACTATTATTGTGACTGAACCTTACTACAAATTTACAACGACCAACTCTTTCTGTTGTGTTACTGATGTGTTATCACCACCATCTGGACTGGTTTGTGAAGTAAGAGATTATCCAATCAAAAGAAAGGACATCCCATTTTTAAACATTTAATTATTTATCTATTAATTTAAATCCACAGTTACATAGTAATGATATAATAAAGGTTCATCAGCAAGATGATTGACAGCCAAGAAAAAAAAGTGAAAGAACTTCAGGAATGTTGGACCAGATGGGGCTCGACTCTGTCGGTCTGTTGTGACACAGCTTATCATCCGACTCCTTTTCAGTCCCTCCAGGATTTCAAGATATCGTCAGTGCAAATTCTGTCAGACCTCATGGACTTTGTACGTCCTCACAATTTGGTTCAATCACCACAGCGTTAAAGTCACACTACATAACTTTCTAACCTTAAAACTCTTAAGGTTTTCGGACTAGTTTGATGGCACAGTGACATCTATTATTCACGTTTCTCAGGCACTATGCAACTTTCTCCTCCAGGACGCCGCGTGACGTTGCCACTGAGTTTTGCTTTACGCACTGTGTCACACGCTAGCAAGTGGCTATGAACACGCATGCCATTTTCAACGTGCACCATGGTTGATTCAGCAAAGAAACATAAGAGGACGTTATCTGAGGATAAGAAGGGGAAAAAAAGAGACAGGGACAAAGCAAGGGACAAGACAAGAGTCAACTTCAGACTGACTTTTACTATCTGGAGAGAGCTCAGAGTAGAGGTAGGATGCAAGATGGATGCCAGTGATAGGGGGCGCAGCTTCTGAGAAAATCAGCAAAAGTTCGGTTAAGTACCTATTATGCAACTTTAACAAATAGCAGCGCTCCTCCGTGTTACCCGATATACATCAACTTTACTTCCTTGTTTCTGATCTGATGACGCGTGACCTGGATAATATTGAACGGGAGACGGCAGAAATACGCCATCAACACATCTAGCATGCTCGACCCAAAGAAGAGGAATGAATCGCATCTGCTGTCTAAAATCACCACCGAGGACCATCAGACACTTTCCCACACTGTAAGAAAAACGTCTGGAGAAAATCAGAATGTCCAGGTAGAAAATTACATCTTCCGGTTAAGTCTACCAACACTTCTGTTCATCCAAAGATGGAAAATTCTGTACTTGGTCACATCTGACATTCTGGCTTGGCTTGCTCATTTACCTGCGCACCTGAGTCAAATGACAGCATGACATTAAAACACAAGAAGGGGGAGAAGCATAGTGTGAAGGAGAGACAAATGTCGCTTCTTTGATGAAATGCAGCAGCACATACGTGGAGAGGAACTGAAACTAAAGTATCAACGTTATCACACTAGTATCAATCTATATCAAGACCAACGTTTGGACATTTGGATCAATCTTCCCACCGACTGGAAGAAGACTGACGTCGGAACTAGGACTTATTTAGAGAAACTAAAAGAGCTGCAATGGCAGAATAACAAAGTAAAACTAGGAAGACAAACGAACCAGGACAGGATAGATGAGGATTTGGAGATAAGCAAAAGAAAGCAAGGACGATTTAAACGGAGTGTTACAGCCCTGGGCCTGCCAGCCTATCAGGGTCTTATGCAAACAGGACTGTGCCAGTGCTCGCAGGTGATTGGTCACCTGAAGCTCCATTCCCTCTCCATGGCTCCACCCTCCTGTGTCATCGCTCCTCCAGGATTGCTCACCTGAAGCTCCATTTCATCTCCTTGGCACCACTCCGCCCACCTGTGTCATCACTCTTCGAGGATTGGTCCCTTGCCGCTTCCACACTTCCCCGATTGGTCAGTCCTGATGACTTCCTGCCATATAAGCACCTGATCACCATCAATCTGGGCATCTGTGTCAGATTGGAGCACAGTTTGCCACGTCTGGTTGGGCTGAGCTGCTTTGCTGTCTTGGCTTGTATGAGAACTTTGGCTTTGTTTCTTCTTTAGGGAATTCATTGGTTTATTGGTTATCACTGTTACTTTTTTTATATCACAGTCTCTGATTGTTTGTGTTGCCACCCATTTCCCCCCTGGATTACATAGGGGTTGTAACACTGAGGGAGAAAATGAGCAGGTGTGGAAATCAGCAACCAAAGACTAAGGCCTAATCTCAATCAGCAAATCAAACATTTCAGTCATTGATGAGTGTCACGTTCACATATGTTAAATTACGTCCATTCAAGGCTAAAGATGGGAGTGGAAACCTGGCTCCTGGATCTATGTGCACTCTCATAGGAACTGACATATATTTAATAAAAGATAATTATGTTTATACACATTTCCGCCACAATTTTAAGTTATAAAACTAGAGTTTTATGCCTCTGGCTGCTTTTTCCCTGCATTGTCTTTAAGACTAATTAAACGGCATCTTCTAGAGCAGCTTTGTAGAAAATGTATCACTGGTGGTAGCATGTATAATTAAAAGGAAATGGTGTTTTAAGAGAAGGAAATAGGGGAAGAATCCTTTTAGCATCAGGCGTTAGCTTCATCAGCAGTTTGTTGTGTATCATATTCAGTTTTTTTTCTGTTCACTTAAGCAGGTTTCATAGAAACGATGATCCTGCAGCCGGCAGCAGATGAATAAACTGCTGTACCTGGCAGTGATGAATTCAGTATGCACTCTGCAATCATCCTGCCGGTGGTGGTCACAGAATGATACTAAAAGTTGTTCAAGCATGAGCAGCCACGGAGGGTTCACATATGTCATGAGGGACCATAAAAACTTAAAATGAACACATACTAACCAGTGCAGAGACTGATTCTAATTTTTTCATCTCGCTTTCCCTTTTAACTTCCATCTTCTCCTCCGTCATTGCTCACGCTGCACCTGCCAAAAGTACATCAAAGTCGCACCACTCTACAGTTATCATACGTAAGCCTGTTGTGCACGGACTCGCAGCATTGTGTGCTTCACCATGGTAACAGAGATCAGGTGGCAAAGGTTGAGCAAAGCGTCGGTAGCGGTGTTGCTTGGAAAGGGCTGGATGGGGGCGGGAAAAAAAACCTCCACACTGGCCTTTTTCCATACACTGAGCACGCTCATCATCTCCTGTCCTCCAGCAGCTCCCTGCAAGGTTAGTGAGAGTCAATAAGCCTTCCGCAAAGGTTAAGGAGACCTATAAGAAAGATATCATGCAAAGCGTGAACTCTCCGGCTCCACAAGAACCACAAATAGAGCGGCATAACTGTCTCTGTCCATTTTACCTCGGAAAGTGAATCACAGAAAAGGTGTTTCGTTTTCCTGTTTGACGGGGCTCATGAATTCAAAATGAGCCATCTCTACACAAAGTACTCGGTGAATACAAAAGCTGAAAGAGCATATCAAATGGCTTGAACTGCCAGTTCCTTCACAAAGAACAATCATTACATGGAGATCCATCCTGAAGGAAATCTTGATCTTCCCTCTGATTCTACATTTCCCTTTCCGTTAAGCGGTGACTCATTGGTTAGTCGATCTGCCACCGACAGCTCTGTCTTCAAAACTCCCTTTGATTTATTTTTAATCTGCAAAGCACAGAAGAGATTCAGCTGTATACCTTTAAATTTGCACATTGGATTTGTGTTTTATGTCTTGTGGGGACAATAATGATGCACAAAAATGGCTGAGATGAAATAAATAATTTGTCAAGGACTGGAAAAATTAACAGAGGGTGTTTCACACTCCAAACAACAGCTCTTAAACAAACTTGGCTGCTGTGTTTTGCACAAACAGAAGACTGGACGACGAAGTGCGTCCAATTAAACTTTATTGTACGTTAAATATGACAGGATTAATTAAAAGTAACTTGGAGACAATTGGAGTTGAGACAAAAATACAGCTTTTCCTCCTTTTACATGCAGTAGTTTTGTAGTTATGTTGCACTGGTGGGCAAAAATAAGTCATAAATATGGAACGTGTTGAGTGTGCTGCCAACAAGCTTCCTGGACATGATAAAGGGAACAGCTGTATACATTAATGGAAAGTAAGACATGAAGTCGTTGCTTTAAAATACACGTCCAAGTAGTTAAAGGTTACTCCTTCAGCTGCTCCAACAGGAGGATGTGTCCTCCACTTTTCCACTATCAGCTGTATACGTTTGATTTGTGATTCGCTATTTACACGCTGAAATAGAGTGAAAGCGGTCAAACTCAGACAACTGACGTCCCGGTCCGTGTGAAAGAGATTAATGATGTTTAAATTTGCAAATCACGACCTCAGATTATCATCAGCAGACAGAAGCTGGTCATTCATAGTGATGTGAACGAGTCCGTCCGAAGGGACGATTGCTTTTAGCGGACCAGAAGAGTTGATTCCCATTGGGAAGATCTAAATGTCCTGGTGGAACTTGTCTTTATTTTCACGGACACATCATGTGGCCAATCACATTTAAGGAAAGACTAGGATCGTACCATTTTGTGAAAGAAGGAAGTGCGGGGGGGGGTACAGGCTTGATACAGAGAGCAACTCCTCGGTTACACCAAATGCATTACAAAAGCGTTGTGAAAGCAGAGATGCTCTGTTCTGAGACGCTCCTGGTGGGACAGGGCGGCACTTTGCCTTCACGACGCTTCGGTGGAACTGAGGGGTAACAGAGTAGCTGAATGGATTAGCGAATCTAAAGCAGGGATCCCTAATCCTGGTTCAATTCAATGAATCTTTATTTGTAAAGCACCAGTTCACAGTGACATCTCAGATCACTTTACAGACAAATCAATTCGAGCCAATTCATTGTGATCCAACCAGTGTTCATACAAGCCAATTAAATATACTAGTCTAGCTAAAGAAACCAATGGATTTGTTTAGATCTAGGTACACCAGCTAAAACGGATTAAATCCTTTCTCACAGGCTCTATTAGTGTGTTTAGCCTCTGTATGCGGAGGGATACAACAAAATGGGATTGCCTACAGTAGCTGCTACTACATCACAGGTGAGAAGACTGTAAGATACAACATGAAGGATGGTATTACATTAAATCCTGCAGGCTGTTAGAGGGTGACCAACCAGCTGTCTTGCAGATGTAATAGCTGTTTAGACTCAACCAGGAAGGAATTTAACCCCTCAATGGAAATCATTTTGCACCCATGTCTTATGTTCCCATCAATGCCAATCACTCCGACTACTGCTAAGTTATCCAATGCCGGCCTGAATGCCGATTTAGCAACTTTTCATTTCACTCAAAACCAGATGTTAGCAGAGGATCTTACTTTCCTTACAGCAAACCCTGGTCTAAATGAGGGTGTTTAATAACGGTTTTTTTAATAGCTGATGAAGACATTTGAACTTTTTATGCCATTTGAGGACCGATGTGACCGTGGTCATTTGTTAAATCGAAACCCTCTTACTCGAAGGCGAAGGGAAGAACTGATGACTCTTGAATTAAATATGAACATTCATAAATTTTCACTCAAATTACTTTGCGAATACAAAAACTTGAAATAATAGCATATTAAATAAGTTAAACCCATAGTGTCTTTTACTCAGAACAATCATAATTTGCTGATTCATCCCTCAGGATTTCTGTCATTAACCCGTGGCTCTTTATCTTATTCTGACATAAAGGGTGGGGATAAGGTGACGAGTTATTTGAACGCTAAATTATACAAACACATGCCAGCACAAGCCCAGAATAAAAATGTGACATATCCTGTTATACATGGGATAGCTCACCCAACACTCACACAGCCTCTGCTTAGAAAAATGTTCACTAATTAGTAACATGACTCTAGTTCAGTTCGTTTCACAGAACACCATCACTCTTGGGATTATTATTTTTTTCCAGTCACCCAAAATGTTGCTTAATCTTTTCAAATGTTGAAGATGCCTAAGAGAACGATCTGTTCAAAAACTTCTCTAATTTTGTTTTGCTTCACTTTATCGGCCTTTGCAGAGCTGCTGTTCACGTGTTGCGCTATGATCTGATAGAGACTTAAAACCAGCTGCATTATTCCAAAGAGATAGTTTATTTATCCTGAAAGTGTTTGGTTGCGTTTTTTTAAGGCAAGCCTGAATTTTTTTTCCTTAGCGCTGTGTGCCGTCTTCATTTATACTTCACCAGTCACACATATACTGATTAGGGCTGGAGATGTTAATGCATTATTATCGTCTTAATACATTAATCAATTATTTTATTGAATGTTAATGCAGTTTTTTCAGAGTCCATTGCTCACGTCTCTTGGCTCTGAATAGATATAAAGGCAAAACATAAGTCACAGGATGGGGTTGGGAACTGACTGTAGTTACTACAGGAAGTATTAAGCCAAAAAATTCTTCCCTTTTACAGCATTTCTCTTTATTTTACGTTCTTTAAGTTTTAAAAAGTCGTTAAAAACTAACTTCCGTTCACAAAATAGAAGAGCTGAGATTCTAATCCGGCTTTTTGTCTGTTACAGCAAGAAATTCATATCAGATATTGTTCCTTCTGGGTTTTTATAAGGAAGGCAGAGTCACACACTTGCTTTTCACTTGCTTTTCCTTAATTTTCATCCCTTCTTTGACATATATATTTGATTATAGCATTATATATTATTATATATAGCAGTCATTTTAAAATAGAAGTTTGCAATACACTGCTTTTGAAATTCATTATTGAATATTGCACATTAATCGAAGAAAACTGTGTAATTAATGAATCGTTATTACTAACTTTAACTGTTGCCTAGCACAAGCACTGATGCACATCTAAACAAATCTCTCTTTGACAAAGTATTAAAATAGACTTCGTGCTTGCAGTGATATACTCAAAGGGTTAATTTTCTCTTCATCTCTCAAGACAACAAAAGGAGGCAGCTGCAGTTTGAGGTGGGAAGAAAATTTCTACCCTTGATGACTGATTAGAACGACGTCTTCTCTGCGAGATCAACGGCTTAACTGGAAGCCTCATTACAGGTTAGCCTGTCTGTGAGTTCACATGTTGATCCCTCTGATGAATCTGGAGACCTCCTGGGTGCCGTCAACCATGAGTTTAGGAGCTTCAGTCCTGGAACATGCAGTACTCTGGCCCATTTAAACCAGTTTGTTGAGCAAAACTAAGCTGCACAAGAAAAGAAAAACCCTGAGGAAGTCTTTCAAATCTCTGACAACCATGTAGAAAACAAAGATTTCTTATAAATTACACATGTACCTCAGCTGTTGAGGCAACTGAGGTAGTCCAGAGAAACTCTCCATATTTCTATAATGAAATTATATGTACTGAAATTAGAGTGCAAATTTGAATCAAAGCTCTGAGCGAGATCTGTGGGTTCTTGGCAGTGAAGGAGGAACACAACAGTATTCTCGCACATATGCCGTGCACATCGGCGAGAAGCTCAGCAGGCTGCCAGCACCAAAGTGTTCATCACTCTCCTCCCACTCCTTTTCATAACACAGAACAGAAATAATAAAAGAAAAAAAACACACAGTACCAGAATGAACCCAACCAATCAGTGGTGAAGATCAAAAAGCAGATGTTCAAGGAGAATGAAATGCCCCCATTGATTGGCCGCAGGGCTTTGGTCCCCCCGGCGCAGTCCTCTAATCGATTCCTGAGAGATAAGCAGCAGTCAGCTACTGACATTGGTGATGTATAACTGCCATGGATGAACGGGAACAGATGACTTCTGGCCGTCTTGGTCAAGACTCACCAGAGCAACCAGTACAACAAGGACATGCTAGAACCGACCAATAAGATCTACAGTCATGTGGGAAAAGGAAAAATAAAACATAGATGATAGAGATGCTAAGTAGACAAAAACTCACGTAGTCCTTACCAGATCTTAAAATGGGGTAAAAAATAAAAACTCCAGATGAACAATAACCTGGACATAAAACACTATGTCTTTGTTTAAAAAGAAAACAAAGAGCCAAAATGTGGAAGCAGAGTATGAAAAACTGGGTCTGCTCCATGATCCATCAGCGTGTAGAATCACCGTAAGCAGCGATTACTTGTAATAATGGTTTTTCTGTTTGATGCTATCAGTCTGTTTCATGGGTGTGGACCCAGATAGCTGACATGTTTTGGGCTGAATCTGGGCTACTTTTGGCACTTATGGCTCAGTTACAGCACTGGTAAGCATTGTGTGGGCCAGAAATGGACCAGATTTCAGTTTCCAGCCTGGCTTGGATTATTGCAAGTGTCCTGTGGGCTAGAAGTGGACCACATGTTAGTTGTTGGTCTGCATGTTGATCATTGCAGGTATTTTGTGGGCCAGAAGTGGTCCTAACACAAGAAGCCTTCCTTATGGTAATATCCTTGTGGTGGTCATGTGACTGAGTTTGGGCAGCCACCCACATTTACACAAAGCTGTAAGTCAAGGCCAAATTTGGGCCAAACATTTTGTGCTATCTGGGGAGGAACTTTGGTCCACTCTTCTTTATAATGTTCTTTCAGCTCATTGAGGTTTGCAGCATTGGTTTCTGCAGCTCTCTGAAGGTCCAACAACAACATTTACACCAGGTTGAGTTCTGGACTTTGAGTGGATCATGTCAACAACTTGATTTTCTTTCTTTTTCAGCCATTATGTAGTGGATCTGCTGCTGTGTTTTGGATCATTGTCCTGCTGCATGGGAATATTTCAGCCTCACATTTGCCTTGAGAAGACCACGGTCCACGTCCTGTGGCTGCAGAACAAGCCCGTCACCAGTCCTCAACCACCGTGCTTGACAGTTGGTATGACGTGCTCGTGCTGATATGCCGTTTGTTTTTACTGCATTCTGAGTTTGAGTTTATTTATCCTCTTAAAAAGGGACAGCGCATATTAATGAACATATATAGTGTAAATATGCAAGATGATAACAAAGCTCATTTCCATCCTTAGTTCCTTGGCAGGCCAACATAATGAAATAACAATAAGAACAACAACCGAAGGAGATTAAGGTGCACAACAATGAGAATAATAAGAATATAGTAATAATATTATTGATCTGAGACAAGAAGGATAACCCCATCACTTAGGATCTAGGTTGAGATGTTAAAGTGCATTCTGACCAACCATCTCCACGTTGGTGTGATCTAAAGAACATTGTTCCAGAAGCCTTGTTTACTGTATTAAGTGTTTTATTGTTGTTCATCCTTTCCTTCTGAAAACTGTTCTGCAACTTTGGTTGTTTTTAAATGTGCTATAAAAGTAAATTTAATTTGTAGTTTGTAAAGATGCAACTTTGCAAAGCCAAACCTTGCTGTTATGTTCCTTCCCAACAAGCCGTACTGGTTCAGTCTTTTTCTAGCTGGACTGTCTTGAACTATAACATTTAACATGCTAACTGATGGCCTGGAGAGTCTGAGATGTAGCTCCTGGAAAGATTGACAGCTGTCTTGTGAATAATCTTCCTCTCTGTAGAATGATGACCTCCAGATAGTTTAGAAATGACCTGATAACCCTGATGGGCAGCAACAGTTGCTGATGTCTTTCCTCCTTGGCTTTGTGTTAACACACCTCCTGTAAATGCTGCCGACGTGCAAACTGACAAAACTTCTGCTTTTATAAAAAATTCTAAAACTAATGATGATCAATCAAGTTGATTTGATCAGCAGTACCTGGAAGCTTCGGGCCTATAGAAGCAGAAAGGGTGAAATTACTTTTTCACACACTGCTTCTGCATTTTGGCTTAATTTTTGTTCATTAAGTAATAACACAATCTGTGTTGTTCATGTGAGGTTGAAATAAAGTTTTGCTTATTTCAAGAGCTTTTAAAGACCATATAATAATTATTATTATTATTACAGAAGGAGGGTGTAGTTTCTTTTCCACATCACTGTAGATCTTACTCATGAAAATGGAAATGAGCCATCGGTTGATGAATCAAAGAACCCTTTTATTCCCACATAATATGACCACCCCCTTCTGATTGGGTGACATCCCACCCGTGCACCCGTTAATCAGCCGGGGTTAATTCTTTAGGAGGTTATAGTGACCCCCCCGACAAGGCAAGGAGGATAAATAACCTGGAAACGATGCCACTGTTATCGCCCTGTTTGTTTTTCACAAGACAATAATGAAATAAATAAAGGAAAGAAAAAAATGGCTGAGAGAAAATGAAATGATGGCGTGGCTGTGTTTTGTGAAATTGTGCTGTCAAACGTTTCTCCTTTCTAATTTCCTGGAGCGCAGATGATGGAGCATGTGTGCTGACAGCTGAATCAGATAAAAAAAGGAAAAAAATAAAAAACTCTTCTCTTTTTCCACATCACAAGCATTTTTTAATGCAACATTTATAAATATAATAATGAAACAATTAGTTTCAAGTGACGTTTGACAGATACCATGACCTTGTGTGCTCTGTAAACTTTTTTAATATGGTCATTCATTAAAGTGTCGAGGCTGACAGGAGGAGATTTAAATAGAAAATACAGCAGAATGTTTATTTACCAGAAAAGGGCTGTTTAAACAGCGCTTATCTAAACTCATGGAAGCAGGTGGAAGATGCTCAAATGAAATACAAGTCAAAAAAAAAATCGATTCAGCTTCTTTCTCTGACTTTTCAATAACTCCTGGAGCTGTTACTGCGTTTGGAAAACTTACGAAGGTTTTAGAGCAAGTAATCCTCTCAGAGTGTGTTTGTGTCTGTGTGTGTGTGTGTGTGTGTGTGTATGATGGGACCGTCCCAGCACAACTGTCACTTCGCTCCCCTGTTACAGGTGCTCCACACAGGGGAGCTGGCAGCTCTGACGGACGCCTCCTCCGAGGGATTTATGGGAAATGACAGCTCCCGCTACATAAAGCAGAAGTGGTCGGGGGAAGGGGAGACAACGGAAGTTCCGAACCAGGCCTGCACGGTGCTGACACGAGCTGAAATTTATTTCCTTTGCTCCTGCCAGGCAGTTTTGGTGGAAAACGTGATGCTCCAGCCCCACCCTTAATCTACTCCCTCTGTTTGTGGTAATGCTCTACGAGCGTTTCTGCGGGAGAAAAATCACATTTCGTACATGGCTGACTCTCGATGAATTATTTCACATTTCACTTACTTACTGTACCTTTTGCAAAAAGTTAATCTACATCAGTGACGTTGAAGGGAAATTTCACAGCTTGAAAATGAACAGCTCTCCCTTGTTCAAACTCAAAAGGTGTGGAGCGTGTGGCTCCTTAAAAAGTCCATTTCAAACTCCATCATTTAACCGTTTGCAGCACATCTGAGTGCACACGGGCCAGGCCAGCCCTCTGATTTTCTATGTATTTAAATATGGACCATCTTTAATTGAGCAGAAACTGCTGTGGAGAACAGTGCTGAACTAATACTGAGGCTGAAATATCATTACGCTGATGGAAACCGGGCTCTCTGACTTTTATTGGCAGCTTGCGAGCTAAATGTGTGGTTCAATTCAGAGGCGGCCATAGCTGCAGAGGCAAAGTAATCGACTTTGGGACAAAATGGTGTGGAAAATGACGTGTAGGCCTTTGCCTAAAGCCAAACCTCGCGCAGGCAGAAATCTATCAGTCAGGTGCACACCAACATTGGCATTTACACAAATGTGATTTAGTCGACGATACTGGAGAGCTGATGTGCCGGACCAGTGCTTTTAGTGAAAGAAAACTACTATTTCAAGCCATGCAATCTGCTGCTCCTGCTGCTGAAAATGTCTGTGCATTTGGTTTGGGTTTGAACTCAGTCATGTTCTGATAAAAACGGTGTTTTACATATAAAACCCTGCAGCATTTCCGAGCACATTTGGGTCAAAGTATCCTGAACCTTGTAAGCATTTGACTCTGAATTTCAAATCTCTAACCTCATTCAAGTCAGCTCTCTCTCCCTCTCTCTCAGCCAGTAGGAAATCAGCTCTTTGTTTTGAGATCAACACAAGATCCACTGCTGTTCCACACTACTGTGCTGTGAGTATTTTTGGCTCTGTGCTGCCAAAGTTTGGACACAGCCATTTATAATTCTCTTGCAAGGAAAGCAGCTTGCTTCTTTTTCCAAACAGACACCGTGGGATGGCAAACTGGTGCACGCTGTCATGTGGTCTGCATAACTCACGTTATGGCTTAAGCCAAAAAGGGCTTGACCAGTAAACCAAACATTAATCACGACAATAAGACACAATTAAACTGCAATTATATAAAAGACCTTTTCTTCTTCCTCCTCTTTTTTTTTTCTCCCTGCTTTGGGAGTGCCTCGACTACCGGTCTTACATCAGCTTCTAAACCTCAGATTCAGAGTCTCTCTCCCAGCAGCAAGCCTGGAGGAGCTACAGTCACACCCACACACTTGCGCGCTCACATATACACTTGCTGAACCACAAAGCAGATCAAGTGTGCCTGGAGAGCTCTATAGAGAGGCCAGTTTTCCTCATTAGACCGCATGTGCACCACTCTCCAAAAAACCCCTCACTCTAATCACTGTCACCAGACCTCGGCTGAAAAACAGATAATTAATGCTGGGCCCTGCCTCAATCAGCTTCCATGCTAAACAGCCTCGTGTACATATGTGTGCGCATGTGTGTGGGTGTCCGCGTTTGTCTATTTGGAGTCTGTCGATGTAGGAGGCCCCCCCCCTCCCCTCCCCTGGGGGGGACCGTTGGATGCTTGAGCCATCAACAACAACGATTTCTCTCAGGCTCACATTAGTTCCCAGAACAAATGAAAGGCAGATAATGCACATTTACAGAATTTACAGAGGAAATGTGCAGCTTTTCTGACAAAAGCTGCTTGCTGCTTCTGTTTCGTGGCATCTCCTCCTTCACCGACTCTAATGTCTCGCCCCTTTCTGCCCTTTTATTTCCCCTTCACCCATTTATTACATGGAATGGACTTCTTAATCGAATGCTTTGCAGAGCAGATTTATTTATGTTCTCTTTTTCCTTCCTAAAGGCAGTTATTAATATTATAAATATTTGATGATACTTTGTGTGACCCTGCAGAGAATGACAGAGAGGAATTGAAGGTTAATGCTGGGGGTACAGACTGATTAAATGGTGACCGCGTGGCGAAAGCCCATGCAGGGCTGCTATAAACTTTCTAATAAAATGGACTAAATAAACACTGTTCACTGCAGAGTTTCGCTGTAGGACTTTAACAAGGTAATTTACAAAAACACATTTCCTTTCTTGCCCTTTGGTGATGAATAAACATGGTTTTTATGTTATTTGCATTAATTTTCAGATATCTGTCCCCAAAAATACATAAAGGGGAATGGAATTTCATGCGTGACAGCATTCAAATTTGACTTCCCAGATTTAAAAAAAAAAAAAAAAAAAAGAGAGAAAAGGATCCACTATCTGATCTCATATAATCCTACGAAGCAAATGCACAGCCTGGCCAAAAAAATACAAAATAAAGTTCATGCACTCTGATATTTGATTGGACCTCCTTCAGCTTTGATTACAGCAGAATTATCTGTGTTATTATTTCTAGAAGCTTCTGCAATGTCACAACATGAATTTCCATCCAGTTGCATTCATTTTTCACCAAGTCCGACCACAGCGCAAAGCCTTCTCCAACACATCCCAAAGATTCTCCATGTTGCTGAACCTAGACCTGAAGCTATACCTGAACCTAGACCTGACCAACTGCAGCAACCCCAGATCATAGTCTGTCCCTACAGCCTTGTACAGTAAACACTAGGCATGATGACTGCATCACTTCATCCTACTCTTTTCTTACCCTGATGCCCCCATCACTCTGGAACAGGATCAATCTGGACTCATCAAACCACATGACCTCCTTCCATTCCTCCAGAGTCCAATTTTTATGCTCTCTAGCAAACTGAAGCCTTTTTCTCCAGTTAGCTTCACTGATTAGTGGTTTTCTTCTGGCTGCACAGCTGCTGAGTTCCCTTCACATTGTTCATGTGGAAATGTTCTTACTCACTATTAAACAGCCCTGAGCTCTACTGTTGTTTTTCTTCCGTTTAATTTCATTGAATGTTTAAGTGATCACTGATCACCATCATTCAGGAGGTTTTTCCTATATTTCTTCTTGGAAGATGATGGTTTCCCACCATCCTTCCAGTTTTTAACAATGCGTTGGACAGTTCTTAACCCAGTTTTAGTTTTCTGCATCTCCTTAGATGTTGACCCTTTGACCCTTCTTAGACAGACTAACATCTTTCCCTTTAACATCTTTGAGCACTTTGATTTGTCTTGAACAGGAAATGTGCTATACAGATAAACTTGCCTTGCCTTACTCTTACACAAGAAAAGCCATTTGCAGGGGTTTAGAAAATTAAATGTGCGGTTAGGACAGATGAAAACAACATCATTGCAACCTTGTCATGGCATGTGGTGGCAGATACATCGAGTTCATGTAACTGAACGATGCTCATGCTCGTCAAACTCAGGCAGAAACCTAGTCAATCCATATTTGACCATTTTTATTTATTCATCTACCCATTTATTGTCATAAATCAAATCTGTTGATCACCCTTTGCATCTGTCTGCAGCTCTAAAAAGAGAGCTTGTGTCTAAAGGTTTCTGTTTACCTCCACCAGTAGAGCAGCAGTGTTATATTCAACTGCAAAAGAGGTATTCTATGCAAGAGCTGAATTACTTTCTTTAGTAAAGGAATTGATCATTTGAATAAGTAAAACTTTCTCCTAACACAAGAAAGTAGCCACTATAAATGATAACATTTTGAGGCGTGAGATATTTAACAGAAGACTGGAGTGCAAGCTGTTTGACTGCAGTTGCCTCATGAAAGGATTTAATTATCTATAACATGTTGTCATGAACTTTTTTAATGAAAGGTGAAACCTAACACACACACAAAGCTCCAATAAACATTGTGCCCTTTAAAGTGATGATTAAGTGATGCTATGCATAGATGGCCTCGTACCCACTGTTAGACTCAACCACAAAGACATTTTAACCCCATTTTAGCTTGACTATGGTGACATTGACCATTACATATAAAAATATTTTAATCTCCTGAAAAGTTGTACTTAATTTGGACATAAAAGCTTTCTGCCTGACAGCGATGAAACATTGAACTGGTGACTCAGATGATTTATCAGCACATTTGTTCACCGAAATGAAAAGTTTCTTTTGCGAGTTATATTTCAGGGAAAGTTGCGGGACATATTTTCAGAATAAAGAAAAATAGACTTAGCCAAATAAATGAAGAAGAAAACAGTAATACGCTTCATCTTCATCTTGCTGGTGTCTAAAGATATCTATGGACCTCAGACAACTTATTCTGAGTATCAGAAACGTTGCATCTGTTAGTAAAACAGAGGAGAAATGGGAAGTTTTGCCTGTTTTCCCCTATCTGACACCATACTAACAATAACTCTACGTGCACAGATGTCATTAAACGCCTTCAACAACATCATTTCTAAACATTGTTTTTTCATAGTAGGTGATATGTCTCATCATTTTTTTAGCCCTTATAAGTACCGATGAGGTATTTAACGTCATTTCATAATTAGTCTGTACCAGAGTTGGTTATCTTCACAGGAAGTCATGAACTAGTCCATCAAGTGCAACAGAAAGTTCAATAAACATTGAACCCATTAATATAAATAACATGTTTATCTGGATTTCTTACATCCTTAAAAGACAAACAAATGAAAAATAATTCATTATCACCACTAAAAAGAACAGAATCCAGTATCCATTGAGTTCTAGTCCATCTGGTATGTTTCTGTATGCTGCAAGATATACAGTATTATGAGTGACAAGCAGTCAGGTGCATGGCTCAACATTTCCATAGTGTGTCAATGACAGCCTCAAAAACATGGATGCACTTTCACCGATCCCACCGAGTTTGCAGGAAATCGGGAGGAAGCAGTGAGTTCAGCTACAAGTTACTGAAACTTCACCCAGGAGTCATTTTTTCTGCCTAAACTTATACCTTAAAAACCTAAACTCAGGGAAATACCTGGACGGTGATAAGTGGAATAAAATGACTTATAATTAATGAATAAACTCAACACTGCAAACAAATTCTTAAAAGGAAATGCTGATCCAGTTTGTGTGTGTTGCTAAACCAAACTCAAGAGATTTAAATGTTGAATATCCATCATGCTACCTGAATGTCCACAGTAACGTAGCTTTCAGTCAACATGAAGGTTGAAACTTTGGTATGTTTTTTTGCCATAAAGTGGTTAAACTTAGATTATTTAAGTTTTTCCTGAAGTTTTAAATGATTGCTACTTTTCTACTTTCAGATAAAAGGTTAACCTAACATTAGCTTCACATTATTAGCTCTTAGCGAAGATGTTAAGGCAAACTATGAGAGATACTGAGCAAATAATGTGTCTTTAAGGGATTAGATGTGACATATTAGACCAATAATATATATATAATATATACAGAAACAACAATGGAGGCAAGGAAGGAGCTTTTTGAGTAAAAGGTGAAAAACTGAGTGATTAGTGATGTGTCATTACGACTGAATCGGCTCTATATGCTGAGTCATTCAGGTAAAAGATGGAAGCTAACGTGCATTGTCTTGTTTGTCCCTTTTCTTTTCTGCTTCTCTTTCCTAAAGCCAAATGATCTGGATCTCTGAAATGATCTGGAGTTCCCATCACAAAACACCACAGAGTGATGTGGTTTTGTTCCTCTGAGGGCAGCTTGTAAAGCCAGGAAGACATCAAGCTCAGTTTCTGCTCCTGAAGTGATGATGTGAAGTCGTTATAAGGAAGGAACCTGATGCAGCTATTAGGAGTTAAAACGTAACAGCTTTGTACCCTGATCCATCTCTGTAGCTAACCAGTAAATAGCTGGGTTTCCTTTTAAAGTAAAAGCTCCAAAAAACTAAGCTAGGCTGCATAGCATCACCAGAAAGTGACGGTATATGTTGTGATAGTGTGGTAGTAATCAGCAGAAGTAGAAGTTGTCCTCAGAGAAGAAAAAAATAAATAAATAACTACAGGTGACATATGGATGAGCTCCTTTTCAGGAATTAATGTAAAAAAGCAGGAATATCAAGGATATCATTGCCCTTTATGTCTTTGAAGCCAGTGGTTAATCATAAATATAAACTTATTCATCATTCTTGTTTGCTTATTATTATTTTTACCGTTTTCATTCACCTTTTTAAATTCACATCTTCTAAATGTGACACAAAAATGCAGCTAATGAGGTGGAAAGATAACAAAAAAGGGCTAAATTGAACAGCCTGTGTAGAAACGCCTGGACTGAGCAGCGACCAGATGAAGGTGAGGTTTGTCTGTCTGTCCGTCTGTCTATATATATCTATATATATCTATATATTTATATATCGATCTATATATCTATATATAGATATATATATATCTATATATATATAATTTTGGCTGATACCAATATTCAATATTAATATTTTTGCAATGGTCGATAACCGATATTCACCAATATTGTTTTAAAAAAGATTGAATTAAGATGATCAAATACTGTACAAAATTAAAGTTAGCAACGTTAGCAGGGTTAGCTTCCTGGCAAAGTTTGAGAACTTCCGGTTGGTGGTTTTCCAGATGACATATCAAACTGATGGTGTTGAATGATTTGATGCAACATCCTCATCACATTACTTTGATGATGGAAGAGTATCTTATTTCAATACCATGAAAAACTACCACAGCGCTGACGTTGCTTCTCTGCTTCAGTTAAACAGCCCACAATGACATTCCTAAGACCTATAAGGAGTGTTTATGTGATTTTAAACATTTATAATGTTGGGAAATGAATGAACGCATAATAATCATGATAATCATAAAATCGAGATTATTTCTTTGACAATAATCGTACCACGAAAGTCTGTTATCCGGAATTGCTTAATGGTTGGGAGTACATGGCATTCCCGCTGGTTCAAAAACAATATTTAAACCAAATAATCAATCAACTAATTAGGAAAGATATTTGAACTGTACCATAATGTTGGTGGATAGGGCATAACAACAGCGTTTAAATATTTTGAGTCCTGTTTGCCTCCATTACACTAGACAGGAAATGTCCAACACATCCACAACTGTGTGCATGAATTGATAAAAACCAGCAGAAAGTGAGAAAATGCTCAGTGAGCTGACCCTAAAATCCTGTGAACAGCTAGGAAGCTGTTTCTTAGAGACACAACTTGTGTTTTTCTTCTTTTTTTTTTAACATGTAGATGTGTATCTGTACAAAACCTCCCAACTGGAGTCACACTCTAACCATCTTGTATTCCATCGCAGCACTTTCACCCTGCAATTACCATCTTCCTCACTAGGCAAGGCTACACTTCCCACACTCACCCATCAAATCAATTATTTCTGGCTTTCTGTCAACAGGAAAAGAAAACAAAGTATCCTCCATGTTTACAACACATGTCCTTCATCAGTGAATCGTGCATTCACGAGTTTCTGAATAGGCATTGTCAAAGTAGGACGGCAAATGGAAACGGCTCCAAAAAATTAAAGAAAGAAAGAAAGAAAAAGAAAAAAAAAGGCCCAAATTACAGCATCAAGTTTCAGCCCTGCATCTGTGGCTGGAGTGGGAAACATATGATGGGCTGCGCAGTTGTAATCAGAAGTCAGCAAATTAGCGAATTCAATCACTCGCTATTTGAAATGTGCAATTACTGGAATCCGATATCAAAAAAGTTGGGTGGAGAAATTGTGGGAAAAGAAAGAGAAAAGAAGGAGAAAACACCCCTCCTTCCTCTAGAGCACATAATTTAATCAGCAAAGTATCTGATTAAAATGTTTAAAAGGCTGTGGCATGCAACATTTATTGACTTCCCAAATGTGTCTTTCTTTATACATTCAGACACGGCTGAATAAATGATTCCAAGCTGACATATATAATTCGACCTTGTCAGAAGCTGATCTCCATTCCCCCACATTTCCTTGTGCATGCTGTGTAATTGAGCCTTCAGGGAGAATGGAAAGAATATCTGGTCCTCACTTTGTAAGGATCTGTATTGATGATCAAGACTGGTTACCAACCACCTAATCGATAGGTGCACACGCACGCACGCCGATGGTCATAAATATGGCGTCGCAGTGACTTATCTCGTGTTCGCCAGCCGTTTAATAATTGTGAAGATCACAGACTTTACGTTAACAGCACCTCTGGGGTACACGCTTCACTCTGAAAGATATATGTAATTAAATATGTTTCTTTGCATAAAAGGCTATTAACTTCTCTCCTGCACATTCCTCCACAATGACACGTATAATATGGAAAAGCTCCATTAAAATTGGTCAGCTTTTCCACATTTAAATCACATAAATTTCCCATGAAAGCCAAAGGCAACTCCGAAATGAAAGTTGCATTAATTGAGAGAGTTTAAATTACTTTTTTTGGGATGTGGCTTTTGTAATCTCCCTCAGCTTTGATGGTTATAGTCGATCAGTTTTGGTTTCCCCTGGTTTCTTTTATGCCCTGTGTGGGAGAACTGGTAGGGAAGGGGGGGAAACAGGAGCGAAAGGATGCATAATTGTCTTGTTTACCTTGATTTAATAGTGTGTCTGTGTGTGTTAAACCACAAGGGCTGAGAGAATTTGCCAAGGCCGCGCAGACGAGGATGTCAATCTCAGGCTTTTCATTCACTTTTGCTGACACATCTGCAACCGGAGCCTCGGCCGGTCCCGGGAGCCTCTGCACATTTCTAACAGTCAAAATCAATCCCTCATTTAGATTCAGCAACTCGGAAAACATGAAAAATACCACCTATGGCGGCGGAACATGCCAGAAAATCATTAGAATTATAAATGAACATCAAAGTTTCAAGCACCATCAAAAAAAAAAAAAAAAGCAAGCAGGAGTTTAATTTGAAGCATCGACGGGCGATTCGTGTTCAACCGCGTCGTAAAAATGCAAATACTTTATTTCTCACTCCAGGAGTTTATAGTCCAACAACAAATCTAATATACGGCGGGGTCTTTAACATATATATGTTTTCATTTTCTGCATTTGCTCATCAGATTGTCAAAGCAAGTGAGGCGCCAACACAATATCCTGGGCTTCAACAAATGTAATATAACCTGGAATGGAATGGGCCAGTGTGATGCAGCTGCGGCGTTGGGGCCAATGGGAGCTCTTTAAATGAGAGTGTGGCTGTAAACACCACGTCTACTGTCCACCCCACCTGCCCCCCCCCCCCTCGCCAGCATTACTAGTGAAGCTGATGACAAGTGCCGAGCCGCCCCTCTAGTGCCTTTTAATACAGCGAGAGCATTCTCCAGGGGAAATGCAATCTGTGTCCTCTGCACAGATCCACTGTCTGCACTTCCCCGCATGTGAGCGGCTATCATATTATACTCCCCGCTCTCGAAATGGGAGAAGGAAATAGGAAATCGCCTCGGCCAGAGATGAACTAGGAACATAATCAAAAAATAGTGTGGCGCAAACGTTGCAGATCAGCCTGGCGTGCATCCCTTCCTCCCGGTTGAGCGCTAAATAATAAGCAGCGGGGTTGCTCAGGATGGCTTGTGCCACTGAGAAGAAAGTATGCCCCCCCTCCCTTTTTTTACCCCCCCTCTCTTTCTTTTTAACCTCTCGGGCATCTATTGGCTTAGAGCAGCTTATGCGTTTAAGATGGGGAGATAAGGACAGGGATGCTTCCCTCATGTGGTGATCCCACATTCCTTTATAGCCAATAACTGCACAGACAAAAGAAGCTTCACAACATGAGTGTGTAAAACATTTTCCTTATAACTGGGGCGGCTTTGTTTCATCAAGAAACTGTAAAAAATAAAATAAAATAAAAAAATGGCAATCTTCTGTTATTAGAAAGAACATGAAAGTGATGAAAGTGTCAGAAAGTACAGAAAGAATCGCACTTTTGCTGGATTGGTTTTGTTTTTGTTGTAAATACGAGACGAAGCAAAATCGAAGCAGCAAAAAAAAAAAACAAGAAAAAAAACAAAAAAAAAACACACATTGCAATTCTTTGATTTCTATTTTTACCTCCTGAAAAAGACAAAGACACTTGAGCTAGAGGAAGGTTGGTGTGTGTGTGTGTACGAGTGTGTGAGGAGTGAAGTCAGAGTGTGTTTGAAGTAAATGTGCTGGACACGTGTGTTTGTGTGTGTGACACAAAGTGTGTGTGACAGCGTTAAGCCTGAGTGAGAGGTGAAAGGACTGCTGTACTCACAGTTGTGCTCTTGTTTCCCTGTGGTCTGCCGGCGTGTCAGAGTTTCATCCTCTCAGCGTCTCTCCCTGGGCTGGGCTTCCTCTTCCTCTTCTGACCAAAAGGTGTGAGGAGGAGGAGGAGGAGGAGGAAGAGGAGGAGGAGGGGATACACGGATTGAGCGTTAAGGAATGAAAACCGAAGAGAGAGAGAGAGAGAGAAAGGAGGAAGAGCAGGAGGAGGGAGTCAGAGCGAGCTGGAGACAGAAACAGAATCAGAGAGAGAGAGAAGACATATAGTGTGGATGGAGGGAGGGCGAGCAGTGGCTTGCGATTGGCCGGTCGGCCCGGGAGAGGGAGCGTCGGTCTCGGCGGTGTAAGGGCGGCGGGCTGCCTGCACCCCAGTCCGTCTGCCGGATTCTCCCAATTTAACACCTCTAGAGCCGCTTGAGCCAAATTCCTGCAGCAACACAACTCACACACACTCTGAATCCGCATCACACGCACACACACCGGGAAAAGGAGGAGGGGGGGGGTTGATAGAGTGAGGCAGACATATTCAGAGGGCCGATGACAGCTTCAAGCTGAAGCTTCTCCTTGGCTCCTCATCAATGACAGGTACTGAGGAACAAGAGACGGAGGGAGGCTCCCCCTCCCATTCACACAAGCTCTACACACACATATACACACAAATCACTCCTCCACATCCAAACCCACCCTCCTCCCCTCCCCATCTCAATTACCATAGCCACGGCAGATGTATTGGGCTTGTCAGCTCTCAAGCAAGGCTGAGGAGGAGATGTGGGCTAACTTATCTCATCTAATTTAACCCGGCTATAATCAGACAACACTGTGGAGCTCATTTATGGTCAGACTGGACACGCGGCGTTTTGAAGGTGAGGGGTGAAGGAGGCAAGGTATGGAGACACAGACGGACAAACTCCAATTAGCTCATCCCGGGTCAGAGAGCAGCAGGCTAAAGGTTCAGGCTGCAGCCCAGAAAACACAAAGAAGAAGAAAAAATCCAGCCCCGGCTGCTGGAATCGAACTGTGATTCATGACACTGCCAATACAATCTGACTAATTTCAGTGAGCCCACACCCTAAACATTTCAAAAACTAGATTCGGCCCAAACAAGAGGCACTGTCATGGATATTAAGCCTGACATTTCTGCCGTTGACGCCCAGTTTGCAGCCGAATGTCAAGCGGCAGGATTTTTTTTCTCTCTCCCTCATTAAATGTTGTGCCCGGTCAACAGCAGACCGATTCCAATCGGCTCCACACAATGTCCCATGAATCCCATCTCCGTCCTCTTCACTCCACCAAATTCAATTAAAAAGAGAAATTGGCAATTAGATCCCCGTTATGATCCTGTAACAATGATCTAATCTGTAATTCATTGGCTGCTGTTCCCCTGGGGTGGAGAGGGGGTGCTGCTTGATGGAGTGGCTCAGAGACTTCTTGGCATTCAGTTCGGCTCGGGCAGAGTCTTGCAGGACACCCCCCCCCGCCCCGGCTCTAAACAGAGGGCCTCTGCAGCGTGACCTCCGGGGGCCGCTCGGTTTGCCGGCGGCAAGAACGCAAACCTGCGACACGCGCTCGTTTGTTCCGCTCTCGTATGCGCGGGGGCTCGTTTTGCAGGTTGCATGTGTAATATATGTGCACGTGAGAGGACACAGGAGTCAGAGACGTATACAAACTGCCAGCTCCTCTCCTGGGAAGAGAATTTTTTACTCCTTAATTGAATTATGTCAATTCCATTTGCTTAATGAAGGGGAGGGGGCCGGTTGCCCTTTCTGGGGCTTCAGGCTAACAATCACATTGAGACATGGCGGGTGGAGGTGGTTAGAGGAGCGTGGGGTTGCAATATCCAGACTGGAACCAGTGCCTTGTTACCACCTCTGTAACTGGAGTGGTGCTACTGGGGCAGCGCTACAGCTCCACCACATGTGGACTGTCTGCAGCACTTAGCATCACCGCTCTGACCTGCTGCAGCAGCCATGTTGGTATTTATTTAAAAGGCTTGTTACCTGGCAACATTTAATACATTTACAGCTTTTTTTTTTTTTTTTTTTTTATCTTATCACCCATCTCATGGCGCTTATATTTAGTCCAGAGATAAAAGCAGCGTCCTTTAAAGGAGACACACACACCTACTCAGAGTCAGTGTCAACAGGAAACTGACTATCATATATAGGAATGTGTGGGCTTGCGATACACACACACACACATGTTCGCGCAGGAACAGTGTGATTGCTCTGCTTCGCTCGTTTAGCACTTCTAAGGCAGAGATCCCCAGAGGCCACCCATCACATCCAGTTACTGTAGCGCGCAGACACGACCGAGCCCCACCTGGCTGCTCTCACCTCAATCTGTAGGAGGCAGGAGGCACCAGCAACCACGACCGCTCTCCTTCTCACTTCCTCAAACACATCAGTCACCAGAGATCAAAGATGTGGACACACACACACAGACACACACACACAGACTCGCTGATATATCAAGACCACTTCCGGGGGTGCAGACTTTTACAAACTTGGGTTCATTTGCCACAAAAGTCCTCGGCATGGTTATTTAGTGCATCACCATCGGGAAGGTGTGAAAAGGTATTCCCAACTCGAAGTCCTCCAAGAGCAGAGAGGAAATTATCTTCACCCCCCCCCCAGGTAACTTTAACAAATTTGCTGTAATTAACATAAAATGGGTAAAATGTGTCTGCTAGCGAAGCGCCGGTGAGGATAACAGATGGTATACATATTACTTCATTAACAGATACTCTTAAAGAAGAGGACTAATGAGACGGCGCTGCTTTGACTGTCGAGTCATGCTGATGGTGTCAGGTGCTGAGAAGAGGGTGTAATGGGCTTGCTCTGGGGTGCTACCCCAACAGATGAAAACAACAGATAGCTTGATTGGGAGTGTGAACGTGTGGAAGGGGTGGGAAACGAGGGGATAAAGGATATGGAGGAGGTCTGGCCGGTGATTAGTGAGCTCCCTTGCTGGTTGAGCCTGACTTGTCACAGGTTGACATGGGATGCAATTATAGAAGGGAAGTTTCCCAGCCCCTCAGGCATGTGCCAGGCATGCTGTCAGCGCCGGCTGATGTGTGGGCTCTTGGCACTGCCAAAGGTGTCACAGGCGCTTATGTGTGCACAAAACTGCAACACCCCCATAAAAATTGACCTTAGCTTTTCCACATGCAACAGGATGATGACTCTGTGTTCATGAGAGGCTGCACACAGTTACCTTCTGTTTGAGTATTAGTTAAACCCCCTACTCCACTCCCAGCCTTAGCTCCGTCTCATCTGAAGGAAAAGCCAAAACACTGGTGATTCTGCTGCTTCCTCACGCTGTTCCCACATCTTCTCCTTTTCCCGTATCAGCCTGCATACAACTCTGCCAGCAGTGCGAGTAAGCTCTATAAGACCCAAGGCAAATTACCACAGTGGGACACTACATTTCTTTTCCACTTGCTTCCTCTTCCTCGTCGTCTTCTGATCCCCCCCCCCAGCACCCCCCGTTTCTCTGCATGTCACAAATCAAAGTGTGTACCTCAGCAAGTACAGCTTAAAATGAATTCAGTGTCCTCCACTGGCAGATTCACGTTGATCCTACAGTGTGAGGGTAAAAAAGATTCTCCACTATGTTTGGGGGGAAAAAAATGGCAACTTTTGTTCAACCTTTCTCTTTATTTGATCAAAACTGGCTCTCTTTTTTTTAAATTTCCTTCAGAAAATTGATTTGTACAAAGTCTTCCACACTACCATCTAGTGGCTTGAAAGCCATACTAGTGGCCCATCAGGTGTGATTTTCCACTTCAGACAATTTTTTTAGGGGGGGAAATGGCCTGAAATTGGATTCTTTGGCAGCTCACAGTTCCTTTAAACTAGCCCCGGGCAACATAATACTTAGAGGCACTGCTATCATTTCCAGAAAGTTCTAAAGATGCTGCCGCTAATCCTGAGAGAGTGGGTGGAGCGACGATGCTCGGTGACCAACAAGCATCCAGTCCCAGTCACATACAAAGATATTGTGGAACATGTTTAGAGGCCAGGAAACAGGATGAAGCCGTGAGGAAGTGTTGGAGCAGTTGTTAGCAGGCCTATAGAAGTCAGCGATGTCTGCAGCTGTAAGTAATAGCAACAGGACGTGTCCCTATGTCCTCTACCTGGGGCCCCGCTGTGATCGCACAGCAGGCGAGCATATGACGCCTCCTTGCCCCCTAACAGTTCAGAGCCCGCCACCCTGACCGAGAGGGCCTGATTATATCGGCGGAACAAGGGCTAATTAACCGAGTCTGATCAGGGAGTAAATTATTTAACACTGCCCACAAGTACTGATGACTCCTCTTTAGATCCTGAATCAGAGCCGGCTTCTTTCTTTTTTTTTGTAGCTTTTGTTGCATCCCACCACTTAGCTCGGTCCTTTCTGCTGCTTTACAACATTTGCACTACTGCTCTTTCATCTCTTAAATGGTGCCATTCAGCAGCAGCAGCGCCGCAGTCGTGAAACAGTCACAGGGACAAATGCAGGGCCGCGGCTTGGGGAAGATAACATTGTGTGTTAGCAGAAGACGAGGGAGACGTCCTTTCAGATCAATGCAGAATGGGTGACAGAAATATCTCCGCGATGGGGAAGTGTTAACTTTTGGGTCTTTACGCTTTTATACTCGTGTTTCTTTTCTTTAAAAAAGAAAATCATCCCTACATGGAGAATTTTGAATGAAGTCATGCTTCTATTTTCTTATGCTCCGATTCGAACTGCATGACCAAAAGTTCCTAGTGAAACTCGTGTATTCTTTCACACAGCAGGGGATGTCATTTTCCATTTCTTTTCTTCAGTGTTGTGGTCTTTTTTTCTGACAGCAGCGCTCTCTCTGGACCAATTTCAGACTTTCTGATCACCCACTGCACCTTTCACATCTTTCAATGGCTACAGGGCGCTAACAGTAAAACAAGCCCATAGAAAATCACTGACCCTTGACAGAGTGGACCACAGAGAAGGTAAAGAAAAAAAGAAAAAAAAGGTCTACTGCCTTATAAACATAAAATTATGTATTTACAATCTCTCGCCAAACAATTAACCTTAAAAATGCTCCAAACAACAGCAGCCTGGTGGCATGTGGATGCCGAGCAACATGTTTGACATCATTTACGACCTTCCAAACAAGCTGAATAAATCAATTAGTTTTGACATCATCAGGTCGGCTGGATCTTTAAAGAAATGTAACACATGATGTTCCAAGACTTCGAGGAGAAACCTATAAATATATTTGTTGTCTAAAAACTAATAGCATCACCATGGCAACCATGGAAATGGAGGAGAGGCTTGTTGTTGAGATGTGTTGCTGTGCGTGGATGAAGGCAGGAGGCAGACAGGTGCGGGAATAAAGGGTTAATGATGATAACTGATAGAAAACTAAAACGGAGACACGGACTTACGAGGACGACGTTGGGCTAACGATGCCGATCTTTCAATGAACAAAAGAAACTTAGGGGTACAGGTACACCGAGGAGAACAAGCTAAATAAGGAGCAGGTGAAGCAAATTAGCAAATGACCCCTAAGTAAATTAAACCAGGTGTGTAGAGAACAGGAAGTAAAACAGAATGTTCTACAGAAAAGGAGGAACTACAAAACAAAACAGGTACAAGAACAACAACTTAGGCAAGAAGCAAGTCCAATCATGAGATATACATTTAATACCGACAGCTGTAAAAGGGCACATGTTTTACCCTAAACACTTCAGTTTTGTGCCTGTAGGTTAAACCTAACAGTTACTGAACAAGAGACTATGAAATAAACTAGATGTAAAACTAGGGTTGCATCAATACCAGTATCGGGTATCAGTTCAATGCTATGTGTGTGTATACGGTACTCATAAAAGTGTTCCGATACTACAGAACCCAAAATCAATCAACACGTTAATGCTAAGAGATGAATCGGTGGAATTAAAACCTTTGTATTGTTTCTACGCATTAATGCATAAGCAACAAAGTTATTACTCATGTCGGTCAGAGAAGCTTCTTTTGGGAATTTAGGTCATTTTTGTCACAGCAGTGAACCGAATTCACACAAAAAAAAACCAACAACTGTATTTTCTTTATTCATGAAGTTTGTGATAATTTTCAAGCCTCAGATTTATATTTCGTATGATCTGGTGTCTTGAAACAAAGTTACTGCGGGTTTATTTAAAAATCTAAATGTCGCCGTATCTTGGTGATAGAAGTTAATTTTGGGACATGTACACTCTGAGAATTACCAGCATACTTTACCGTTAATTGTTCGGGCACTTCTATCCAAAGAACTGAATATTCTGTACTTCCATTGTACATGCCCTGGTGCATTCACGGACATGTTTCTTAATCCAAAACGGGAAACTTCTGTACTTTGATGACACCACACTGAACAAAAAGAGAGAATAATTGAACCAAGTTAAAATATGTACTTGTGGTGGCACATTTTAGCATATTTAACTAACGCTGAACCCCATTAATGCGAAAAACATGCATCCATCTTCTATGCTCGCTTATTCCAATACAGGGGGACTGGAGCCTATCCCAGCAGCTGCTGGAGGCAGCATACACCCTGGACAGGTAGCCAGTCCATCGCAGGTGGGGGAAAACAAAACAAAAACAAACAAAAAAACAGCTGAATGCTTAGTGCAGAGATGATAGTTATTCTAGAGTGGACGAGAGTATTACTCCTGTTACTCCAGTTGCTATAAAAACAAAAACAAAAGAATAGTCTATAATAAACAAACTTAAACATGTGAAATAACTCAAGCCATAAAGCACTTCAAAAGAATATCAATCGCCATGGTGCCATATTGCTGCGATGAAACTCTGACCCCATCAGGACTTTAGTATCATAACCATCTTTTTGATGTTGTCCAATCTCGCTAAAGGGACAAAAATGTGCACACGCACAGCAGGATTGTCCATCACTGTTGTAGGAAAGTCTAAATGAAGCTGGTAGCAACATAAAAACAGTAAATGAGAACAATGTCTGAACAGCAGCATGCCGTTGCTTTAAGAGATTGTTTAAGCCATTAATCTTCTGTTTACCATGTCTGTAAAAGGGCTTATAGTATATTTCTACACCAGGCCAGTCTTATTTTTAACATAAATCTCCTGGCTCGAAGTTTTGTGACTTAATCCATCACCATTCAAACATAGACCTCACTGGTCCTTAAACATCCTTAATCTGCAACAATTAGATGTGTGTGGTAAAATGATGCTTAATCAGTCTATCACTAGATGGAAAGTGATCAACCGCATGCAACCAGTTAATAATGTGTTTACTTGCTTTTGTTGTTGAAGTGAAAATAACCGTTATATTACCCTGATCACTAACTGCACCAAAGTGAGGGTTTGTTCTTTGCCGAAGCAGTGGACTTTACACCCTTTAATTCAAAGTCATTACAACCTCAGCTGCTTTCTCCTCTCCAGCAACAATTGTGGGGTGAAAGGTAGAGCTGCTGCTGTTAACCTCACGCGGTAATATATCAATACTGTACGCTTTAATTAACCGAGACAATGCGCTAACAGATGACAACAAGCTGTGATGCAGTAGAAGAAAGGCTGCAGGTTTTAACTGGAGCTATCTGCATTGGTGTCAGTGCAGCGGTCTTAACCTGCCTTGTGTAATTTACCATCACTGTCTGTTCTCCAAGAAATGGACTGAGATGAGGCCTGGAAGAACATCGACATTTCTCAAGTGACTTTAGAGAATAGCTTTGTAGGCAAACTAGTGGGGGAGGGTGCAGCGTTCAGCATCATCTACTCCAGGCATTTTCTAATTATTGAAGTTAATGGTTTCAGTGTGGCTGAGCTCTGTGGGTGGGGGCTCTTCTGCACAGAAACAACGGCCGCTGCTCTGCAGAGAAGTCATTTTGTAAGATTTACCAAAAAAATAAAAAAAATAAATAAAAAAAAAGACAGTGGAGACCAGGAGAGGTCTGTCACTGCTATCACTATTGCAGGGATGCCATGGAGACTTGGGGCTTATTTTGCATGCTTTCACTTGACAGCGTACATGCTCCTGTATAAAGGCTACACAGCTTCTCGGTACTTTAAAATCTTCATACATGTCTGAGCAGTTGAGGGCACTAAGACATGGATATCTTATAACTGTCAGGTTTTAAAGCAAACATGGCGTGATCGGTTAATTTTGGACAGTGATCGCCTGAATTAATAACATTTGTAGATTTGCTTTTGGACACAACTGTGGGAATTTTCTGGGTTTCATTAATGATGTCGAAGGCTAGCATTAGCCAGCATTCCCGAGAAAATTAAAGAGATGAGTGTAAACTGAGGGGAAATGTTCTTCTTTTATCATCTTATTTTCATCCTGGTCAAAAACCTCTCCAAAAATCCCTGGACTGTGACACTCAAAATTAGAACTGGAGTTATGTTGTCATGGAAACACAAGTCAGCAACACATGTGTAGCCCTGACATATCACTGTGTAAAGAAGTCCAGGGACATGTAAGGCATCTTTTAACAGCCTCTCCAACTCAGCATCTCTTTAATTATTTATGGGTTTTAGAGCCGAATGTAATTTAGTGCTTTTACTCCACTTTCTTTACTTCTTTGCCACTGAATTCCAGAGTGAAATCTTGTACCTTGTCCTTCATTACATCTATCTGACAGCTTTACTCATTTCATGCTTTCATTTCTGCTTCTATTTACATTTGGCACAAAAACAGACCTCATACATCTTTCTTTTTTAATGGGGAGGAATGAATTGACCCCACAGTTTGCACAAGTACAGCTGTGATAACAACAAATATTAGGGGATTAAAAAACAGATAAATTCATAAGAAATACAAATTTTAGTTGTAATTGGATTAAAAGTAGGTAAGAATGAACTCCAACTCATCCAACAGCTAAAATCTCTCATTTTGCATCAAAGGGCTCATATTATACACATTGTATGCTTATTACTCTGCTTTGATGGTTAATTTTCTTACATGCAAGAAAATAACTTCTTCAATACTGTTAACTTGCTATATAGACTCATATAGCCCTTTTCAGGACACTTAAAGTGCTTCACATCGACTCCATTACTCATTCACTCCGCATTTACGCAATGGGGGTGGTAATACGAGCCAATGGCCTCTCCAACTACCACCAAACATTCATACTCCAGTGATGCAGACACTGGATGCAAGTGGATAAAGTTTAATTCCAAAAGACACAACAGCACAAGGATTGTGGATAAAGTTTGAACCGCCAACCTAATATCAGATGATCCACTCTATCTTGTACGCCACGGCTGACCTTTCTATATACATGTTTAAGACCTATATCGTCACCATATCATAAATAACTTTGCTCAAAACCCTGTTATTTACAATCTGATACTTGTCTTCTGCCCCCTAGTGGACACCTTGTGCACTACAATAAATCTTACATATCACATGGGTATATATCCTACATGCATGCCAATTATTTTAGTTTTAACATTTTGTTGAAGGGCCAAAAAAAAGACTGCAGATTTAAAAAATAGGCATTAAAGGGTTAATTTCTGCTGTAAATGTGCTAATTTCTGTTTGAAACTATCATTTTTAGCTCCTGTCTCTTTAAGGGCCCCTACAAGGCATGGCCTGTTCTGATTGGTCAGCTTATTGGTTAAAACACTGCAAAATATTAAGTAGAATATTGTTATTCCTTTATGGGAGTTCCAAACTAGCCATAGCACAGACATTGTGCATTAGTTTTTCTTGTGATCTCCTTGAATATGGACTGTAAAAGAAGCATTTCAGACGGTGCAGAAGTTGAGCTTTGTTGCTGTCTAGACCACCAACATGCATAAAGGGTAATGAATTACGGCGAGGTAGGGAACAAGTCTATCATATTTCTTATAACATTGCTTGTAAACACTTCCAAAATCAGGATTTTAAATATAATGGAGTACTTTTACATAGTGGTATTTTTTACGTTGGTAAAGCATGCATTACACCGACTAAAATAGCGCATACAAAAATAGATCTATTTAGATAATAAACAAAGAAATGTCATTGGTTTTCAGGAGCTTTTGCTCTCTGCACTTTCATGCACTGAGCCTGTACAGTCTATGTTGTGTCTGCATAATCTAGGGCATATTCATTATGAAAACAACACTTTACTCCAGTGGCAAAATGATGTTGACCTTTGCAAAATCGAATACTAGCAAACCGTGTCTCATTGTTCAAAGATAATAGCTGGGCAGCATCCCTTGTAAGGCAGATGATGTTGCTGGCAAGCTGAGTGCCAGCCTTGCATCTGGGTGGGTGTTGGACCGGTGATGACTCATTCCTCATCTGCTTTAGGAGGACCTGGGTGACAGGCTTCTGTTTTAGCTGCTGTTACAAAGTGTTTCCTGTTGTTGGTCATTTTTACCTCAGTTAGATAAATGACTGAGCTAAAGCTTCTGTCTCTTCAACACCTACCTGAGGTTTACTCAGCATGGATTGCTATGGAGGAGGAGGAAGTGGTGTGTAAAAGAAAGGGAAGAATAAGAATGAGAGGGTGAAAAGAGGGGGAGACAGCAGCCAGCCACCCTAAAGAAGCTTTGTTCATTCTCCAGGGAAATTGCATCACATATTGATCCGTGCTCCCTGCATCTAATGGACACAGAGGGGGGAATTGCTGGTGGCAATTGGGAAATAGGTTTGAGAATAACAAGGAGTCATTAAGGCATAAAACCCAGGTTAGTCACCTCAGGACCTTTCACCTGCCTTCACACAAAGCTCTCAGAGCCGACTACGAGAACAGCCACATATACTGAGGAGCTAGATTACCAAAGCACTGGGTTCACAGACTCAGACAAGCATTTGTCTCCATTACAGCTCTTGCACTGGCAAATAAACAGGGGAGACAGACAATCATTCTACATTACATCCATGACTATAGCACTTTACATTTTCTATCAGCGTAACAGACTCCCTGGGCCATCTCACAATCCTCACATTCATTTTTTACTGCCTCGCACACATCCTGCTACTCCGAGTGCACAGATGGAACATTTACAGGGAGGGATTTCCACCACTGCTATAACATTTATGGACCCTTTCTCCAAGGCAAAAACAGGCAAGATCAAAACAAGGTCTGGATTCTAACCCAAATCTGTCATGCCATCATTGTCGAATTGCTTCAAAACAAAACTGGATGCAAAGCGCGGTACCAGACTGCACCACATTCAGTCTCCTTCAACCTCACAGCTGGATCTGTCCACTGAAGGTGCAGCAGCCACATTTTAACCCGCCGCAGCTCCATCTTCTGCATGAATACAAGCATTCAAATCAAGTTTTTCAGCCCTGTGCAAAAGCAAAATTGAAGGCCGGAGCAAGACAAAAGCAAGAGAGAGGGAATCTGTGATTATCATTAAAGTGGAGGAGAGTGGGAGGATCAGCCTCACAGTGATTTAAGCCTGTGGATTTCACAGTTTGATGTAATGCAGAACGTTAGAGCCGCACAAAAGGTTGAATATTCATTTGCTGCCCGGTATTCTCTGGGTTTTTCCACAACTAAACAGCCAAAACTAATTATAATAGTAATGTATTTTTTTTTCTAAATATAATTAGGCTCCTTTTAGCTGTAAATACAGCACCAAAGAGCTGTATCATTTCAATCAGTTTTTATGGATCTTTTCATCCAATAACTTACAATCTGCACTGCAATTCAAATACCTCTCCATTATTCTTAAAGGCGTGCAGACAATTTCACACATATCAGGCACTTATGTGCATGTAAATTATTGATCACCTTTCAACCCCCCTTTAAAAAATTAATCGACTTTCTGCATGTAAATAAGGCGCTAGACTTTGCTGAGGTGTTTCCAGTGTCAGACTGCCTGTGATTTTGATTTGGTGCCATTTGGATATTAAGTGCAGTGGAGGCTGAGTGCTGTTACAGCCAGGGAAAGGCAGCACATCAATCTCTGTCAGGGAAGTGGAAATCGGTCTCCAGACAGGAGAAGCAGGCGAGGAGCTGTGCTAGCTAACAGCAGCTGCATAAAAAACTAAAACCCCATGAGTGCCGGGGAAACTAGTTTTGTATAATGAACTGTATACAAGTTAAGCCGTGGCATCTCATCTCGGCTCTGTATAATAACCTGTATACAAGCTAATGTACGGTATGTTTACTCAGCCCTTGGGCGGTCACAACATGTCAGGTATGATAGCATGTTGCACACAAGGATTCAGCTCATTTCTGACATACTGACACTTTTTGATCCGGCAGCGTGACTGTCACATATACATATTTCAACATCATCTTTTCATGTCTGCAACGCTCGCCTCCAGTGCTGGGCAGCAGAGCCAGGCATGAGAAGAAAAAGCTGTTTTTTTCTGCATATTTCCTGCAGTTCTGCAATGCTCCGCCGTTCTTCTTGCAGGGCTGCTTTTGGCTTTGGAGTTGCCTCTCACGGGATGCTCCCCTAAAAAGTTACCTGATGAGCCACCGTTCTCACAGGAGGGATGAGGCGGTGGGGTGAAGAGAGGAGGGGGGGGTAGAAACAGAGACAGAGAGAAAGAGAAAGCTCTCATTATTTCTCTCTAATTGCCCACGAGCGACCCTCCTGATCCCCCCCCTTCTCCCCCTCTGCAACCAGGTACAGTGCCTCATTACAGGCAGCCTCCTCAGTTTTCCCAGGAGAAAGCCATGAAAAGGCCATGAAAGGCCTCGTCTGACAGGGGCCAGCCAGACTGGACCAATTAACAGGGTTTTTCTGTGCTCTGACTTGCCACACTGCAGTTTGCAACTCATCTACGGTGTGAGACTTGCAGACGTCCTAGGTCAGGTTGGGATGGTTTGTTCAGAGGTTGGACGGGCTAAAA